>JAVANC010000024.1:9889183-10489183 GCA_033319125.1 Parnassius glacialis | reverse complement strand
GTTTGGTATTCCACCTGTGGATCCGCATTCCACCATCAGAGTTATCAGGGCCTTGTCCAGCCAGCCAGCAGGGTTTTTCAGCAGGCCAAATTCTTAACTATTATTATTTATTTTCCCTTTAATATTAATACTAACCCTGAAAGTATCCCCTTTCTCTCCTTCATGACCATAATCAGCTATCAATGCTAAACCACCATATTCATCAACACGATGTGCCAACTGCCGAGCTATCCCTAAGCTTCTAGCACTAACTTCTAATTCTGTTCTGTCTCCGGCATCTAATGGAGGCCTGATCAGGACTTTAGCCGACTGTGTTTCCTTTCCCGATATTCTATAATAGAGCTTGCCACTTTCATCCATATCAATAAGAAGCTCTCTCCAACCATCTTCTGTTTTCTGAAAATGTTTTAGTCTGATTATGAAAAAGAAAAAAATTCTACATTTAACAGATATTAACATAGGCAGGTACAAAACCAACATAATATATTATTGTGAATCTATATAAATAAAATGATAGAGGTTTGAAGTTGTGCGCGCATCATGGAAAACTATTGGATAGATTTCAATTAAGTTTTTAGTTTTATTTCTTAGAATCTTAGCCGGTATCTAAAAAAAAATTATTACAATATTTCATTTAATATTAAGTTATCAACGTTTTAAGAAATAACAATATATGCACTACATGTTCAGTGAAGTCAGGCAAATATATGAAACAATGTCGGTATCAGCTAGTTTTATCCATAATTTAAATACAAACATGAAGCGGGCTATGGAAAGGGCTTTGATGCTTCCCTGCATGATAGGTTTCGTAATGTGGATATCCACAGTATAACTAGAGTAACACAGTAAGTTAGTCAGCTGATGTGACAATGGGCAGGCCATGTAGCTCGAAGAACCGACAACCGATGGGGAGACAGGTTCTCGAGTGGGAGCCTTGTACTGGTAAGCAAAGTTCAGGGCAGCACCCTGACAACCTGTCGTGCTAAGTTATGCTTGCTGATAATATGCTAAGATATGCAGTAAGTCAGTGGATTCTGGGTGGCTACAGGGTCCAACTGTGAATCTAAGTCATTCTCGAATCAACTTAATTATGCACACAAAATTTCATCAAGATTAGTCCAGCTATTTAGGAGGAGTTCAGTCACATTCAAATGGACAGAAGTAATATATATAAAGATTTAATACTTACTTCAAACTTATGAACTGGAAGAACATCAAAGAACTCATGAGCCACAAACCATGAAAAATTGTAGGGAACTTTCTTTAAGTCATTGTACCAATATACTTTGATACCGCTTACAGTTTCACCCTGAAATATTAAATTAATGAATCATGTATTTGCAATAGAAACCTGTCCAATATAAAACTTGCATAAAGATAAATCTATAAGTAGTCAGAATATAAATAGAGGAACATTTTAATCTATACAAATAAATAAAATTGAAGTGTCTGTTTGTATAGTCAAAATAACAGCTTTTTACTAAAGACATATGAAAGTTTATAGGGAACTTATAACAAAAACACAATTTTTAAATTTTTTTGTCTATCTGTCTGTCTGTTTGTTCCGACTAATCTCCGAAACGGCTGGACCGATTTCGACGGGACATTCAGTGGCAGAAAGCTGATGTTATAGGGAGCAACTTAGGCTACATATATTAAAAAAAAGAATTAGGGTTCCACACAATAAACTTTAGGCCTAGTCAGTTTGAATAGTCTATCATGTATAGGATGTCATGGGGGTTGTGGTTAAAAAGGGGCAAAAAGTACTCATTACACTCCTAGGGGGTCAAAATGGCCAAAAAACAAAAAATTAAAAATTCTTATTTCGGCTATAACTCCTCTTTCGGAGGTTCTTACAAGTCTTTACTTCCCGCATTCCACTAGTTTTATAACAATAAAATGTTTCAAGCAAGTTACAAATTATCTTCATATATAATAATAACTATAATACAATACATATAATTATATGTACATATTTTTAATACAATAAAACTATATTATTTTTATAATAGACATTTTAATTCAAGTTACTCACCTCATAGTAGTAAGGTAACTCAATATCAGTAGCTCTGTGGGTAATGCATAATCTCCGTGCTTGTAAGGACTGCATTGTATCTGAAATTTCCACCAGATGTAGTGAGACATCATCTGATTTGTACCCAAAACGGTTGAGTATCTACAACAATATAGAGGCTATTTTAATTAGATTTGTTTATATTAAACTGTGTTCAATCAAAAAACATAAAAGTAACCAAATTTAAAATTTCCACTGCTGGGTACAGATCTCTTATTTCTGTGAGGATTATGATTAGAGAATCTGCATATGAGGATCTTCACCTGCTATATGCAGATTCCTCACAATGTGTTTCTTTAGAGCCAAATCCAACATTAAGTTGCAATCAGCAATCTTGGTAGAGCCGGCATGATTTAACTTGCGTTGTACATGAACTAAGGAAATTACTTGTATTTTATTTGTATTTATTACTATTATTTGAATTAAGTTCTCTTGCAAGATAAATTAATGTTTGAAGAAAATAATAAGCTCACTCAATTATTATTGCATTAAAAATGACTTGACAAAAACTCAGATGTTAGGAGAAAATCAATAAGCTTTTTGTAGTGAATATTACCCGTAAGAAATCCACCATTAATGTACCATTTCCTGGTCCAAGTTCTACTAACTGAAGTGGTTTTCCAGGGCCCATTTTCTGAGTTTCGGCGTAAAACCAAATAGCGAGAATCTCTCCAAATAGTTGACTAATTTCAGGTGAAGTAATGAAATCACCTACTTCTCCTATCACATCCTTTTTCATATAGTATCCTTCTGTAGGATTGGTTGAAATAATATGCATATACTCAGCTACTGTCAGGGGTCCATTTAACCGCAACTTTTCTTTGATAATTTCCATCAAACTTGGCGCAGACCCTGGAGTAGGCATTTTTAATGTACTTGGGTCAGGTCGTTTTATGATTTTATAGCCTTTGCTTCTTTGAAAAAACTTTGTGAGAATCGTCGGTGCAGTACATGTTCGAAATAAAAATCCAGTATTCATTTTAAGAACTAATATTTACTTTTTAATTATTCTTCTTTCTATTTCTTAAATTACACAAATGTCATGTAAAAAGAAACCCTGTGTTTATTGGTAATTAAAAATACGGTTTTATTAAAGGTTTTTCTAAAACCGGTTCATATCATCTGTCACCATAGATAAGCTAATATAATCGTCTGTCACCATATGTTACAGTTATATATTACTATACTCTTTGGTCACAGTCTTTGAGCATAGAACAAGGAGGTTATAATTAATATAGGGAGTGAGCGCTTAGAACATTGTTTCGTTCCTCATTTTTCTTAGAAAGAGAGGCACCGAGTTTGGTATTTTATCTCCTTCTAACATTGATAAGTATTTATACAAGATAAAAACATTACCAACGTTTAGACAGTTATTGACTTAAAGTAATATTTTAGACGTATGCTAGAACGATAATCTTACATTTTTTATTGCTAATCATAGTTGGTATATTCCATACTGTATTTCAATTAAGCTTATTATTAAGTAACACGAAAACAACCCACTAAAACACTTTTATGTATGAAATTTATGTCTCCAAATGGCAAACAATTAAATACTACTACTAATATATAATAATACTAATATTTAACAGTGGTAGAGCCACGCGGCAGCGTTTGCTGTCGCACGGATGGGCCGGCTCGAACCGGGGTGGTACCACGACCTCACAGAATACCAGCGTGAAAAAGAGGTTTACCTCTGCGTTTCGTTTGGTGAGTGCAGGTGGCCAGAGGCCCTTTTCACTGGAAATGAGGCATTCCATCTTAGTCCTCACGGGTGACAACGCATCTGCATTTTGATTCGCAAGATGTAGATGTCTATGGGCCGCAGTAACCACTTACCATCAGGTGGACTGTGTGCTCGTTTGTCACCCTTATCCTATAAAAAAAAACATCATGGGGATTTTAAAACAGTACCATACCATGTACTTAATGTCATTACTTTCTGAGCAGTAGCCGTTAATGTGTAAAAGTAGGCATTTCATTACAAAATTATAAAATCATTGGCAGATAGTTTTTTTTTTTTTTTTTTTTTTTTTTTATGGGATAAGGGTGACAAACGAGCACACAGTCCACCTGATGGTAAGTGGTTGCTGCGGCCCATAGACATCTACATCTATCCTCAATTACAAGTCAAAATGTAGATGCGTTGTCACCCGTGAGGACTAAGATGGAATGCCTCATTTCCAGTAAAAAGGGCCTCCGGCCACCTGCACTCACCAAGCGAAACGCAGCGGTAAACCTCTACTTCACGCTGGTATTCTGTGAGGTCGTGGTACCACCCCGGTTCGAGCCGGCCCATCCATGCGACAGCAAAAGCTGCCGCCTGGCTCTACCACTGTTAGACCTGGCTCTACCACTGTTGTTTTTTTAACATTGCATGTATTTATTAGGTAAGTACATCTGTCACCCTTGAAAATTTTGCTTTACTACCTGTTCGCCTTGTTTGGACGAATTTTAAGCTGTGTAAGCGAGACATATGAACTTGCTGCGTTCGGAATCTCGAATCGGAATATCGAAACGGAATCCCGAAACAGAATTCCGTATAAATGTGGCTGGCCTTAAGGTTGGCCACCTACATACGGAATTCCGTTTCAGGGTTCCGATTCGGGGTTCCGTAAATACTTCATTCACATGCGCTTATTTCCGTTCAGAATAACAGGGCTCAGTTGAGAGACGTTAGCCATTGAGCCTAGACATTCTACCAGCGAATAATGACGACGATTTTCTGATTGCAATTCCATTGTTGCTGTATTATTGTTACTGGGTGCATCTCCTTATCACCCTAAGATTGCTATATAGTCATTATTATTTAAAAAAATCTATCTATCCAGAGATTTTCTTAAAAATATAATAATATAATCTGTAAGCTCTTTCGACAATTATTAAACAAAAGAAGATGAAAGGTTACGAAAAGATATACACTTATAAGATTACACGTAAAAACATACATAAACACACCTACTTGCTTCGGTCGTGCGACGCATACTGAGCGCGTTCCGTCCGTACGGAATTTACGAATGTGTGTCGGAGCGGCTTATTTCCGTGCGGGTTTCCGGACGCACAGGCGGTCATGCTGTATTTCAAATCGGAGAAAATTCCATACGGACACGATTTCTCACAATGCACAGTTGAGCACGTTTCCTTAAATTATTTTTCTAATTACGTATGTGTCTGAGCAATTTTCACTTCCGTGAATGCTGCAATTATTTTGTTGCGGAGATCGTCATATCTTTGGACCTCTTCGACGTAAATTTGTCTCTTTATTTCACCCCATAAATAAAAGTCTAATGGTGTAAGTTCCGGAGACCTTGCAGGCCATGGTATAGGGCCGCCACGCCCAATCCACCTATCTTCGTATTCGCTATTCAAATAATCATGCACTGCACTTGAATAGTTAGGCGGATCACCGTCGAGTCGTTATGGAAATAAAAATTATTCAGTAACACTAGCAGTATATCGTCCAGGAAATCTTGAATAACACCTTGTAACATGTCCAAATAATTACCACTCATTAATCGTCTTCTAATGAAGTACGGGCCCACAATGTTATGTTGTCAATAATTCCGGCCCATACATTTACACTAAATCGCATTTGATGATAACTATCTTTTATAGCTTATATGTTGCACACTGCCCAGTAATGTGCGATGCGACTAATATAAAGCCCTACACGCGTAAACTGGGCTTTGTCAGTCCATTTAATGTTAGTATTATCAATGTTTGACAACAACCATTAACAAAAATGTTTACGAGGTGGACCCATCATTATTATTCAGTTTTTTCACACGTTGGTAATGAAACGGATGATATCCAGAAGAATTCGGTAGCTGCCAAACGTAGTACTGGCTGTGACAATAATACTACTTACGAAATTTTAAATAAAAATAGGACACTCGGTACGTAATGAGGTCACGGTCAAGTCAACACTGTAGGCCGGCCATGTGAACGTACCCAGCTGCCCTATATAGTATATTATCTATGTACCCAGTGGTGTAATGGAAGGGAATGGCCGGGGAGACGCGTTTGTTTTTACCGAGTCAAAACAACTAATAATTTAGATACCTAAATCTGTTATTAAAAGTTTCTATTATTAAAAGACATTTTGCTACAGACCAATCTAAAACTATCGAATCTATATTTATTCGATTAAGTCGTCCGAAATCAAAAAAACGCCTTGAAATTACCGCAACGAGAAGCGAGTGCGTCCGAAAAAGAACATTTTAAGTCTACGCGCAAGCGAGTATTCTTAGAACATTCCATAAAATCTCCTCTGTAAACCTCCGCAAGCACAGCGAAAAAAAGCTATATGTCTGTTTACACGAAAATAATTTGACAGAGCGGGGATAAAATGAGCATTCATTTGTTTGGCCTTTAGGTAGATGGTGCTATATCAAAACCTGGAATCTGGAAATTGAGCGCCTCACCGGTGAATTATTGCTCCTGTAATTATTGTTTAAATAATAGTTTGAAGTGGATTTTGATAGTACGTTAAACTTTAAAGTATCAAAGTTAATTTAAATTTTCTGAATCTTTGATGTGTCCATTGAACTATTAGAAGAAACGATATTACAAGTGTTTCGATGGTGGTATAAATCACAAAACTGATTGCCTTGTTGATCTAATCGTAAACGTGGGTGCCGATCATGAGGCCTTGGGTTTGAATCTTGAGTCGGGTTAAATTATTTATTGGGATTTTCTATCAAGAAATTCTCAGTAGCCCAGAGGAAAGAAGTTGGTGGTGTTTCACTGCCTCGGAAAGCAGGTAAAGCTGTTAATCCTGCTCTTCATCTCTCTTCTGACGTGTTGGATTACCATCCCATCCGACTATAAGAGTGAGGAAAGAGGGAGTACACCTGTACTTGCGCATATACCTGGGCACTCTAATACTATCCTACGCAGATGGCTAGTCTCCGTTGAGACCGCCGTGACCGAAATTCGATCTGGAGGACATTGTTATAAATCTCAAGATTTTTTAACTACCTGAGCGGCTTAACATACCACTGTCGTCGACTGTCCGCTTTGTTAAGCTGTTGTCAACATTTTCAAAGAACTTCAAAATGTGACGTATCAGCTAATTGCCAAGAATTTTGTAACTTATCGAAAACGCCTTATGATCTAAGGACCTTTGCCTATCTTAATTAGCAAATCGTAACAACAAGACAACAGCTGGAGCCAAAGTTTTTTTTATTATCAATTATGGAGTGTAGATTACAAGGAGGGCCATCTCTATATAAGAAACTAGCTGTGCCCCGCGGTTTCACCCGCGTAGATCACGCGTCTGCACCTTGCGACATGCGAACTTCGAGAGTAACATCACGACGGACGGTTGCTGAATTAACAAAGATTTAAAAAGTGAAATATCTTACTAAAATTACTGATACGAATAATGTGGCCTAATTGGTACCGGCGTTACTATTTCACATTTTAACATGAAAAAGTAATTATTGTGACATAACTGTAATAGTTAAACATATGCTATCGCAGACTTTTTTGTGGATATTGATATCCTCTATAAAACTGTAGTACATCACTTTGCTCTATTATCAATAGTTTCCACAGCGTACGCGATATAAGGATTCTTTTTGGTATTTTTTTCACACCTTGAGTTACATTAACGAAGTTTTCATACGGATCCTTAACTTTTTTGAAAATATTATATAGCCTATGTTCATCAGGGATAATGTAGGATTCTAATGGTGAAAGAATTTTTTAAATTGGTCCAGTAGTTTCGGAGCCTATGCAATTCAAACAAACAAACATACAAACAAACAAACAAATCTTTCCTCTTTATAATAGTAGTGTAGATGTGTCCCTAAAAACGCGTCTAATAAGGGTGGCGCTGCAGTAGCATAGGATAAATTAAAAAAAGCGCCAAAAGTAATTAGAATAAGATGGAGAAATAAACAACGATGGACCAATCCGCTTGGTTTTGTACTACGTAAATAGTTGAGATTTTGTATACTGGCATTTTACTAACTACTCTAGTCATGAATTTATTTTAAATATTTGAATTCAGTTGACTTCACTCCGTTCACAACAGCTATCTTCATATCGTAGTTTTTCAGACGCCAGCGCTATTGTGGTAGGTTTTGGAACCTCTATTTTCAGTAAATAGTAGGACACGTTTTCAACTTTCGCCCCTTATAAGGCTGGTCACATACATACGGAATTCCGTTTCGAGATTCCGTTTCGGTATTCCGAATGGGTCGGCCACACACATAAGGATTCCCGTTTTACCCGCAAAATTTCGAACGGAAAACTACGACCGCCTGTGCGTTCGGGATCCCGAACGGAAAAAAGCCGCTCCGAACGCACGTCTTCCGTAGATTTTGTACGAGTCGCAACACACATACGTAAATTCCGTACGGAACGCGCTCAGTGTTTGTCGTACGACCGAAGCGAGTAGGTGTGTTTGTGTATGTTTTTACATTTAACCTTGTAGATGTATAGCTTTTCGTAACCTTTCATCTTATTTTATTTAATAATTCGTCGAAAGAATTTACATACATAAATATTTAACAAATATCTCTGGATAGATAGATCTTTTTACATAGTATTGACTATATTGCAAGCTTAGGGTGATAAAGGGATGCACCTAGTAAGAATGATACAGCAACAATGGAATCGCAATTAGAAAATCGTCATCATTATTCGCTGGCAGAATGTCTAGACTCAATGGCTAACGTCTCTCAACTGACCCTTGTTATTCCGAACGGAAAAAAACGTGTGTGTGTGTGTGATGTAGTCACGGAATCCCGATTCAGGATTCCGAAACGGAATCACGAAACGGAATTCCGTATGTATATGGCCGGCCTAAGATGGTTCTCCTTGCTCCTTGTACTCTACACTTCATAATATCAATGGCTGGAGCCTTGCTGTTGCTTTTGATTTCTACATTAGGGATGGGCAAAGGGAAAAAATATATCGATATATATCGAATCTATATTTTTAAACAGTATCGATATATATCGCGTGATAAATATCGATATATCGTCATCATTTGAAAGATGTCAAGATAAGGTCCAAAATTTTCTCTACTGACGGTTGGACGACGAAAAAAACGATACAATATTTTAAAATATGTCGAATTAATACGAATTCGATACTCTAAAATAAATATCGATATGTCGGTATATCGCGATTTAAAATATCGACTATATATATCGATATATTTTTAAAAACTATCGATATTTTTACCCATACCTATTCTACATATTTATTTATCTATGGCTGTTTAAATGTCAAATGAAACACTGAAACACTAAGATCACTTTGGATTAGTTTTGGATTTAAATATTTAAATATCACAGAGTACATTGTATATACATGAAATTATAATATCTACGAAAAATATCCTATAATGGAGTATATTAGCGTAGCCTTTTAATTGGAATTACTTTTATTAATACTAAGTTTATTTCATATATTGCAATTTTATATCACATTCTTTGAATCGCATTGGTTATAATTTAGTTAAACGTAGCACACGTGTGTTTTGTTGGTGTCTTAAATTTAAAGCGCTGATTTATTGAAGAATATTGAACATAGTTTAAAAGATGACTGAAAACAATACTCTAATGGATGAAGAAAGTAATACAAAATACAAAGACGGTGTAAACCGTAACGCACGTTTAATTGTCAGAAATATTTCGTTTAAAGCGACGGAGGACACTTTAAGGGAACATTTCTCATCGTATGGGACAGTTGAAGAGGTTAAATTGTTGAGAAAACCTGATGGAAAACTAGTAGGTTCTGGTTTTGTACATTTCACACATGTCTCAATGGCTAACAAAGCTTTAGCAGCTACCAACAAAAAACCATTTATGGGTAATATATCATCATTTTAACTATCTTTATAGTAGATTCATGTTTATTAAAGATTCTAGATCATTTCAGCTAGTTTGCAATTATTAATGTATTTTTTTCATTATCAGTATGACAATTTGTTCCGTATTATATATTTAAATAGCTTGTATTACAAACGACTTTATTAATTGTAGTAAGTAAATTTCTATAATAATAATTTAAAAAATGTATGATAATTTTCTTGTGGTTTAATCCTCAAGGTTTCTTTTTTGTTTATTATCTGAATCTAGTACCTGTACATATATTAATACTTTTATATTTAACTCAGTATTATAGGAATCCATTTACCTTAGCAAAGCCTAAGCAGTGAGATCAGGGGAACTATCAGTTGCAGTGTTAGATTCATAATATACATTATTCTTTGCGTCCATGTCTGAAAAACAATAAATTATGTTCATTTTTCCCTTCAGGCAGTTACTTGTTTTAACTTGCAAAAATTAGCATAATTACAACTTTTAACAAAAACTGACTTCAAATTGCTAAAAAAAGTTATTTATGCACTACCCTTATGGGTGAATGTTTTTCTCCAAATTTATATGGGACCATACATTAATTATAATCTATTTAATAAAATAGAATTGGGTCACAATCTGCAAATATATAGTGTAGCATACATACTAAAAAGATACACTAATTCAGAATCTCCTCCTTTTTGGAGTCTGTTAAAAAGAGCTTTGATTATATAGAATAAAGACATAAGGTACTAATGATTACTTTTTATTACAGGTCGTCCAATATCTGTGTCATGGGCAATCCCAAAACACAAATATGTAAGTCAGGAACAACAAAATGGGCAAAGAAAAAGGTTGAATAGTGCTTCATCTGGTGACTTTGAGGAAGGTCTGATAATAATTTGAACAAATGATATAATATTATCTTTTCTATTAATGGATGACGAAGGTAATACAATTCTAACATAAAACATTTATTTACAGTAAAAGTAGAAAATCTACATTCTGAAAAAGAAGACAAAAATAAAATAAGAATAAACCGTAATGCTAGACTTATTGTTCGTAATGTTTCATTCAAAGCTACTGAAGAGTCCTTGAAAGAACATTTTGAGCCTTATGGAGTTATTCAAGAGGTTAAATTGCTAAAAAAACCTGATGGGAAACTGGTAGGATGTGCATTTGTTCACTTTAAAAATGTTCCTATGGCGAAAAAGGCACTTTTGAATACAAATATGAAACCATTTCTGGGTAAGTGTGACTTATTACAATAATTAAAAAAAAAACTGTATTATTACTGTCTTTCAAAGTCCACTTTTAAACTCTCTAGTTCTCTCCCAGATATTGCCTGCTAGGTTAGGTATATGCAATAGTTGCCACACTTAGCAGACGGGTCGGTGACCACCATTTTTATTATATTGAGTTGTTATCAGCAAGATGCTGCTGCCAATCTTTTCTTTCAGGTTCCCTCTGCTTCTTATAACACCAATAGGAAGATATGGGGTAGTGGGTTTCTTATGCAGTCACTATATGGCAAGGGATAATTTATAGATTAATTTTATATAGATGTGATGAGTCATGGTAGCTTAGGGGATAAGTGCTTGTGGTAAACATTGCAGTATGTGAGCAACCTGGGTTTGATCCCGGCTGGCACCAATGAAATTGTTATTTGCAATTTTATGCACCACATGCTTGGTGGTGAAGGAAAACATTGTGAGGAAACCGGAATGTCTGAAAAATAACTTTTGAAGACATGTAAAGTTCCCCAACACGCATTGGGGCGACGGGGCAGACATTTCCTTGATCTAAAGACCCTCTCAGAAATGAAAAGAAGTCTGTGCCCAGCTGTGAGATGTATACAGGCTGCAACTTTAATTTTTCATATAAATTAATTAAATACATTTTTTTTTCTATTCTTATTGTGCGGTAATTTATTCTTAACACTGTTTGAAATATGTGCTGTGAACAAATATAACTAAAAAGAATAATATTGAACTGCAACTAACTTCCAACAAAGACAGTCAAGCTACAGATGCATTATCACCATTGAAGACTAAGATGAAATGACAATTTGCAATTATACTAGCTATATACCCGTACATATGACAATTGCAATAGAAACACTTGTTCCATGCAAGATACAAACCATCAAGTGTGTATAGTTTATCCAATGTGCATGAAGTCTTAATTCAGAATTATTTCAGTTTTTTTTCTATCGACTTCAAAAAGGAGCCGGTACTCAATTCGACCGTATGTTTTTTTAATGTGTGGTTACCTCATAACTTTTTAATGGGTGAACCGATTTTGATGATTCTTTTTTTATTTGGAAGCTGGTGCTTCACATGTGATCCCATATAAATCTGATCAAGGTTTGACCAAAAGTTTTTAAGTTATTTGTACTAATTTATATTGAAGTCGGTTGTACAAATTTTTTAATTTTTAATTATTTTCTATTGTATTGTAACAACAAGTATATATGACTATATATTTGTTACAGGTAGGCCAATTTCAGTAGATTGGGCAGTTGCGAAGGATAAGTACATGCAACATGTGGTCACACAGCAGATTGAGATGGAAGAAAAGGTAAAGAAGGAGGACTCTGATAGTGATATTGAAAATGACACACCTTTAAATATTTCTAAGGAGGAATTGAAACAGGAGGTAAAGAGTAAGTAAAGGGCTTTATTATAACTTTGTAATATTTGCCTTTGTCTAGTCATTTGCATTCCTGTTTTTTTTTAATGTAAAACTGAAGTGATAAACACACTCATGGTTGGATCAAACGCTACGGTGGAGTAAACATATAAACGAAACATCTGAAAAAGTATTAAAGTTTTTAAATGTATTTAAAGTTTTATCAGGTTCGGGCTGGGGTGTCCACCCTAAACATTTACGGAAACTCTATATTAGTATTATAAGAAGTCGGTTAGATTATGCGAGCTTTTTATATGATAACAGTAGTAAAACCAATTTATTTAAGTTAGATAAAATTCACAACCAGTCAATGAGAACTATAGAAGGTTACATAAAAAGCACCCCTATTCACGTTATGGAAAGCGATCTCAGTTTATGCCCATTACATTTAAGAAGATATCATCTTGGAGGCAAATTCTGGTTAAAAAATAAATCCGTATTAAATAACTCTTCCATTAATCTTATCTCTAGCCTATCCGATATCATTCAAAACAGGTATTGGAATAATAAGAAAAAACCACTGTTAACAATAATCCATAATAAATTCAAATCACTTGTTATATATTCAAATTCAGAGTTAGGTATGTTTTCGCTCTAATCAGTGGATCACTAGTTTAAACCTTTCAGATTTTTTAAGACCAAATATAGATGGAGTCCTAAACTCTAAACATCAATACCATGAATTGACCTTGAAAAACATGTGTATTAATTATCTAAACGAACAGTACCTGACTTACTTGAAGATATTTACAGATGGTTCGAAAGATAATTTCGGAATCGGGGCTTCATTTTACGATATATTGCGCGGTATGGCAATAAAGTTAAAAATCAATGGAAGTATTTCAATAATGGAAGCTGAGCTTGTGGCAATCTATGAAGTTTTATCCTACACACAGTCGAATAATTATAAGAATGTCGTTATTTTAACCGATTCAAGGAGTGCGCTTCAACACCTTGTTCGGTGTATTTCGGTTTTCTGAGACTTACCAGTAGCATATGCGGTTTTACAGATTCTAGTTAAGTTACAGGCTGATTCCAGAATAGTATATTTACAGTGGATCCCCTATATATAATGTACTCTGTGGTGGATACCTTCGCATATTGGCTTCGAGGGTAATGAGAAAGCTGATATCTTAGCCAAGCAAGCTATCTCTGATGGCATTAACATTGATATTACCCCTTCATTTCAAAATTACATACCTTTATTGAAAAAATATTGTTATGATCTCTGGATAGAATATTTTGACGAAAGATCAAAAGAAAAGGGTATATGGTACCGTACGATCCAGCCACACCCAATGCAATCAACCTGGATAAATAACAGACTATTGTGTAGACGCGACACTGTAACAGCATTAAGACTCAGATCTCGACACATTCCATGCAATAAATTTTTATTTATTTATCCGTAATAAAGAATCAAAATGCAAATGCGTCGTCACCAGTGAGGACTAATTTGGAATGCCTCTTTTCCAGTAAAATGGGTCTCCGGTTCTCTACACTCACCATATGAAACAGCAGTGTCAAGCTTCCATTTTATGCTGGTATTTTGTGAGAATGTGGTCCTTCCCCGGTCGAGCCGACCCATTCATGCTACAACTATACTACTTATATACCTGCAGCATGGCTCTACAACGTATTAACCTCAGCCTGTTACTATACTGGCTCTTATACCCTTTGGTGGCAGAAATAGGTAAGAGGGTGGTAACTTCCCAGATCGAGTCCTATCCAGTACTCCTACCATCGACACCATCTGGATGATTGGCGGTCCATCACTGTGCGATTTAGAAAATGTTTTCTCCCTCGCTCAACTTCCTTGTGGAATCGATTACCATCAGCGATTTTTCCGGACCGATACGACTTAGGGACCTTCAAGAAAAGAGCCTACTCCTTTTTAAAAGACCGGCAACGCATCTGCGATTCCTCTGGTGCCCCTGGTGTTGCAGTTGTTCATGGGCGGCGGTAGTCACTTACCATCAGGTGAGCCGCATGCTCGTTTGCCCCCTCTCCTATAAAAAAAAGGAGTCCTACCACCTACTTTATAACATTACATAATGGATAATGTGAATAAAGTTTATGAACTTTCTATTTCTTATTTAGGTTATTTTTTTCTACTTTTATTTCAAATCATACTATACATTTGTTAAGGCGTTAGGTTTTTAGACTGTGACACCCTAGTGGGGGCAATTACTCTGATTGATGGAGCTGGTTGTTTAGGTACATGTTTTATGTGATCGCAGGGATCTTAATTAATTATCTGAGCCATCTGAGCTGCTTAAAGAATCTTATTAAGTATTGCATATAATAAAACAACCTTGGTCAACTTAGGTACTTAGTTCTGTAGTAAATCATTTTATATGCCACCAAATTTTAACTAAAGACAGTATGTATTTCAATCTTTCGAGAATTACATTTTGCTTTATTCAGGACTTTGATTTAGATTTCTGTCACTCTTGGATTATAGAATTGGTACTTTAAATTGTTTTTTCCAAAATGTTAATGTTGGGAGTTTAGCCAGAGCATCCTTATTTCAAAATGGTAGTAGATTGAAAAGAAAAATTATGTTTGACGAATAAACTTTTGTAATACTTGTTGTACCACAATGTATTTTATTAGTTTTTCCTTCTGTTGTTGCTAAGTAATGTCCGCAGATTTTTTTTTAAAACCAATGAGAATGAGATCCACTGAGACTAGTTCTTTCTTCAGTTCCCAGTTTCTCTTAACCTCAATTTGTAATTATTTCCAATATCTTTACATTTCTTAAACTTTAATTGATTCAGGTGAAACTGAAGATAGCTCTGATGATGACAGTAATGATGACGAAAACGACGATTCTGATGAAGACTCTGAGGCTAATGATGATGAGGAAAATGATAAAGAGGGTTCAGATGACGATGATGAGCAAGATGAAAACATGGATGATGATAGAAGTGTCACTAGTACACAAGCAGAGAAGAAACGGTAAGTCTTTTTACCATGGTGATATTTGTACAGTGTATTAAAAAATCTGTCCATGAGGGTGCTTTCAGGTATCGTAATATGATTCTTATCATGTAATCCTTTCAAACAATAAATAAAAAATTACCTCGCGAAAAAATTACATTTAATTTATGCGGAAACTAACATGGTCATACATATAATGCAATGTGGCTGTAGGGTGGTTTTTTTATAGAATAAAAGTGACAAAAAAGTCAACCTGATGATAAATGGATACAGTAGCACATAAACATCTACAGCAGAAATATGCTGGTGATGACGATGATGATGTGTTTGTTGAAGAAGGGCATTAGAATTTTATGTAATACTTTTTTTTCTAGAATAAGGGTGACAAATAACCAGACAGTCCACCTTATGGTAAGTGGATGCTGAGGCCTATAGACATCAACATCTTTCCTCGTTTAAGCATCAAAATGCAGATATATTGTCATCCCTGAGATGGCATGCCTTGCTTCCAGTAAAAAGAATTTCCAGTTTTTTACACTCACAATATGGAACGCTCCAGGTATTCTTTGGGACTTCAGTCACAATGTAGCATCGAATTTATTAAAGTATTAACGTTATTATATTCATGGCCATAGCAGTTAAAAATAATTAAAAACTAAACTTAGTATGTAAATGTAAGTTAATACAAATGTAGCTACTACACATTTTCAAATCATCAGTCAAACATATTTCGGATTAGTAAGCTGAAGTGGCAGTGGACCGACCATATAGCTCGAAGAACCGACAACCGATGGGGAAGAAAGGTTCTTGAGTGGCAGTCTTGTACCGGTAGACGGAAGTGTAGGGCGGCCCTCCACTAAATAGAGTGACGACCTGGTAAGACATCCAGGAAGTCGCTGGATGCATGTAGCTCAGGACCATGCTTTATGGCATTCCTTGGGGGATGCCTATGTTCAGCAGTGGACTTGTTAAGAACTGTAATGATGGTGATGGTGAATCAAACATATTTGGCATGTCGGATTACAGACTCCACTGGATTGGTCAAGGGCTGGCTTACGGCGAGTCGACTGTATTTAATATTAAAGGAAATAAGAAAAGAGTATTTCTTTTCCTTTTTTGAAATTGAACTTTATTACAATCCTGTTAAATGCCAAATTCCTTTACAGCATAAAATTAAATGACGCCGAAGATGGTCTGACCGTGTTCTTGACTAACGTGCCCTTCAGCGTTGACAACGATCAGCTGAAAGAGTTTGCGGAGAAGACAGGTCCCGTAAAATATGCGCTTATTTGCATGGATAAAATGACCGAGCATTCCAAAGGGTCGGGATTTGTCAAGTTTGCAGTAAGTACCTTACTTAATCTACTTCATCCGTGTAGTGGTGTAGTAAGAATAGCCACTACCCCATGTCATCCCGTGGGTGTCGTAAGAGGCAACAGAGGGAAACAAATCAGGAGATGGGCAGCAGCCTCTTCCTAATAACATCCCCCTTATGAGGCAATCTAAGGGGGGGGGGGGGGTAACTGTAACATGTTGTTTATTCCTATTTTGGGAAGGTGATTGGTTTTTAGGTCTCAATGTGTTGCCCCGCCTTTTGAACTGCATCCGAACCTTATCTTATGTAAACACTAAATTTAATAGGTATTTTTTTCTTTTTTGCTGACTACCAAAAAGGAGACGGTACTCAATTTGACTGTATGTTTTTTTTTTATGTAGTACCTCATAACTTTTTACTGGGTGAACCGATTTCGATGATTCTTTTTTTATTTGAAAGCTGGTACTTCTCGTGTGGTCCCATATGAATTTGATCAAGGTTAGACCAACAGTTTTTGAGTTATTCTTAATAACTTATATTAAAGTCGACTGTACAAATTTTTTTAATTTTAAATTATATAATAGATTCTGTTGTCCATGTACATCTACATCTATTTTCAGTTAGGAATCAAAATGCAAAGCGTTACTATCCCTGAGCATTTTGATGGAATGCCAAGCCAGTAAAAAGTTCACAAATTCATTAAATTGTGCATGGGAGTGCAAAGTGTAATAAGTACTGTTATTTTTTTATAATTAGGTAACTCATATTGCAATGCTTCTAACAAACATACTTAAAAATGTATATTATTATACTTAGCCAATAACAATGTTTCAACACTTATGAAGCAGAGAGGTAAAGTTGTAACTTAAATATAATTTAAATAATATTTTACATACAATTGCAGCATAGGGTTCTATATTTTGTGTTTAGATTTAGATTTTACAGCTTTTTTAAATAAAATTAATAAAATAACAAAAATAAAATAATATTCACTGAATAAAATAAAATAAATAAATTGTTATATCCTATATATAATTTGTATGAAATCAGACTGTAATATTAAGTGTAAAAAAATGACAAAGAGGATACCTGTGGAGTTTCTACCGCTGTTTCTTCTCCGTTCAGAGGAACTTCACTGTGAAACGGCAGTAGGTTTGAAAAAAAAATATCTTACTTCGACCAAATAACATCTCTCTTACAAAACAATAAGGACCGTGGCCGAGCTCACTTGACTACTCTAGCGCCATCTATTATCTATCTACGGAAGCGGTTGCGATGTATATCGATATGAAAATTTGACGCGCTAAATACATCGTTCTTTATTTAATACATTTCCATAGATGTCGCTACATGATACCGCTAAGTAAGATTGACGAAGTCATTGGGCTCTAGTAGTATACATAATACAGGGTTATTTTGCAATTTATGCCCAAATTTGCAAAGAAGATTCAGAATAGGTAATATAGGCGGATAAAAAATTTATAAAAAATATCTCAAATAAATTTATGAAAGGCAATCAGTTAAAATAAATAAATTTATTTTATTTATTTATTTTAATCTAACCCCTAATATTTTACTACGTACGCACACATTTGTAAGGGTCGCTCAGTTACAAACTTAGGTATCTTTCACTCGTCTTCCAAGAAGCGCGCCTACCCGTAGATGTTGCCCATAGATCACATTTAATTCGTGATAATTTCAAATAAAATTTACTCGTATTTTCAAAAATTGCAATAACGGTATATCATTATTTATATATTTTAACTTAAATATAAAATTCGGATACTCTTTGAAATATAACCTTGTATTTTTCTCTATATTATATTTCATTTTATACACATTTCAGAACCAAGAAGATGCTAACAAATTCCTGGCACTCGCCCCGCACCAATTACGATTAGAAGGGCAGGTGATGCAAGTTAAGCCCGCGTTAAAGCGGGAGAATCTAGACAAAGGCAAGAAAAAGCAGCCAAAAGATAATAGGAACCTTTATCTTGTGAAAGAAGGAGGTATGCAATGGTGACTTTCTTCTTTTTTGGACATCTATACATGTAAACAAAATTGAAGTGTTTGTCTGTGATATCGAAATAACTGTCTTTTTTTGAGCTGAGAGGGTTATTTGCATGCTTTTAAGAAATGAAATAACCATTTGTAAAACTCTTGTGTCTGTTTAAAATAAATGGTATAGATTCAGGTGAAGACGCGCGGTCACTAGATATTAATACAAAAGTTGCGGGTTTTCTGAATATGTTGTGATCGTTTAAATATGTGACTCTCCATCTTACCCTATATTCGTGCTTATTTTATAATTTTTATATTGGATACTTTGATCAACAAAGGAGGATATGACATTACGTTTTTTTTACTATATAAGAGGGGCAAACAAGCATGCGGCTGATCTGATGGTAAGTGACTACCGCCGCCCATGAACAACTACAACACCAGGGGTATTACAGGTATGTCGGCCTTTAAATGGAGTAGGCTCTATTCTTGAAGGTCACTTGGTCGTATCGGTCCTGAATAATCGCCATCGTCATCATCACATACAGCCTTCCACAATTCCACCACCGAAATGAACATGTTCCTGAGTCAGCCGATCTATTGACTTCCTGCATCTCTCACCAGGCTGTCACTCCATCTAGTAGGGGTTCACCCTATAATACAAGGCTATCACTCGAGAACATTTCTTCTCCTTCTTTTTATTTTTCTTTCTATATTGCCTGGCTTATAGATACTGACCCACATTTAGCATACTTCTCCATTGGGCCATGTCGCTTACCGCTTACACCTGTTCTACTGCGGATATCTGCATTATAAAGTCTAGCACGCAAGGAAACTGAGCATAGTAGCACCTTCCATATCTTGCTGAGTGACCTTGAGTTTCCTCATACAACCAGCAACGTCTCAGATCCATACGCATCCATCACTGACAACGCGCACTGATTGTAACACTTTTGTTTTCAAGTTTTTTTTTTAATTTTAATTATACTTTTTTGTCATAACATGTTGCCAATAGTAATCGTGGCGGGAACGAAGGCGGCCGAAGGCGTTTCCGCTTTGGACATGTCGAAGCGGCTCGCTCTCGAACGCAGTAAGACGCAGATGTTGAAGAATCTGAACAGGCAAGTTGATTTAATTACAGACTAGTAGGCGACTACACACAGGAGTTGTAATTTAACCATAATTCATAAAATTTTTAAGTTTGTATAATAAGCAAGCTTTATGCCTCTTTAAACTGCACATATTAATGTCAAATGTACTGCAAAATATTAATGTTAAATGTATATTAATATAAAACACAGATATCAAAATATGAAATGAACGCTTTTTTTTATTGACACACACACACCCCAGACTTTTAAAAAAGGAACGTTTGAAATCACACAAAATTCACTGTTTTTTTAAGCCAAATTGTTAGTAATGAGCGATAATAATCTTCCACTCACCAGATGTAAAATTTTTGATTTGTGACTGAGGTAAAATTTTTTGTTACACGATGTCAGTTAATTGAGAAATTAGTTTTAAATAATAATTTATCATTATCTAGAGTATTATATAATACACAACACAATGCGTCAGTGGCTTTATTTTTAATTTTTTTGCACTTTACGAGGGCGACACTGAAACGATATAATAAAAAAATAAGTTCAAATTTTGAAAATGGAACTCTTTGCCAATATTAACGTGTATGTATTTTATTAATTTGTCATTTGGTTACGATTTGGCGGCAAATTGAAAATTGTCTGTGTCACGTCAGCATGAATTTAACGCGAAAAATTTTCATACAATGATTTTTTATGAATTTCGATGTCTTTTAAGTCAACAAGAAAGTTATGATAGACTTCGATTGGCCTTTCACGATGAAGCCCCATCTTGTGCCACTGTTTACAACTGGTTTAATGAGTATAAACGTGGTCGCGCTAATCTCACCGATGATAACATCAGTGTTGGGCGGCGTATGATAGAGACTGACAAAAGAGTGAATTGCAGTAGATTCGGTAAAGCTTAGGCATCGGTATGAGTTAAGTGCACAAAATCCTCCATGAACATTTAGCGGTCAGGAGGCTTTGTGCCTGGTGGATACCCCAAAATTTGACAGAGGCCCAAAAACTCCTTCGTATTGATTGGTGTCGTGAAATAGTTCAAAGATTTAACGGAGGTGACTCAAATGCTGTGTTGTCGAACATACTACTACTAACATAAACAATACTAACGGTTGACGAAAGCTGGATTTTTTGTTATGATCACAATTAATGTTTTATTTTATTAAATGTATTTTTAATACATTTTAATATACATTTTAGACTTCTCTGTATAAATTTTAACTATGCCAAATCTGACACTCCTTCTTACGCTACATGCTTAATAAAGGGTACAAAGTTTTGTCTTCACGTATTAATATATTATAAATATAGAATATTAAATTATTATAGAATTGCAACACACAGACTGAGTTTATCAAACTGAAGTTCACTTTAATGTATAACACATAATTATTGTGCGTGTAAGTGATAGATTTATGTAGCTTTTTGTTCACAGATTCGTGTCTCGGTATCGCCTGGTGGTGGCGAATTTGCCCCAACAGTGGGACGACGGGCGGCTGAGGCGGGAGTGCGCCCGGGCCGTGGGGCGAAACGCTAAGATCACGGAGGCTCGCATCATGCGGGACCTCAGAGCTCCAGTTGACCGTTCGGGAAAGCATCCGTGAGTGTAGAATATAGATGTTAAAAATTTCTAGTAATATTAAAAATATCATTTAACTCTACGAGAGTGATTGTACTTTACTTATTTTGGGGTTACTATAAATAAACTGCGATAACGACTTTCATGATTTAGTCGTATGTATTTCATTATATGCAATTTTTAAAAAAGAAAAAAAACGAAAAAAAATAAAGAAAAAAACAGTTTGTTACGGCGTGCAGCTGCCTATCTAAGAGTAGGATCCTCCCGGCCCATGAAGGAAGAACCTACAAGCAGATGCAGGTCGGGCCTCCTAAAGGCCAAAGTGGAAAATCTCTAATAACAATAAACAATAAAGGGGAGCGTTCTATACTACTGCAATTCAACAGGGAGAATATTAAACCGAGCTTACTTACCTATATCCAAGACGATTGGTCCCTCAGGATTCGGTCAGGCCGCATGTGGTTGTATAGTGGTAGGGAAGTAAAGGTCAGTGATGTGTATCTATTTGGGTGTGGCTGGTAGTGTTAGACCCGATTAGACCGTTGCCGTCGGCAGCAGCTCGGACTTCAGCACCGCTCCAAATTGTGGTAATCTTCCGCGGCGCCGTCCACAGCCACTTTCTTCGTTCGTCACGATGACAGTCCATTAACTCTATCGTACGATTAACTAACTTCCAGAAGCCTCTAACTCTAATTTGTTATAAAGCTTAACCCACAAAACGAATACAGAATGTTCGGATCAAAGGTCACTACCGTTTCGTGTGGCAACCGTTATTTCTAGAATATCAAACATCGCACTAGTAGCTAATACAGTCGAATCCACTTATATACGGATTCAGCGTTAAACACCAATAAGTCCCGGGAGACGCTCTCTGCAAGGAATGCGCGTTACGTTCCTAGACAGTATATTTACTAGACGCGCGTAACTATTCCACGTTCCCGCACAAAAAATGACAGCGTGCCGTCTATGGCACCGCTGGCAAACGACTGCTTTTTCGATCGCGATTCAACCTCGCGCCCTCTATGCACGACCGAACGTCAAACCGGTATCGCCGAGCCGCGCACCCTCTGGCGTCAATCCCGAACCCAGCGTTCGGGCGTGAACAAACAATTTGCCACTATGTCTGGCGTATGTGGATTATGAGAAAGCCTTTGATTCCGTCGAAATTTGGGCGGTGCTGCAGTCCCTTCAGCGGTGCCAAGTTGACTGTCGGTATATCGAAGTGCTGAAGTATTTGTACAGTAGAACTACGATGGCTATCCGAGTACAGAACCAGAGTACGAAACCTATCCAATTGCAGAGAGGTGTAAGACAGGGTGACGTCATATCCCCGAAACTCTTCACCGCTGCGTTGGAAGACGTTTTCAAGCTTCTGGACTGGAAAGGATACGGTATCAACATCAATGGCGAGTACATCACTCACCTTCGATTTGCCGACGATGTAGTCCTTATGGCAGAATCGCTGGAGGACCTAAGCACTATGCTCAATGACCTCAATAGTGTCTCCCAACGGATAGGTCTTAAGATGAACATGGACAAAACAAAGATTATGTTTAATGTCCATGTCACTCCTATGCCGGTAGTTGTTGGGAGCACTAAGCTCGAAGTTGTTGACGAGTATGTTTACCTGGGACAAATAGTCCGACTAGGTAAGTCCAACTTCGACCGAGAGGTCAATCGACGGATTCAACTCGGCTGGGCAGCGTTCGGGAAGCTACGACACATCTTCTCGTCAGACACCTCAAAACCTTAAAAAAAATTGTACAACCAGTGCGTGTTGCCAGTGATGACTTACGGAACTGAGACGTGGTCATTCACAGCTGGCCGTATGAGGAACCTCAAGGTCGCTCAGCGAGCTATGGAGAGGGCTATGCTCGGAGTTTCTCTGCGTGATAAACTTAGAAATGAGGATATCCGCAGTAGAACTAGAGTAACTGACATAGCCCAACGGATTAGTAAGCTGAAGTGGCAGTGGGCCGGCCATATAGCTCGAAGAACCGACAACCGATGGGGAAGAAAGGTTCTCGAGTGGCAGCCTCGTACCGATAGGCGAAGTGTAGGGCGACCCCCCACGAGATGGAGTGACGACCTGGTAAGGCGTGCAGGAAGTCGATGGATGCAGGTGGCTCAGGACCGTGCTTTGTGGCATTCCTTGGGGGAGGCCTATGTTCAGCAGTGGACTTATGAAAGGCTGTAATGATGATAATGAATGATGATTTTTTTTTAAATAATCGGCGCCAAAAATTGTGCATTTCTAGTGATCATTATAATAATAATATTTATTGTGTATCAATTAAAATTTGTGAATTCCGGTGGCGATCAGCATCACGTATGCTCAATAGAGATTTTTTTTAATCTGGCTGTATAAAGAATTATGTGTCTTTGTATACGATACTTCATTTGGGTGAATGGGATAGAATATGCTTTTATGTTAGTATTATTGTAGTTGTATATAGCAAAGAGACGTAGTTCAAATATTCTAACGGATCATCATTTTTCAATGGGTCTGGCTACCCAATTTTGTTAAGGATATCAAATTTTTTTTATAAAAAATTACTTAGTAATTAAAAATTAATTAGTAAGGGCGACCGCTTAGCTCCGCATCGCAATGTGACGTCACAAATCGACACGTCGAAGCCACCAGTAGTCTTTATTGTTATATTTTTCTTATTCTCTCCATATTTATTACTCCATATTTTTCTTGTCATATTATTTATTTATCAGTAACTTTTATTTTCTGTTTTTTTTTAATTATTTTTGCTATATCACGCTCCTTGCGAATAAAAATCCGATATGAGAAAATAAAATCCTGTAGATCAAGTTATACCTTAATGCAAAATTTCATCAAAATCAGTTTAGTATTACACGCATTGAATGTTTGCGACCATTGAATTTTCAAAACAAAATAGGTACCAACTAACAACGTAATACCGCAATTAGTTTATTCAAAAGTAAGTCAAAGTAAAACTAGGACCATATGTTTGCAACCACTGACGAACAACGTAACCAACAAAATTTCTTCACGTGTCACTAGGTACTAAATAACAGTACAAGTTGATTAATACTCACTGCATTAGTAAGTTTAAGTAAGTTTTTCATTTTATGTCGTTGTAAATCATTTGCAACTTCGTGGTTCGGTCAATTAATACCTACCTATGTATTACTGCCTAATTACTAATCAATGGTAAAGCTGTATACTTTTCGTAATCTTTTATACTAACTTGCCTTTTGAGCTTTATTCCACGCATTTCTGATGATAAATAATATATATAGATAATAATTTTCTGAAAAATACTGCGCAACCATAAAAATATCCACTTTTGACAGATTATCTGACTGTCTTTTTTCAAAGCCCGCTTCCATTTTCTTTTTTTTTTTACAGCACTACACACCGTGAGTATACATATAAATATTATCATATTATAAAAGCTAAATGTTCAATACTTTAGTTTATACATTAAATCAAATAGTTTATTTGTGATTCACAGTCTTGTGATCAGCCTCATGGGCATACAAATGTAAATTAGATTATTCATAATAATAGATTAGATTATTCATAAATTATTAGTTCAAAATTATTATATAGTCGTTGGGTTTATTATAAGTATTATGTCATCTAATACAGTCAACTGGACATTAACTCTGACATTCGATATAGTAGGTAAACGACCGTATACTTCCGAGCGCGCGGTTAGTACTGAACTTAGCAAGTACCTACTGCGCGTTCGCTCTGTCGGATTGTGACGTCACGTTACAGAGAACGAGCGGGTAAAAATTTTAAAAATTGCGAAACTTCAAAACGTTATAACTTTCGTATTTCTGCACCAATTTGGATGAAACAAAAACTATTTTTATTTTCATAAACATAACTTTAAAGCTATGGGTTTTATAGGTTTTATTGTCAAATTAGAACATGTTGGTGTGACCCATTGGATATTCATGAACTTTCAAACTTACTGTGTGATGGCGGCGCCAGATTCCTCCTCATGATTATCCCCCTTTCGTCTGGTAGGTGTTGACTATGAGATACGCCAAAAAAAAGTAGGAAGTTCTCAATTTGACTCTTTTTTATGTGTGTTACCTCAGAAGTTTTTTTAGGTGAACCTATTTTAATGATTCTTTTTTTTATTTGAAAGCTGGTGCTTCTCACGTGGTCCCATATACATTTGATCAATATTTGACTGGTAGTTTTTGGGTTATCCTTAATAATGCGCATTTACACACTTCAACTACATTGATGATGTTCTTATTTTATTTGTATTGAAGTTGATGAAGGTTGTACAAAATTTTAATTTTACCTACTTGTCCTTTCTCTTCCAGGTCTAAAGGGTACGGCTTCGTGATGTTCACACGACACGAGGATGCCCTCGCCTGTCTGCGGAAACTTAATAATAATCCAGACATAATCGACAGGAATAATGTAAGTTGGTGTCTAACTTTTAAGACATTTAAGAAGGTTGAAAAGGTTATTTTTTTTATTTATACACTCGTAGGATTGGTACTTTTGACACTTTTATCAAGTGGTTGGAAATTATAAATTATAATTATTAGATAACAAAATTTTTCCCAATTTTACAATTTATTTATTTATTTATTTAGAAAACCAACAGCGTATATAGAAAATATTAACATTAATGTAATAAACTAAAAGTATGGCCAATAACAGGTTTCCCTTATATTGCTTGATGGTAGGTGTATTGTTGTTAGAAGAAAAGGAAAGAAGAACAATCTAATAGATAAATTATAAGCAAAATTATAAGCAATTCAATGTAATGAAGGTGGTCATAAGTTTACAGATCAGGAGAGATAGTCAGATAGAATGATATATTACATTACCTTTATATAAATATATATATATATATATATATATATATATATATATATTTACTTATGTATATATACATATTAAATGCTTAAATATATAAACATAATACAAATAATTAATTATAATATATATTAAATAAAATAACTTAAGTACTTATATTTATATTAGTAGCCTCAAAAATACATATAAAAAAAATAGATGAGAGAATATATGATTGTATGTGATTTTAACTTCAACTGCTCTATTTCTTAAAAGTTTTCTTGATGTAATCTTTAAACGTAAGTTTAGATTTCGCAAAGAGGTCAATGTGTCCAAATTGTTCATTATATGTACGAGCAAGCCGCGAAAGAACAGTGTTTCGACAGTAGTTTGAATGATGCCAGGGAGTCTGTAACAATGTAGTATTGCGGGTGCGGAATTTTGGAGTACGAAAGGTGATTCTTGAGACAAGATATGGACAGTCAATATTACTGTTTATTATATCATATAACAAAGCCATGTCAAGCAAAATGCGCCTGTGTTCCAAAGATAAGAGATCGTGCTCAGTGCAACTGTCTGTGTAAGTATCGATTTTATTCCGACAGCGAAAGTTAAGGTGATTAACAAATATTTTTTGAATACGCTCAAGGCGGCTTTTGTAGACATTGTACTGTGGAGACCATATCGAACTAGCATATTCCAAAACACTTCTGACATACGCAAAATAAACCATTTTAATTGCATTAATATTCGAGAATGGTTTACAGATGCGAAGAACAAAACCAAGATTTTTATAGGCTTTACTGATAACGTAATTAATGTGTTCGGATAGTATCATTTTATGATCAAAATTTACGCCTAAATCCCTAACACTTACTTTTCGGCTGATTTCTAATCCGTCAAAGTGATATTTATTTAGAATTGGCTTAGATTTCCGTGTAAAACTAATACATTCGCACTTGCTTGCATTAACAGTTATATTATTTATTTTGTAATATTCAAATAAACGGTCCAGGTCCTTTTGTATCAATAGGCAGTCATGTATGGTGTTAATTTTACAAAAAATCTTCTTATCATCTGCATACATGAGGTAATTTGTGTGTACAATGCACGAACCAATGTCATATAGGTAGGCATTGTAAAAAAGTGGACCTAAGTGAGAGCCCTGAGGAACACCTGTAGGTATGTTTATGTAGCTCGAACGGAAACCACCTATCACGACTGCTTGTGAGCGGTTTGTGAGATATGATTCAGTCCACCGGAGCAAGTCACCGTGAATCCCTAATATTTGTAATTTGTTGAGCAGGATCATGTGATCCACACGATCGAAAGCTTTTTCAAAATCAGTGTAGATCACATCAACCTGCCCACCTTGATCCATATTTTCAAGGACAAAAGAAGAAAAACTTGCCAGGTTCGTAGTGGTGGATCGCCTTTGTAAAAAACCATGTTGCTGCTCAGGGAAGGCACGTGAAAGCGTGGAGTAAATTACGTTATATACTACTCGTTCAAGGATTTTAGCCGCGGTGTTCAAAATAGAAATGCCTCTATAATTATTTATTTCTGTACGTGATCCCTTCTTGTGTACAGGGACTATGTGTGCACACTTCCATTGATGCGGAAATATCCCTTCACGCAGAGAGCGATTAAATATAATAGTCAAGGGGAGAGCAAGTGATTTAGCGCATCGTGACCAAAAAAAAGAAGGTAACCCATCACTACCGGCACCTTTGTTCGTGTCCAATGTTTTCAACATTTTTTCAATTATTGCAGCGTTTGTCTGTACATTAGAAACGGTGTCAGTACACAACGATTCCGTATGTGGATATATGTAGTTATTACTAGGAACACCAAATACACTCTTGAAGAATGAGTTGAAAGCGTTGCATATGTCTATACCATCGGTGTACTCTGTATCTTTCAAAGACATTTTCTTAGGGTATCCTGACCCACCCCGAATGGCTTTGACGAAAGTCCAGAATGTTTTAGGATGTGTTTTGATGCTATTTTCACAACTTGACGTAAATTTATTAAAACATTCTCTCTGAACACGGTGTTCTCTTGCTCGGAGTAACGAAAACTCATCGTAATCTAATCTATTCCTGAATTTTTTCCAACGTGTGTGAGCTATGGTTTTCTCCTTAATTATTTTTATTAAAGCAGGTGTGTACCATTTAGGATATGATCGCTTCCCTGTGTTATAACTAAAAGGCACATGTAAACGAACACAACTATCCAGTATGTTATAAAAGGTATTTGTAGCTTCGTCTACAGTGCCTGTACATAAAAGAGACCTCCAGTCCTGTTCTAAAAGATATGTATTAATTTTTTCATAATCAGCCCTCCTGAAATTTCGCCTCGGCGCAGCTGTTTCCCGTAGAGGAGTAATGTTTAAATCCAAAACTATGAAGCAAAAAGAAGGATGTGCGTGGTCCTCCTTGAGTAGCGGCGCAGCCGCAGGGATGATATTCAGAGGTAGATTAGAGAATGCAAGATCTAATGTGTTACCAGCATGATTTTTTAAAGTATTAAATTGTCTTAACCCGTGAAATGTTAGTGTTTCCATCAGCTGAATACTCGCTTCTTGTACCTCAGTAGGCCCTCTTTTCAAAGCTGTATATCCGTTTGGGTTCCAAGAAATGAACGGCAAGTTGAAATCTCCTAATACTACAAAATGATCATTTGGAGAAAGCTCGATAATACTATTAATTTTTTGTTTAATAAAAACGAGATCCAATGGCATTTGATGAGGGTCAGGGGCAATATATGCCACACAAATATGTAAGTTGGAATTTGAAGCGCACGCGCGTGAAGGAATAGTAATCCACAATAGCTCAGTAAGACCGCATACGCCGAGGTCACGATACATGGCACCGAGTGTACGTCGTGTCAGTATTAATACTCCACCACCAGTACTTTTACCACTATTACGCAAATCTCTGTCAGCCCTGAACACGTCATACCTATCGTCGCATAACTCACCATCAAAAATTCCACTGTGTAGCCATGATTCTGTCATAATTATAATGTCGTAATCGTTCGTCAAAATATTTAGTCGTAATTCAAGACATTTAGTCCTAAGACCACGAACATTCTGATAATAACAGTTCAAATTATTTGCAGCCATTAATCAAAATCAAATATGTACCCAATTGTGTTAAATTTATAGTACTTTAAAGCTACACAGTGTAACAGAACTAATAATTTGTTTACGTTAGACTTAAGTAATACGAACAACGATATATCACTTCGGCAGTTGCTAATTAATAGTGACTTGATTTTTTGTATAAGGTGGTAGAGTATAAAATTTATCAATAAGATATAACAGAATGAATCCTTAAACGATTTGAGTAATATAGTCGAGTTAACATAAAAGGATGCGAGCTTATAAATATGCAGAGCAGTTATTAAATATATATATAAATATCGCGAATGTAACAATATAGACGTGTTAAGTATTGTTCTTAGATTTAATAAATTAATATTGAACGGGTAATTATTATGAATAATAACAATATAATAGATGAATTCATGGATTGACAAAATAACATAAATTAATACATAATATATAAGACGCCAGAAAAAATATAATTGGTATTTTATTAAATATAAAGGATATAGTAAAAGAAACCATAATATATATATAGTTGTGTAACGTTCGTGAAGAATATGGATGCAACTTAGCCGCACAATTATCGCGCGTGTGACCAATACACTTACGACCAAAAATATTTCACTAATTGAGCTCCTTTTACGTGCGGTCAAACAATGATATATAATATAGACAAAATGAGATAAGAGAGACCAGTGAATTGCTTTTACAACGATGGAATTGATTAATTTAAGCAATATAACGTCCTTGAAAAGAGAACAAAACAATATACAATGTAAGATTAAATTAATATTAAAACGTCTCTTTCCTGTGATATATGCAAAGCCGGAGATGTGTCGTTCTTCCTGACGTAGATCCTCCCGTTTTTTGTCCACACATATTGATACTGCTTAAGTTTCGCCGTCTCCCTACATTTCTTTAGTAGAAGTTTATTGCACTGTGTAAGATGCTCATTGACATATACGGGACGCACGCTGCCATGTATGGCAAGGTCTTTGGTGGTCAGTCGGTTTTTTCGAGTGCCAGAGATTATGTTGTCCTTTAGAAGACGGGATTTAAGCTTTGCAATTATATTTTTCGGGCGGCCATGTTGTTTGATTTTCGGTGTGACACGATTAACTTCTAATATATCATTAGGAGAAATAGTTACATTAGACTGCTTAGCAATGGATATAATTATATTGGTTAAGTCTTCATCCTTGATTTCAGGAACGCCGACGATCTCTAAGTTCAAAAGGCGATCTCTTTGATTATTTGTGTTAATTTCCAATTGTAATAGTCTGTTTTCGTTAGTCAATAAGTCCATTTTAGATTCTAGTGATTCGATTGCTTTTTTGTTAACAGATAATAATTCCATTTTCTTTTGAACATGGTCATATTGGTCGCAATTGAATTGTACAGAGTTTTCTAAAACTGTGATTTGCTTCATTGTCTCGTTGTACTTTAGGTCAAGAGATATGACCGACTTTTTAATCTCGTGATATTCCTGACGGACGCTGCTTAGTTCCGACATGATCTCATGCATTTAGTTTCTCAAGATCGGTTTTTAATACGAAGTCTAAATTATTTTTAATTCCTGATATTTCATCTTGAATTTCCTTTTTCCAGTCATGTAAAGTTCTACGTATCTCTAAGGTAAAATTTTTGAGAGCCTCTGAGAAGTCGTTGTCGTGTTTATGCTTTCGAGTAGTCATATTGCTAGGCTCACCTGATTTATTGATGTCAGGGTTGGAACTGTAAGGCTTGCGTGGCGTGGAATCTTTCCTTATATGAGATAATACACAAATCTGCCACTTTCTGATTTGGTTCGGCAAACATCAAAATCCGGCGGTGTTCACGAAAACGTCCGTTTTTCACTCCTAAAATTTTTTCGTGAAATATTTGCTTATAGAAATTTACACCACTGTATAAAGCATCCTTTTTCGCATCAAATGTATAATTATATATAATATAATATTATAATAAATAGTTATTTTAAACAATATATTTCAAAATATGGACAATTGTCACCTGTCACCTTTCTATAATTACAATATATAACAAACTCCTACATGGTAGAGCCACGATGCAGGTATATTATGGTTATAGTACGAATGGGTCTGCTCGACTAGGTAAGGCCACATTCTCACATAATACCAGCGTTAAATAGCATCCTAATGCTACGGTATATTATATGGTGAGTGTAGAGAAACGGAGCCCTTTTTCATTGGAAACGAGGCATTCCATATTAGTCCTGAGGGATGACAACGCATCTGCATTTTGATTCTTAATCGAAGATAGATGTCTATAGACCACAGCATCCACTTACCATCAAGTGAACTGTGTGATGGCTTGTCACCCTTATTCTATAAAAAAAAGAAACATTGTTCCTAATAATATTCTTTATATGCAAACATTTAAAACACATTTCACACCACTTTTATGTATTAAAATTATCTTTATTATATAATGAGATTTTTTGTAGGTAGTACTATGTAAGTTACAACAAATGACGATTAAAGTATGTTCATATTATTTTTATCGACCTCTAAATAATCACCTCTGGAAAAGGCCTAATACTAGGGGAGATTTGAAACAGTCGACATGTTTTGCAGGCATATTAGCGACCGCAGAACTAAATAACTATCGCCATTGACCTTGATTGTCGTCGCTGGTCTGACTATTTTATATACCTACAGAAACAGAAACTTTTTTATTCAATATAGATTATAAATAATACTTATTGAAAGTCACTCTTTTGTTTAATTACCACTGATTCGAAAAAAAAACCTCTGTCCTGGGAAGAACTTGCAAGAAACCCAGTGGGACTTTTTTTTTAAATAACAGCTTACAATCATGTATGTTACACAATTAACAACACAAAAATTAGAAATAGCTTGGCAGCGATTACCTCATTTCCAGGGGTTATTATCATCCATAAATTACTTAATATTATAATAACACTTTTTATACAAACTTAGTTTAATAAAGTTTTTGAACTTTGAGCAGGTCAAATTTTGTATATTTTCTGGAGTTTTGTTGTAAAAGCGTATATATCGTCCCAAGAATGAAGTACTGACTCGACTATCAGACGGTAAAGATGTTCCGATTTACCATTTACCAAAGTCGTCTTGTACGACCCATGAGATGAGGTTAATCGATAGAATTGCATAAGTTTCAGACGATGGCTATCAATATTGTGATTACTACTGCTACTGCAGCCCATCACAAGTCCACTGCTGAATATAGGCCTCCCACATAGAATGCCACAAAGTAGGGTCCCTAAGGACTGGGGGCCGTCTGTCTCTTCGTAACTTTATTCATGAGATGCTTGGCGAGCGGGTTGCCAACCGCAGTTTTTTATTATTGTTTTGCTGTTATCAGAAAGATGCTGCTGCCCATCTTCCTCTCTCAGTTTCCCTCTGTAGAACCAGAGTGATCGACATAGCCCAACGGATTAGTAAGCTGAAGTCGCAATGGGCCGGCCATATAGCTCGAAAAACAGACAACTGATGCGGAAAAAACGGTTCTCGAGTGGCGGCCTCATACCGGCTGATGAAGTGTAGGGCGTCCCCCCACTAGATGGAGTGACGACCTGGTAAGAAATGCAGGAAAACGATGGGTGCAGGTGGCTCAGGATCGTGCTTTGTAGCATTCCTTGGAGGAGGCTTATTGGACTTACGAAGGGCTGTAATGATGATGATGAGGGTCCCGAGCACCCATTAATTGCCTGCGTATTTCATCAGGTCTTCACTATATATACTGCCCCCCCCCCCCCCCAACACTGCCCTTGCCTTACATGATAACTAAGAATTATTTGTAACAAATAGATAGAAAGTTCCATAATGTTTTGTGTTTATGTTCTAGAGACCAATAGTCTCCTTCTCTATTGAGGATCGAACAGCATTAAACGCGAGAAAGAAGAGACTCGAGAAGTCGATAGCTAACAATCCATTAGCAAAGAAAGAGACTGAAGATTCTGACAACAAAACAGGTAGGAATAGGAAAAGGAAGCTGAAAACTGCACCGGACGAGAGTTACATGAAAAAGGGTAAATTTGAGAAGAGATTCAAAGATCAAAATAGCATTGGAAAGTTTGTAAGAATATCAAAGGAGGTTGACGTCGGTGAATTCACAGGGTTAACGGCTAAAGAAGGAACCCAGCACAAAATGAGGAACAATCATAAGCTCAGAGCTCAGGCGGAGATCCATAGACAGAACGTGAAGCAAGAGAAGAAAAAGAACAAGCGCTCTTGGCGTCTCAAAATGGCGGCACGAGAGAGGATTAAGTTGCCTAAACAAAAGATCAACAAGGACAAAAGTACTAGTAGAAGAAAGAAATATAAAAATGTGTAGTATGTACATTGTACATACTATATTTAACGATTGAAAGTGTAAAAATAAATTACTCAAAAAGTTTTTTATCTTTTATTGTAAAAGTACATTAACTTATAGTGGCCCGCTTATCACATCGACCCGTTTCCGCTAAAGTCAAGAATGGCAATGTGTGCACATGCATACTATCTCACTGCGTCGATCATGCTTTCGTCGAAAACAACCTTATAGGACAAATATAGAGGTACCGTTGAATGAAACTAGATGTTATGGGTTTTATCGTGTTTCCAGTACTTTACAGCACCCATGTTCAGTGCCTAATTTAACCACAGGCTAGTTAGGCTAGAGCCTAGGGCGCAAGGTACGAGGGAGATGAGCTTGTCTTTGCAAGCACCAGTTATCAAATTTAATTTGTCGATAAATAATAGAACAAGTGCCGCAAGCATTTTACACTTGTTACTCTTTTTCTTTATTTGTGATAAAATGTAAGTAAATAAATAGATTGTAAAACTAAGAATTTGAATTAATTTGTGCCTTTCGTCTTTCGTTGACTGACTGACTGACTCAAAGTCACTACGCTTTAGACTAGATGTGATTCGAATATTTTAAATTGCTTAACAGTGGTAGAGCCACGCGGCAGCTTTTGCTGTCGCACGGATGGGCCGGCTCGAACCGGGGTGGTACCACGACCTCACAGAATACCAGCGTGAAGTAGAGGTTTACCTCTGCGTTTCGTTTGGTGAGTGCAGGTGACTGGAGGCCCTTTTTACTGGAAATGAGGTATTCCATCTTAGTCCTCACGGGTGACAACGCGTCTGCATTTTGATTCGCAAACGAGGATAGTTGTAGATGTCTATGGGCCGCAGTAACCACTTACCATCAGGTGGACTGTGTGCTCGTTTGTCACCCTTATCCTATAAAAAAAAAACTCTTCTCTACCTATAATTTAATTAGTTGCTACAGACCATAACTGAAATACTTGATAATAATGAACTAACAAATACTTGAATACCTATTAAAAAAAAGCTATATCTATACATATAGTAATATTATAGTTCTTGCGTTAGGTAAACTAATATAATTAAAAATAAAAACAATAGGTTAAAAATTTACAAAGATAATAAGCGGACTGTACGCTACGGTATCGGTCGTCGTCGCCTATGCATACCGGTTCCTGTGTGCCCGCAACAATTATAAACGCGAAAAATATCAGTTTGACTGTCTGTTACTTTTTTAACCCCGCTGAACAGATTTCGCTAAGGCAAGGTATTACTGACTGCATTCGTATGAAAGATTTTAACCGCGGTAAAATACCTTATTCTCACAGGAATTTTATATAGGCAAAACTACTGCGTGTAAAGCTAGTTAAAATAGATCTAGGGGTATATTCGTGGTCTGTGCAGTCACAGTTAGCCTATGGCGCGTAATCACGACTTCCAAAACTCTAAATAGTGTCGCCCATGGTCGCAGTAGAACCGAGGTGTTCGACGTCCCAATGTCATAGTTAACATGGCTACCTTCAGTTTAAAATTATTAATTTTTGCTCCGATCTACGCGGAAAGAACAACATAGTATCGCTTAAGTTGGGATTTATTATGAGTAATTAAAAGATTCCAAATAATCCCAAACCCAGATATATTCTACTCGTATATTGTGAAATTAGGTAGGTTTTTGATTTCCATGGCTTTAACCTTACCTACTAACAATTATGGATATATGTCCGAAATAAAGAGATTTTATTTTATTTATTTTATTTTTAAAAATCATCTTTGGTAAGAATCGGTGTGCTATTGGCGGGGCGATCCTGCACGTGTTCACAGACTGCATACTCCGGAGCGTTCACACCAGCTACGTTCTTTTGTGCGGGCTTTATAGAGATAAAGTTCAGAGGAAATCATTATAAAGGTATCGTTTTCACGTTTCTATTCGCAAGTGTTTGCCAAAAAAGAAAATGAATACTATATCACTATATTACACTAACATATTAATTGCACTATCTGCTTCGTTGGTCTAGTATTAGTAAACGCAACTACTGATCATAACGTCCCGGGTTCGAATCCCGGGTCGGATCAATATCAGTAATTTGGCTTTTATATCAAAAAAATCTCAGTCAGGATCAAGAAGTTGGCGCTGTTTTCTGCCGACTTCTAAAAAGGAGACGGTACTCAATTCGACTGTATGTTTTTTTATGTAGTACCTGAACTTTTTACTGGGTGAACCGATTTCGATGATTCTTTTTTTATTTGAAAGCTGGTACTTCTAGTGTGGTCCCATATGAATTTGATCAAGGTCAGACCAATAGTTTTTGAGTTAGTCTTAATAACTTATATTGAAGTCGGCAGTACAAAATTTTAAATTATATATACATATATGTATATACACGCCTCGGAAAGTATGCCGTTGGTCCTGGCGCCTCATCTCTTTTTGGGCGTGTCGGATTACCGTCTTAACGGACTATAAGAGAGGGAGTAGAGAGTGCACCTGTCTTGTGTTTGCGGACATTATAATCGTGTTATGCGTAGATTTTTTTTTAAGTATAAGGATGATAAACGAGCACTGTCTACCTTGATGGTAAGTGGATGCTGCATTCCATAGACATCTACATCTATCCGCGATTAAGAATCAAATGCAGATGCGTTTTCATTACCGAGCTCTAAGATGGGATGCCTCATTTTTCAATGAAAAGGGTCTCCAGTTCTCTACTCTCACCATATTAAACACGGATGGCTATTCTCCGTTGGAACCGGCGGAAACTTTGTCTTGATCATAAAATACTATAATAAATAATATAGTATTCTATGGTCTTGAGAATATTATATACTACATTACAGCATAGCGTTGATTTAATTAATAGTTAGAGCTAACATTAATTTTATTGAAACAAATAGCGTACCTAAATAAAAAAATAGTTTATTCACAAAAGTAAACTTAACCAACAACAAATATTTATTTTAGACAAATAAAATTACAAAAAAAAAACATCATATTTAAAATCCTACTCGTAGTGTCGGGGGAACTTTTTTTAAATAAAAATTTCAACTTTTAAAATAAGGTATTATATGTTCCTTCCCAGTATTTAATTTTTAAGATTGGATGAATTTAAAATTTGACTTGTCTGCGTTGATTATAGTTTCGTCTTACATGTAAAAGATATAACAAGCACATATGGCGACTAGACGAGACCATTTTTACATATTGTATGGTATTGTAGAACTGAAGTCTGTGTTAGATGTTAGTACTGCCCAATATATAATATACAATAATCTATGGTACTGCCCATGGAGGTTAGAGAGAAGGAGAACCATAGAGGTTAGAGAGAGTTCTCTCTAACCTCCATGGTACTGCCAGTGTCTCCATATTATGTAAATCGAGAGTTACCGTGTTGCAAGGGTAAAAATACGGTGTTTCTAGATAAAATTACAGTAGATCAGCTATAAGTGTACCGTGTAACTTTTCGCAGAAAAATACAACATTATGACCAAAATGAAGCCCAAATATATTTGCTTTTAATTGATTTCTAGGATTTTTTTAAAATGCTAAAATAAAACAATATTATTCTGAATCTGACTCTCCTAGCAAGACAATATTTTTTTCGTAAATGGATTTATTAATTTTACTTAATATATCGTTAGTAGGGTTGAAATCAACACAGTTTTTGCTATTTATTTTCATTGATTGCTTCGTGAAAAATATTGTCTTTTAGTGTTTTGGTTAAAAGTTTATTTCTTTTTCGTTTTTATATCATTGACATGACTGAAAATGCGCTCGCACTCAGCATTTGAGCACATTGGGGTATACAATGGTATTACGGTGACATATGACACGGTAATGCCATATTACCTTGACAGTAGGTTAAGACGTTAAGACCAAATTACGGTGCATCTACGGTAATTACCGTGTACCTCATGAAGCTAATACAAAGGGGAGACGGCATAAGCAACTGTGCACTGTGATTCTAAGTAGGTCCTGACGTCATCATAGTGGGCGTGGCTTTAGTTAGTATACTGTCAGCATACGTCCTGTGCGCTTATGTTTTGAAAAAATCGCAAATCGATGTATTTTCGTAGTATTAAGAAGAAAAGGATGAAGTGTTGTGTTTTATTATGTAAAAACTACTCAGATAGACGCTCTGATGTTATGGATGGCATCACTGTAGTGTAGTATTCGTCAAATCCGGTATTGCGTCCATTCTGTTATAATATAATTTACTTTTTAAATGGTCAATCCATGATGATTTCCATTTTTTTTGTAAATTTTTTTTCTCTTTATGTAGGCCCGGCGGTGCGCGTGCATTGTAGCAGCGCACCGCCTGGCAGGGTCGCCATGTGATATAGGAAGTGTGTCAATGAAATAGAGACGTGTTGCAGCTTCTATAACTTTAATTATAATGACCTTATTCTACCTTAACACTAATATATATATAGTCGTGGGGGCTATGGCATGAGGCCACAACAATAATTTTACAGAAGCTGACTGAAATATAAAAAGTATAATGAACATGAAGTAATATAATTTAAATGTATAATAGTACCTACTATGAAAGCAACTAAGAAATTATGAGGAAAATAAAGTGTTTTTTTTTAAAATATAATTACCAAAGAATAAAATTCAAGAAACGGCAGGTTATTTAAAAAGGAAAGAAACAGTTATTCTTTTGCAAGCTTCGTCCAGAAGAATGTCAAAATTGAGCCAAGAAGAACAAAGAGGAAAATTTGAGGTAACATCGAATCAGCGTATTTTTTTGTCTTTTCTTTTTAAGATTTCTTTAAAATGTTTTAACTATTATAAAAAAATGTAATGTTTTTAACATCTTGTATTTAATATAATATGGATTTAATTGATATTTTAATATATTTTTAGTGTATGTAACAAAAAATTATAATGCAATATTAAAAATTAAGTTACCATTTTAAGCACTCATGTATGTATTAAGGCACGAGACGATTTTATATTAAATTTAATTCAGTTATTTTTTCTGCTTTATATTATTTTTATTACTGTGTCATGCAAAAATGATTGAAATGATATAGTGGATTTCATTTTTACATAATTAAATTTACCATGTCAATGAATTTTTCATATTTTGTAGTTGTAACCATTGACTTAGTTGTAACACATCAGTAATAGATTCCATTGTTTTTTTTTTTGGTAGCAAATTTCATTTAAATGTATACAAGTATGACAAAGTTTATAAAGAATTAGCTATTATTATAAGTTTTTTTAACGTTTCTAAGAACAATAAATCTTAAAGTTGTATATTAACCCTAATTAAAAATCAAAATTGTTTTTTTTTTCATGTGCAATTAAATTAATGTTTTGTTATATAAACTTGATAGAAGTTGTAGTGATTTTCCAATAATGTTGTCTATACAATAAAATAAACACCATATTTCTAGCAAAAGTAATTAAGAAAAAATAATGCATTTTTCGATGTGAAACTAATAAAACTATTCACGATGCAAGTATCTTAACTTCTGTATAAATTTAAAAATATTTAAAACGATCACTTAAGGTACACTTTATTTTACTTGCATTCATATTATCTATAACATATTATACAAGTTATCTTGAAATTAGGTGTGAATCACACCATGTGATCATAGTCCGATGTATTCGAAAACATTTCCATATACGTAAAGGTGTCTCAAATTGCTTGCGTTGCTAAGATTACAGTTTGTATTTTGATCTATCTTTTGTTATGTGATTATGTTATTGTTATTGAAAATGATTACGTTGCTTAACATTGACTTCTTTGTTCTGTTCATCTTAATATGAAATGTAATAATTTGTTTTCGGTTTTATGTTGTTTGAACTTTTAAATCATAAACTTTTAATTATTATAATTTATTATTTTCTCGGAAAATAGTACTTACTTGCGTGTATTATGAAAATATTTTCTTCGCTTTATATGATTGTTACATACATACATATAATCACGCCTCTTTCCCGTAGGGGTAGGCAGAGACCACTTCTTTCCACTTGCTACGATCCTTACATACTTGTTTCGCTTCGTCCACTTTCATTATTCCCTTCATACATGCTCTACGGTTTAGGGTACTCTTAACCTGGCCTTTTTTCAAGACGTCCCTAATTTTTTCAAGACGTGATTGTGAAACTCATTATATTATGTAGACAATTAAGTACCTAATTAATTTAAAATTTGTTGTGCCTATATTGTGAGCCTCACTCCCTGACTGACAATGATGTAACTAAATATTATACGAGACCTATATGACATAATTTATAAAAGGCGTAAGTAAATGTATGGATAAGTTACGGAAATTATCATTATGAATGAAAAATATTGATAGAAAGTAGAAATTATGGCATAGGTAAAGAAAAATTATCGGAGGTTAGCATATCCACATACTATCGGCCTGATCAGCTGAGAGTTTGTAAAACCTAATAACCGATTAATTTTTAAAGTTCTTCGGATTCGATGAAATATGGAATGATTTTTAATGAATTGTTTAAAGAAATGTGACTTTATTAATAACTGTATAGGAAGATTGTTAATTATCTTGATCATGTATTTACGCGAGTCGTGTACGTGAAAGTTATGGTACAATTAATTAATAAGTTATATGAGCTGAAAAGCTATAAATGTAAAGAGTTGAATAAAGTGATATTGGTCATTGTCTTGATCATGTATGTACGCGAGCCGTGTACGTGAAAGAAATGACACAAATATTGAATGAATATGTAGCAAAAATGCTGAGAAGTAAAATGGAAAATAAATAATTTTTAAACAAGAATGAAGTAAATATATGTAGTAAAAAAGAGAACGAAGAGAAGTATTGAAGTGTGAAAAGAGATATGAAAATTAAATGAGTACTATGTATTATTAAATGTCCTAACTAGATGACTTGTATTGATGATTAAGGATACGAATAAAAAATAACATAAATGTTTGCGAAAATCAAAACATAATAATATTATATTCTATTATGTTATACATAATTATGCCTGACTATGTCATATACTTCTGTGAATATGCGATTTTTACTAGCGAGAGAGCGTTGCCAAACGCCCTGCTCAATCTCGGTATACATTAGATTGTAGTTTTTATAACACTTACACTTAACTTCCACTAAATTTTAATTAAGATTGTTCATCAATTATCTTTAGAATAGTTTTGAGGTTGGACAAAAAATAGATAAATTTTTTTTTTATTCTTTTTTGTCGGTGGGAGGTGTAGTGTAGTATAGCCCCCACGACTATATATATATCAAAGATGTTTTATAGGTCCAGATACCGTGTACGCGCGCCTAAAACGCTTCCATTTCAAAGGCGCCAATATTGGCGTATTCGTTCGATCGTTCCGCCATTACGCCAGCGACGTTCGCTGTGAACATACGTCACGCACCGGTGTTTTTAATTTCGCCAAATGACTGTTTGTGCTGTGAAATCATTTAAAAATTACTCTTGGAAAAAAGATAAGGATAAGAACATCACTTTTCATAAGTAACTATACAATTTTATGGTGTATTTCTTTGTAAAAGAATACGAAAGCTAAATGTCAATACAAGTAATAATACTGCGCAATCATATTCGAGTGTTGCCTAGTCTATGAAACGGTTTTACCATTTTTTAATGTCATGATCAACCGCAAAAGTTATCTCTATAGGGGTTTTAAACAGTCTAATTTTACAAATTTTACCCAACCTATAGAGTTAAACCGTTTTAAAGGTTAGGGTTAAACTACATCTGGCAGCATGAAATTGCACTTTCCTGTGCTTCTATCCTTTTTGGTCGCTCAGAACTGTTATTTACTAAAGCGTGAAAGAGAGCGCGAGTGTATAGTTCCACCCTCAAAAAGCCGATTGTAAACCGGTTTTAAAAGTTTATCTATCATTCTTGACAATCCATACTAATATAATATTATAAATGTGAAAGTGTGATTTTTTGTTTATTTGTTTTTGTCCTTCCTTCACGCAGCAACGGAACGGAGCAATTTAAAAAAATTAAACATTTTGCTATCTCTTGGCCGAAGTTTACGCTTAAACAAACTTACTTTTTTCGTCATTTTACTTAGGATTGAAAAATAATTTAATGTCTTTGTAAAATGCGGCAATATTTTGTGTTCTACAGTACAAAAGTGTAGTACTCTGTATATATTTAGTAATAATAGATTATAAATATATGTTACATACATAAATATCTACTGTGCTTTTTTATTTATTTTAACTGTTACATTAATTATAGGTTTTATTACATATCTTCAATATTTAAGTGCGATGTTTGTACCTACATAAAACACACATAAGCAACCATATCTCCATACATACACGCACACAAATGCACACGCCACGCACACACATTTTATACTCTTTGTTCCGTGGAGATTTTATATGTTTTGTTTTTATTTTAATTTTTTAAATAATTGTAAAGAATAAAAAAGACAGATGTCACGAATATTGAAGAAACAAGAGAATGTTTTCTGTAAATATATATATAGCGTTTTTCTCTTAAAACTTCACTTCATTTAATTTTGTTATCCAGGTACGATATTATAATATATATATTATGAAGACGAAGATTTTTATTTAAAAACTGCATCCTAAATATCACGCGTTCTGCGCGTGATCACTCTTAGAATCAATAGGTACGTCAATATGAATGAAATATAAAATCTCCCACATTTTTTGGGTAATCGATTCGCACTGTTATTACCGAAGTCACGCACATTAATGCAGCCATGGTGCATAAGATATGCGCGTCACGTGGTACTCACGCACACATGAATCAAAGACTGTCTTCACTATGAACGTTGCGGAGTGTTAGCAACACGGTATCTGGACCTATAAAACATCTTTGATATATATATATATATATATATATATATATATATATATATATATATATATATATTAGTGTTAAGGTAGAATAAGGTCATTATAATTAAAGTTATAGAAGCTGCAACACGTCTCTATTTCATTGACACACTTCCTATATCACACACATTTCATTTGTAAATAATTTTACTCCTAATTTATTAAAATAGTTCTAGAAAAATTTCTTTGCGTCAGCTTTCAAATATAATTAAATATATTCGACACTAGATGGCGACACTTTGTGTCATGTGAACTAAAAATATAAAGGTCCGTAGAGCTCAGTATTGGTAAAAGATTCATACGAAGGTGCTGAAATTTGTTATGCATTCAGATATAAAGAAATTTTAATCGCAAAATAATATTTTTATAGTTTATAATCATTATGTGAACAGACCGTATTCTATCGTCAAGTAAACCTCATAAAGATAACAAAAAGACAGTACTGTAATTAGAATTCAGTTATTTTATTCAGTAATCCAACTTTCAATATTAAAATGAAGGAAATTGTACTTAGGCTGATTTTTACGAAATGTTTAAGTTATATTTAAGTGACATTCTATATGTAAAGAATCACTTAAATACAATTTAATGTTCTTAGATTGGCATTCAAAAAGTGCATTCGGATGCCTAATTTGGAATAAAATATTTATATTTTAAAATTATATTAATTATAATAATTTGTCTATTATTTGTTCTCCGTCAGAGATATTAAGTAGTATAACCCACACATAAATAATAGTCCAGCCGTTTCTGCGTGAAAAAATTACACATACACAGTACATACTTAGTGTGGAATAAGCTCAAGGAGACAGAAAGAACACACAAAATTTCGCCTTTATAATATTAGTGAAATAAGTAGGATATTTAGTTCCAAATTAAATATCCTACTTAATATTGAACATAGAATATTTAGTTTCAAAGAGACTTTATTTTATGGATAAAATAAATATTTTTTGAAGGTTGACTTTCACAAAATGATAAACATATTTAAATTGTATTTAAGTGATTCTTTGGATATAGAATGTCACTTAAATATAACTTAAACATTTCGTAAAAATCAGCCAAGTACAATTTCCTTCATTTTAATATTGAATGTTGGGTTACTGCGTAAAATAATTGAATTCTAATTGCGGCCCTGTCTTTTTGTTATTTTTTATGAGGTTTACTTGACGATAGGTGGCGGTCTGTTCCCAAAATTATTATGAAAACTATAAAAATATTATTATGGGTATTAAAATTTCTTTGTTTGAATGTATTTGCTTCATGAGATAGATGCTCCGATGCTATGGATGGCATCACATTTCATTTGTAAGTAATTTTACACCTAATTTATTAAAATAGTTCTAGAAAAATCTCATTGCGTCGGCTTTCAAATATAGTTAAATATATTCCACACTAGATGGCGAAACTTTATGTCCTGTGAACTAAAAATATAAAGGTACGTAGAGCTCAGTAATGATAAAATAATCATACGAAGGTGCTGAAATTTGTTTTGCATTCAGACATAAAGAAATTTTAATCGCCAAAATATTATTTTTTAGTTTATAACATTTTGTGGACATGCCGCCATCTACCGTCAAGATAGTTAAGCTACATTGCAACATCGATATGGAAAGATTCGAGTAGTTTTACTATTTATCGGTAGATGTAGATAGTGTAAAGTGGGCGGGGCTTTGCATTCCCTCACCCCGTAAATTGTCACGTCTTGTTACATAGTGAAATTTAATTACGTCTCCTCTTTGTATTTGCTTCATGGTGTACCTACATGGAGACACTGGGTAAATACTGCCCAAAAACGGAGCGTAGACCGGCACCGGCACCGGCGCCGTGCTAGTAAATGGAAAATCGCCCATTTATTTATTATTGTTATACCAATGTATTGGTTCGTTGTTCGACCAGTGGAAGTGAAAGCATCATAAAATCATTTAATTGTTTAAAAAACTACGCAATAGTGTCCATGTCTTAGTGTACTTGCCGAACATAACACAATACATATATAGTTCTAAAGTTTTAAACGATAGTATAACAAATTACTATCTAGATCACAGTTTACAGAGATTAGGCAACCGCTCGCTTCCTTTCACATTCTCGTTCACGCGCCTGTTTGAGAGAACGTTCGCGCACTGCGCTCGTGTTCTCGCGGAGGTGAGTCAGCAGCAGTTCTTTGTACTCTTCCGGATGGTGCATGTAGTGGAGAACATGCGGTGAATTGTCCCAGCATTTCCAGGTGCACTGTTGGGAAACAATGAACACAACATAATATAATTCCTCTCACGCGTAGTGGCTTTGTAAAAAAATATAATACACGAGTATTCAGTACACAGATTGGATGCGTGTTGCAGGCGATTGGACTACGTGCGCACCTTAGAGGATGCTGTATCCAAGTCCAACTGTGAACGTTATCCGGCTGATCATAATGACGAATGGATAAGAGATACATACAAACGTTCGTCCAGTGTTGTTAGTATGTTAGTTCTTTGTTATAAGAGGTTATTAAAAAATCTTTGCAATATCAAAAATTAAAGCTTATACTGTAGGCAGAGCCATACTGTACCTATATAATGGTTATACGTAGTAGAGCCATGCTGCAGCTATATTAAACGGGTCGGCTCGACCGGTAAAGGACCCCGCTGTCACAGAACACCATCGTGAAATAGCAACTTAATGCTACTGTATTTCGTATGGTGAGTGTGGTATCGGATTGTTTTCCAATCGAACTATGAGCGTAAGGAAATTGAGCGTGCACTTGTATTCGCGCATACACTCGTGCGCAGATGACTAGTTTCTTTTTATAGAATAATGGTGACAAGCGAGCGCACAGTCCATCCGATGGTAAGTGAATATTGTTGCCCATATAACGGGTGGTGCAGAATGTATTGTCTTGTTTCAAAAATCACTGAAGGGCTCCCAGACCGAGTAGAGAGGCGGGCAGGTGCCGATAGATCGGAGGAACAATACCGTTTTCAGTAGCATAGTGTATATCAGTAGTCATCATGTCGTAGTCAGGCGAGCATCAGTGTTGAAACGGGAACAGCGTTGTGGCTACGCACAGGGTTTTCAGATTCGGTTCGGGTATATCGTAATAATAGTGTGATGATCCCAAAACCATTCAGAAATGGATTAGTAATATAAGGGCGACAGGATCTGCAGTTCCTAAAACATTTGGGCGACCTAAAACTGTGCGAAGACCTGAAAACATCACAGCAATAAGAGCGTGAATTAAAGAGTCTCCAACCCGATCTGTACATCTACATCTATCCTCGATGAAGAATCAAAATGCGAATGAGCTGTACTGAAGGTTATGATGAAATTCCTCGTTTCCATTTAAAAGAGTTCCGGTTCTCTACATTCACCATACGAAGCACAACATGTTTCACGCTGGTTTTCTGTTAGAGCGTGGTTCTACCCTAGTCGAGTCGAGCTATAATATAGCTGCAGCAAGGCTCTACCAAGTAGACCTTCGTTGAGACTGGAAGTTGACCGAATCTAGAAAATATAACTTTGGTGCTGCTCGCATCCGATCATCCGCATCCATTTGACCGAATTCGGAGAACATTATAACTTTGGTGTAGCTCACCTTGATGCCCATCTGCATCCAGGTGTCGTGCGCGTTCTGTATGTTGGGCCGCGCGCCGACCGGGTCGCTGGCGGACAGCAGGAAGAGCGCGGGCGCGCGGCACGGCGTGCAGTAGTATGTGTCGGATGCGCGCCGGTACTGCGCCGTCACCGAGCTGAACACCCGCAGGTACCGCCTGCGGGACGGTGTGCAACCATACCAATATAGCCCAAGGGATCAACCGTCCTACTCCCGACAGAATCGAGGTCTGAATCAATCGAATTTTGTCCGATCTAGAGGGACGGTGCCAGTAACGACCATATTGACTTAGCCCAACAGATAAGTCAGCCTACTCCATTTTTTGATAATTTTATCCTATTTATGTAACAAAAACTTAAGAAGTGAATTTTTAATTTATTTTAAATGATCTCCAGATAAAAAAAAATATCCGGTGTGCGAAAGACGCTAATAACGCTTGATCGTAGCTCGATCGTGTTTTTCGATTCGAATTGTTTTGAAACCTCAGTTTGAATCGAAAACTGAATCAAATTCGAAATCAGTTTTGGGAGTAAGCCTGCATGCAGTTCGCTGAAGTGGCAATGGGCGGTCAATCATGGTAATTACGGTCAATTATGTTTGTGCATATTATTTAATATGAAATATCACAACGAAGTCTCGATATACATTACACATTCTTAATGTATTCGTAAAAAAACGGGAAGTCTTTGTAATGCTTTATTATTTCAAAATATAGCATTGCGTACTTCAAGATATCAATGCTATTTTTTTTGATATGTTGATGTACGATATCTGTGATATGCCGTAGCAGCCAAACTGTGTGATTCCATTGAGTTGGGTGCATATACCCATTTATTACCGTGTTATGGCGGCATAAGAAGATCCATCACCCTATTTTGCCCCGTGGATGGGAGTCGTAAGAAGCGACTATGGAAACTGCCAGAAAACTGGCTTTCGTAGATAGCTGTGTAATCATCTCGTTTACGTAAGACTTAAAATTCGCAGACCGACATGGCAGCACCGTCAAAGGTCTCGCATCTGTCGTCTGGTACTGCGGTCGTAAATCCAGCTCTCAAGCGTTACGATTAAAGCAAGTCCTCCTGGAAACGGGAGAAGCGCAAGTCCAGCAGTGGGCTTTTATGGGCAGATAAAAGAGTCCATAGATTAATAACACCAACATAGCCCGACAGATCGGTAAGCTAAAGCGGCAATGAACCGGCCATATAGCTCGACGAACCACGACAATCAATGGGGAAAAAAAGTTCCTGCACGGCTAGCATGGGCTGGGGACAAAAAATGTATCCCCAGATTATATCCACTGACAACAGATAAAATTATCTTGTCCTTATGCCCTTATATATCCATATATTTCCCCGTCCGTAGCATGGAGCCAAACGAAAGATAAAAAATTATACTTTTTTGACATTTGAAAGGGACAATTTTATTCTAATTCATTGGACGTGGGTTTAAGTTTATATTCATACAAAAATGTATCTAAGTCTAAGTCTATCTCACATTTTATCTACTGTCGATATTATATCCACCGGTGTGCCCATGCTCGAAGGGTGGATAAAACTAAGCGAGGGGATAAAATTGTCTCCTGTCCTTGCTAGCCCTGCAGAGTGCAGAAAGTCGATGGATACAGGTGGTCAGGGACTGTGTTTTAGTATTCTTCAAGGGATAGGTACAGCAATGCATTTGTGAAGTACTGTAATGATGACGAATAATAATAGTGGCAGGAGTCGTGGTTGGTCAGGGGTAATGAAATTGTTAATAGCAATTTTAAGTGTTGATTTGCCACGCGCTTGGCGGAGAAGGAAAACTTCGTGAGAAAGCCTGCATGTCTGGGAGATAAGATATTGCAATTCAAAATGTATGATAATGTATGTTAATGATAATTAAGTTATTAGTTTTAGTTTTTTTTTATTATTATAGTTTTTAATATTGTACCTATTAAAAATGAGAAGTAATTAATTGTTAAACTGTAATAATAATTCAAAACTATACAGGGTTATTTTGCAATAACCGGCCAAATTTGCAGAGAACGTTCAGAATAAGTAATAAACCTAGCAAGCTAACAGCATAGCAAAGTGGCGAAGCAATCAGCTTTGTTGCGGTTTCTAACGGTTGCCGTTGAGCAATCAGTTTCAAAATAGGAGGTTCAGATGCCTGGGTGATCAGTAATCGATTGCTGAAAACAGAATTTGAAAATTCGAAACCGTTCTCGAGATAATCGTGGGACAGACGGACAGACATCGTGAAATCAATAAGTGTCTTCGCAAGCTTCGCCACTTAATAAAGGCAAATAGCGAAGAAAAATTAGTTAAAAACATCTCAACAATTCTGTCCTTTTTATCTTTTAAATTTAAAATGCGTGGTAATGCATTATTTTAACTGATTTTAATGCGCACACATTCGTAAAGGGTCGATTGGTAGGCAAAAACGTTGTTGCCCATAAATTGCATTCAATTTGGGATACTGTCAAATAAAATTAGAAGCCTTATTTACTGCGATAACCGTATATCATTATTTATACTTATATTTGAATACCTATACTTAAGTTTCAAATTTGGCCACTCTGAAAAATAACCCTGTATAGCAGAAATTTACTTGCTAAATAAAGCTTATTACTTACTCTAAGAAGGAATTCATGGCATTCCGTAGAAATTTGTTTTTAGGAAAGATGGCGGACGGTACCCCAACGGTGACAGCCGTTATGTCTGCTACTGAGTCCCACACTTGGGCTTCCACGCGTTCTAACACAGGCATGTACCTGTAAGTATAACATTCAAACTAGAATCGGGGAGTTTCTTGACATCGTCATTAATTAATTATTACTATAATAAAAGCCATCCCTCTTCTTCGCGTGAGTGTCGTACGAAGTGACTATGGCCAGAAAGATCTCATGTCTTCTAACAAATGGCCCTATCGGAATAAGGAAAACGGGTCGTGAACTAAAAACGCCCCGTATCACGTGTAATAACCTCGTACTTTCAATTCGATGTTATTTAGCACATATGTACTTACTAGCTTTTCCTCTCGCGGTGTTACCTGCGTCCTAGATGTAACGTCCAGACAGTCGTGACCCAAGCTTACTATGAGCCATAAAAGGCAGCTAGTGTCCAAATTTTAGATTTCTACGTCAACCGGTGCGTTGATAGATGACTAAGTCACTCTGAATATCTTATTTAACGGATGTAGGATATATATAATTTTATTAACTATTAAATTAGTTAAAACTATATAACTCTATATCAACGAAATGTTGTAATACATAAAGCAACACGGGCCGCAGTCTTACCGGATTGTAATATCACCATCACAAAATACTTAAAAACATACAGACATGTTATTTAAAAAAATCAGAATAGGTAACTTACAATTCCTTATTGTCGACGGCGTAGACCAGCCCTTCTGACCATACGTATCCGCCCACGGAGAAGCCGTGCACCACAAATTTGTTGTCGTTCTCTGCCATGAACCTGATCAGGTCGCGTGCAACCACCTGAAGAATATAAAGTAACACAATTAGAATCTAGATTTAGTATTATTTAGCTAGCAAGCAAGCTAGCAACTAGCTGTTCCCCGTGACTTCGAAGTTACTCCCTGTAACATCAGCTAACTGCCAGTGAAAGTCCCATCAAAATCGGTTCGCAGGTTGTTGCGTGATGCGTGTTCACGCCAAAATAGCTCGCAGATGACAGATTTTTTCAGACTTACTTAACATTTATTGTTATATTTTGGCCAATTTACAAAATAACTTTATGAATTATAACTCATGTGTTATTCTGATGTATGAGCTAAGTATATTATTGTAAAGTTTCATTAAAATTCGTTCAGTAGTTTTTGCGTAAAAGAGTAAGAAACATCCATACATCCTCACAAACTTTCACATTTGTAAAATATTACTAATGTGAAAGTTTGTGTACCTACTAATAAGTAAGATTGCAAAACACTGACACTTCAATCTCACAAAAAGTTAAAAATGACTTTCAATTAGAAAGGCAAAAATTACTTTAATAAGAATTACGTGTAATCAATATTGAATAAAAATGATTCTACTCTATTCTATTCTATTCACATTTTGAATATGACTTTTTTTTATAATTTGACTGGTTTCTTATGGACATTTTCTAAAGGTTCTTAAATTGTAAGGGTATTTTGGGGCATTCGTAAAATACAGTTTCGACGATCAGTTTATCCATATTTTCTAAAGTTCAGTAGTAGTTCACTCAAACTTAAGTAGGTACAGACCATGAGGCAAATACAAAGAGGAGAGGGCATAAGCAACTGTGCACTGTGATTCCAAGTAGGTCTTAACCATAGTATAAAGAGAGGGGAAATACGTTATCTTCATACAAACGCACTGCGCGCGGCTTGTATGTGTGCGCCATAGTGTCTATGAGGCGCCGCACGCACACTTAAACATAATCTCGAAGTATTTCTCAGTGCGCCAGTCGAGGCTAACACCGCACGAGGTTCGCGCGTCACGTAAGCGAGTCACTTATTATAGCATATAATTTTTACTTGACTATGAGATACCTACTTACTTATTTTTGTTGTATTAGTTGTCTATCAGACAGAGGAAGAATAGTAACTAAGTACCTACTTACGGTTATAAAATCGTAATTAAAAATAAGTAATTGACTAATTGTGAATCAGATAAATAGAGCAAAGTTCGAATAATAACAACAGAACAAAAAATTGATTACAGTCTAAGAGGCAGGCGTTAGTAATTTTATGTTATTGTACGATGTTTTTTTTACAATATTTTAGTCGCTTTATTCAATTTTTTTTTATTATAGATGCCTATATATAGGGCCGGGCTTTAAACTAATGATTTGGTGACAGTGACAACCCTGAGACAGTAGGCAATTATATCGCGGATTGTGCCGCAGATAACCTACTTGGCTTCTCTTTATACTATGTCTTAACGTCATCATAGTGGGTGTGGCTTTAGTTAGTATATTGTCAATATTCGTCCTGTCCGCTTATATGTTGAAAATCGCAAATCGGTGTATTTTCGTAGTATTAAGAAGAAAAGGATGAAGTGTTGTGTTTTATCGTGTAAAAACTACTCAGATAGACACTCTGATGCTATGGATGGCATCACATTTCATTTGTAAGTAATTTTACACCTAATTTATTAAAATAGTCTAGAAAAATCTCTTTGCGTCGGCTTTCAAACATAATTAAATATATTCGACACTAGATGGCAACACTTTGTGTGATGTGAACTAAAAATATAAAGGTATGTAGAGCTCAGTATTGGTAAAATAATAATACGAAGGTGCTGACATTTGTTTTGCATTCAGATATAAAGAAATTTTAATCGCCAAAATATTATTTTTATAGTTTATAATCATTTTGTGAACAGGCCGCCATCTATCGTCAAGGTACCTAAACTACATTGCAACATCGATATGGAACGATTCAAGTAGTTTTACTATTTATCGGTAGATGTAGATAGTGTAAAGTGGGCGGGGCTTAACATCCCCTCACCCCGCAAATTGTCACGCGTTGTTATATAGTGAAATCTAATTACAACACCTCCTCTTTGTATTTGCTTCATGGTACAGACCGAATTTCGGTCACAGCGGTCAATCTTAACGGAGACTAGCCTCCATTACTATCTGCAAAATACAAGATTAACTAGTGCCTGAGTGTGTACGCAAGCACAAGTACACTTTCTATTCCCTAACTCTCATAGTCCGTTGAGACGGTAATCCGACATGACCGGAGAGAGAACAGGCGCAGGACCTACGGCTACCAGGACCCGGGATTTGAACCCGGGACCCCATGATCAACAACCTCGTTTACAACCACTAAATCAACGGACAGACACAAAGTTATATAATTTCAGTCTAAACATAAATAATAACGTTTATCGAAATTACCACAGCGTTACCATATCACATAAAAATATTTTATGCGTTTGCTGAGTTTTCTTATTCATACAAATAATAGTAGAAGCATCAAACCTTTACTCCATTCATGGGCCGCATGAGCTGCCAGGGAGTGCAGTACACAGAGATCACGTCGAAGCCCTGCTCTAGGTAAAGTGACGCGTACTTCATCACGTGGTTTGGCTTGGAGAGTAACCAACTAAGCATAATGCACATTGGTCTGCTCAGAGGCTTGTCCAACCTGGAGTTATAGTCAATAATGTATAAAGTTTTTTGTTTATAGTAAGTGGTTGCTGTGGCCCATAGACATCTACATCTATCCTCGATTACGAATCAAAATGCAGATACGTTGTCACCCATGAGTCTAATATGGAGTGCCTTTTTCCAGTAAAAAGAGTCTCCGGTTCTCTACACTCACCATACGAAACACAGCCGCTATTTTAAGCTGGTATTCTGTGAGAGCGTGGTCCTTCCTCGGCCGAGCCGACCCATAAGTGCTACAACTATACCATTAATATGCCTGCAGCATGGCTCTACCGCGTATTCGTTTTGCTGTGTTCCTTTACTATATCTCTCTTACAAAGCAATAAGGACCGTGGCCGAGCTCACTTGACTACTCTAGCGCCATCTATTATCTATCTACGGAAGCGGTTGCGATGTATATCGATATGAAAATTTGACGCGCTAAATACATCGTTCTTTAATTAATACATTTCCATAGATGTCGCTACATGGTACCGCTAAGTAAGATTGACGAAGTCATTAGGCTCTAGTAGAAGAACATTTGAGTACCCTCTTATCTGTTTCTGCAACTAAGCGACAGTGTATGTAGTTGTACTCCGGTTATATTCATTGGTCATTCCAGCGAACAGCTTTAGTCGTTTAGGTTTACACAAAACAGTTCCAAACTGTTATTTTTAAAAACCTGTTGTGTTTTTCCCTGTAACGATAAATATGCCTCACTCGTTTACTCTAAGCACTGAGCACAGGCAGTGACCTTGTCTCTAAAACAGACGACTTCTGCATCATAAGTGCACGATTTTTTTTTTATAATAGTATTTCTAAAAGTAGTATTTATGAATCATAGTTCATTCAACTAATGTTATCTTAAGTCTGGAGCGTTATAAACTATGTAATGTGAATAACGATTACGTCTTGTTTGGAAATGTGACATGATACGATCAAGGTCGATATATTTTGTGTCGGTAGATAAGCGAGTTCCTTTTGCAGACTATCTAGATTTCCGTTTTCTCATACCTTCAATGTTTTAAAAAACTAAGGTTATTAAAAATAAAAAATCGTTACAGCACTGTTCCATAAATACTATCCACTATCACACTATCAATAACGCCCATCACAAATCCACTGCTGAACATGGACTATATGTTCCCCATAGATTATCACTTTCCTTTAAAGTACGGTCCCGAAGCCACTTGCATCCATCGACTGCCTGCTTGTTTGATCAGGTCGTCGTCCTATCTAGTGAAAAACACTAGATCAATAAACTAGGTTTTGACTGCGAAGGCATTTCAAATATATTTGTAAGCTACTACCAGGACATGTTACAGTGTCATACGTGTACATGCGACGAGATGCACTCACTGATCCTTACATATCCGATTCCCTATCCTAGAGATATGCTCGCGTGTAGTGCTAAACACATGAGGACAAACAATTTGTTTGCTGAGACAGTTTGTTAAAACTCTATTGCCTACAACTGCTAGTGAGTTTCAAACCTAGAGAGGATTTTAATTTGTACGTCTTTACAGTACCTATCTATGCAAGTTATAGTCTGTTCGCTAAGATAATGTCGTTACACCCGGAGGCGCACTTATTATTTTGATTTTATTTTATTACTTTTTACTGTGTTTGCTAAATAAAGGTTTTTCTATTCTAACAATGAAATAGAATACTATTTTATCTTATGGTTTTATTCTTATGGTTATTATAGTAAAATACGAATATAAATAATAAAAACAAGTTAGGTAGCAGAAAACCTTTCACTACGGCGCGGCGCTTCGTTTTAAAATGCTATACTCTCCTGCGGGTGTACGCCGCACGTGGTGTCCTTTGATGTCGCGGCGGCCCTTTGACAAAATGCGGCAAGTGCCAAGACGGCGCGACACAAAGGCAACCGTATCCAAACGAACAGACTAGATAGCTAAGATCTGTGCCAAAAATAAAACCTTAGTCCAAATTAGCTGTCAGCCATACACACTGTTAGTGCATGCAATCAAATGTGTATTACACATATTATGATGCAACCACGGAACATAAAAACTATTTTTTATATATAGTAGTGCATGATTCTGTTAATCATTTCAGTAGTATATAGTAATGCATGATTCTGTTAATCATTTCAAATTTCAAAGAGCTAAGTATGTACTTACTTCATGGTTTTAGGGTCGACGGACAGTTTGATCTTATCGTTGCTTATGTGCTGTATGTTGCTGGTAATATCCTGTGTGTGGGCTCCTCGTTTGAATCCCAGACTTGCCAATGGAGCATTAATAATCAATGACCGCTTAAAAGGCGAAATCGCGTACTAAAAAGAAGGGAAAAGGAAATTGTCAAGATATAATAAATTCAACTATGTATATGATATTTATATATGAAAACACACTTTTGGGAAAGAGAAAAGTTGTGTATCGCTAGCAACGCAAAGTCGGGAATTTGCATTTGGAAAAATCCAAAATTAGGGGCTTTTTAGGTGCTAATTAGGTGCCAAGTTTAAAAATTAGGTGCTCTAAAATTTTCACCGCAACGAACTCTTGAAATTTGCATTGCTAGCAAAACGTCTTGCTAGCAACGCAATGCAGTTATTACATATTCGATAAATATTAATAGCAAGGAATTAAGTGCTAATTAGGTGCTGCAAGTATACGCAATAACAAGGCGTGCCTAATAAAAATAAAGTCGTTATTCAGAACATAGCAGATGCAAAATTCAGATTTCCTGAAAATCAAAATAGAATCAAAATTTCTTTCAGAAAAAGTCCAAATTAGGGGCTTTTTAGGTGCTAATTAGGTGCCAAGTTTAAAAATTAGGTGCTATAAAAATTTCACCGCAACGAACTGTTGAAATTTGCGTTGCTGGTAAAACGTATCGCTAGCAACGCAATGGATTTATTAGATATACGATAAATATTAATAGCAAAGAATTAAGTGCTAATTAGGTACTGCAAGTATAGGCAATGACAAGGTGCCCCAGATAAAAATAAAGTCGTTATTCAGAAAATTATTCGGCAAAGCAAATGCAAAAATCAGGTCTTTGTGTTTGTGCCATCTAGCGTCTATTGTACCTACCACCTTGAGAGTCCATCGATTTTGATTCGATAAAATGACTAGAACTATAGAACTTTGTAGATGGCGATATTTATTACAAAGCAATTTACTAGAAAGAAAATATCCTTTCGATTTAGTACACTAAAGTTTAGGCTTCACATGTCTAAAAATAAGAATTGTAAAATTTATTTGGTTGAAAATTATATTAAATAATATTATAAATCTATAATATTATTTAATATAACTTTCAACCAATTTTCAGCCATTTTCAAATGTAATCATATTAAATCTGAAACACAAAAAATGCCGTTCATACCTTATAGTAAGGTAATGGTGGTTTTAAATCCGATAATTTCCAGAATATTACCGTCATCTACATGCGACCTCAATAATCTTTCAGCACCTAATTAGCACTTAATTTTTAGGCACTGATAAAGAACAAAAAATACCGTTCATACATTATGATAAGGTAATGGTGGTCGTGGACCCCATAATTCCCCGAATAATATCTTAATCTGTATTGGGTTTCAATAATTGTTCAGCACTTAATTCCTTGCTATTAATATTTATCATATATCTAATAACTTCATTGCGTTGCTAGCGATACGTTTTGCCAGCAACGCAAATTTTAATCGATCGTTGCTGTGAAAATTTTAGAGCACCTAATTTTTAAACTTGGTACTTAATTAGCACCTAAAAAGCCCCTTATTTGGGCTTTTCCTAAAAGCATTTTTGATTCTTTTCTGATATTCAGGAAACCTGAATTTTGCATCTGCTTTGTTCTGAATAACGACTTTATTTTTCTTAAGGGCGCCTTGTCATTGCGTATACTTACAGCACCTAATTAGCACTTAATTCCTTGTTATTAATATTTATCGTATATCTAATAGCTTCATTGCGTTGCCAGCGATACGTTTTGTCAGCAACGCAAATTTCAAGTTCGTTCGTTCCGGTGAAAATTTTAGAGCAACAAATTTTTAAACTTGGTTCTTAATTAGCACCTAAAAACCCCTAATTTGGACTTTTTCTGAAAGAAATTTTGATTCTATTTTGATTTTCAGGAAATCTGAATTTTGCATCTGCTACGTTCTGAATAACGACTTTATTTTTATTAGGGGCGCCTTGTTATTGCGTATACTTGCAGCACCTAATTAGCACTTAAATCCTTGCTATTAATATTTATCGTATATCTAATAACTTCATTGCGTTGCTAGCGAGACGTTTTGCTAGCAACGCAAATTTCAACAGTTCGTTGCGGTGAAAATTTTAGAGCACCTAATTTTTAAGCTTGGCACCTAATTAGCACCTAAAAAGCCCCTAATTTTGGATTTTTCCAAATGCAAATTCCCGACTTTGCGTTGCTAGCGATACACAACTAAAGAGAAAAGCATAAACAAAATATTTATTTAAACAAATAATTGATAAAATTTAAGGTAGATAGTATAGATGGGTGTCGTAAGAGAATATAAGTACAATACCGTATGTGGTTGTCGTAAAAGGCAACAGATTTGTTTCCCAATCAAGAGATGGGCAGAGGAGCGTCTTCTTTATAACAGCTAGAAAATACGGGACTACGGTTGGCGCATGCCAATCTATGGAGTGTAGAGTAGAAGGAGAACCATCTTATAAGGTGCGAAAGTTGAAAAAGTGTCCCACTATATACTGAAAATAGAGGTTCCAAAACCTACCACAACAGCGCTGTCGTCTGAAAAACTACGATATGAACATAGCTGTTGTAGACGGAGTGAAGTCAGCTGAATTCAAATATTTGAAAAATTTTATGACTAGAGTAGTTAGTAAAATGCCAGTATACAAAACTTCAACTATTTACGTAGTACAAAACCAAGCGGATTGGTCGGTTCTTGTTTATTTCTCCATCTTATTGTAATTAATTTTGGCGCCTTTTTTTATTTATCCTATGCTACTGCAGCGCCACCCTTATTGGACGCGTTTTTAGGGACACTTTTCATATAAGGAGATGGTCCTCCTTCTACTCTACACTCCATATGCCAATCATAGCAACTATGGCCACAGAATAAATAATCTATGGCAAAATATCACCCTTATAAAGCCTATGTTCAGCAGTGAACCTTGATGGTGAATGATGATGATGTAATTATTAATTTTGTAATAAAATAGATATTATTAATTTTCGACAGAGATGCCACAGAATAAACTGAAACAGGAGATGAGCATCAACATCTTCCTGGTAACAACTCAAAATTATAAAAAACTGCGGTTGACAACTATGCTATGGCGAAAATCCTCCCTACGAGGCAATCTATGGGGGAAGGTATGTTCTACAGTGAACTTTTATAGGGGTAATGGATGGATTTCACGGTACAAAAGGAGACCACCTCTCACTTCTCAGAGTGTGATTGTTCAACGGGCGAAACTCACGAAGTAAATGTTAGCGAATATACTACACGAGTCGCTCACGATGCACCTATAGATTCCGGGCTTCGCAAATTATCAGTACGAATGGCAAGGCTGTGGCCAGCGGTTCGACGGCTCAACTGTTCGGCGGAAATCTCATCATGACTATGAGGTTGTCGACTATCGGTTGTTGACTGTTAGTTGTTCACTATTTTCTTCAGTTGACTTTTTCTTCTTATTGTTCCGTAGCGATTATCTACGATTGAACCTATATAAGCCGGCTACTGACCTGCCTGCCGCAGGGGCAATCTAGGAAGCACGGCGATCGGAGCAACATCGAAGGTCGCAGGGCCGACTTAAAAAAATGCCCCTGCTTGCCTACACACATCACAATTAAGGAGGCAATTAAGGGTCATCCCCACTCCTACATCCTAAATTGCCCTTGCCGCAGGCAGGTCAGTAGCTACCTATACGTTGTCTATGTGTGTGCTACGGGCAAAGCAGGTTTCGGGCCTCGGGGTATCCCCCATTGTCCGGGTTCTACTCATGGTCCAACTCAGTGGACCGGTTGTGGGAGCTGTTTTGGCGTTGTAGGTGAAAAGCACCGGTTGGGGGTTCGATTTCCCGGTTACTGAATATTGGTGTCAATAAAAGTCTAAGTTGATCCTATTTGCGACATTGAGGGTTGTTACTCGACGTTCTAATCTCTATAGAGAGGAGTTCTCTTGGTAGAGGTCGCCTGTCCGGGGGCCGAGCATGTAGGGGAGATAAGTTGTTCAGTTGGTCATGTGTCTCGTTGTCAGCGCAGTCGAACATACCGCGCGCCAGCCGAGCTACGAATTCCTTGTTGTTCTCTTTCTTCAAGTTGGCCGCGATGACATCATTCCCGACGTAGGGACCTGTACCGACGATGGTCCATAATGATAGATTCTGCTGGGCCTGCAGCCGCTGCCTCTGCCGTTCGCTCAAGAGTGCGTACCATGCCATAGCAACGTAAGTTATCTTGGGTCTTATATAGAGCTTGTAAATTTTGATCTTAGTTGCTATTGAGAGCTTGAATGCCAGGACAGGACGGAGCATCCCCCGCGCACATCTGACATTACGAACGACGACGTCGACGTGCGCAGTCATGCGCAACATTCTGTCTATCCGGCATCCAAGGTAGGTCACGGCCCTCTCGTGCGCAATCTCCTGGCCTCTTAGCGTCAACGGGGGTGGAAAGTTTCTGTAGCGGCGGGTGAGGAGAGCCACGGTGGCAGCAGGTCCAGCAGGCGCTGCGTCTTACACGTCTACGTCTGCGAAATACAGCTACCCTGTGGTACGCCAGCTCTTATAGGTTTAGCTGCGGACTCGGCATCCTCGACACAAACATAGAAACTGCGGTCAGCTAGGAAAGGCGCCACTAGCCGCGGCATAGCAGGAGGGACACTCGTTTGTTCTTCTAACTTGTAGAGTAGTCCAGAGTGCCATACCCTGTCGAACGCCTTCTCGATATCCAAGAAGACGCCCGACGATGTGCGATCCCGGTTATGTTCGGCCGCGAGGTGGTGCAGCACTCTGGTCAGCTGTGTAGCTGTAGAATAGCCCCTCTTATATCCATGTTGCTCCACCCGAAGTTGTAGGCACGGGCGGATTTTTCTTAATATAATTCTCTCGAATAATTTGACTATGTGCGTATTCGGCCTGTAACTAGTTGCTCTACGCCTGTCCTTCCCCGGTTTCAGCAGAACGATGACCTTGCCGATTTTCCAGTCCTCCAGGAAGTGGGAAGTCCTCAGAATACCATTGTAGAGCCTTTCTAGCACTACAGTTGTTTTATTGGGCAGCTGTGAAAGTGCAGCGTTCGTGTTCCGGTCGTGTTCCTCCTTCCTCGGTTGCAGGTGGGTTCGTTACTATCCTCCGCAGTTAAGCGGGAGAGATGAACCACTCTCCTGCAAGCGGTGGTGCGGGCGATGACAGGAACTCCCGTACACTCCTTTTAGGCATGAAGCTCCGTGAACTCCGCCCTTACTAGGTGCGGCATGAACTGCTCCTAGAAGTGCTAAACTAGGATATCCGCTCTATCTTTGGCCTCAGAGCAGCGTTCGCCCGCGTTGTTGGTCAGTGGGCAAACGGGTGTTCTGGTTTTCGTTAGCTGTCGGTTCAATTTATAGAGCGACGCATTTTGCTCTTCCGCTTTCCAGATGTGCCGTTCCCAGGCCTCTCCTCTGTGTGCCTGGATTGTAACCAACAGCTCGTCCGTTAGCTTATTTAGATGAGCTTTAAGTCTGGGGCAGCAAGTGCGCGCCCAGAGCTTTCTCAGTGCTCTCTTTTTATTTAGTTGCACTCGTATGTCTTGCGGCAGTTCTTCAATCTTTTTTGTTAGTGGGACGATCGTAGAGGCCACGTTGGAGGCTTGGGTGATCGTTGTTAAAATTCTTGATGCAGCGGCCTCCACGTCATCGGCTGTGTTTATTAAAGTGTCCTCTAGAGACCTTTCCTGTAGGTGTTGTTGGTAGAGCCTCCAGTTGATCTTAGTTGTCCATCCCAGTTGAAAGCTCTGGGAGGCGAAGTCATTGTCCTGAGGCCAAGGGTAATTAATATCGGGAGGTCCTGTGTGCTCAAGTCGTACAGCACCTCTACCACTATCAGGTAGTTGACGTTCTTAGCGAGCACGATGTCCAGTACATCCAGACGTCTCCGGTGATCAGCTGGAACGTGTGTCGGTTCTTCGGGACCTAAAACGTCATAGCTGTTCGTTTCTGCATCAACGTAAAGTTCACCACGCGGTAGGTTGATCAGTCTAGATCCCCAAGCCGGACGTTTAGCGTTTAGGTCGCCCGCGTTAATGGTAGGTGTTTCACCTTCCATTATCGTCCAGATGTCTGAAGAGCAAAATGGAGACCCTAACGGGCGGTATGCTGCGTAGATCCTTAGCTCCTCGCCCGCCGCCTCTGTTTTTATGCCGATTGTGCGCATAGTTCGATAATCTGGAAGTTCAAGTTCTAGGTGAATGATGTGTCTCCCCAGCAGAGCCACCGTGCCTCTACAGGCGGCTCCTTGAGCGTTGACCTCGTCCCTGCTGTAGTCATTTTGCAGCTTTATGCGCGTGGACGTTTTCAAAATCTGCTCCTATTTGTTGGATATCCACGCTCACTGGCAGCCCTCGGATGCCCACTTTTGTGGGCTTTTCTTCCTCCGGGGTATAACAGTATCAAGACATTGTTGGTAATTGTTCGGTGAATTCTCTATGAGGTACCACTGGGTCGTCCGGAATTCTCCCGGACTCTGGAATCTTATCCCCTTCCCGAACGGACGAGCATTCGGTGGGTGTCCCAACTTTCTGTAGCGCACCTCGAAGTGCTTCGTCCAGTCCGCGAGGCACTTGATTATGATCAGTGGATAGCGTGCCTTTTCGGTCTCCTTCTCTGGTTGGCGTGCTGGAGCTTCCACCGTTTTGGGCCTTGGTACTGCTGGAGCAGCTGCCAGCTGCGGCGTAGCTTGTCGAAGGTCTCTGGCCGTCATCCATTGGTAGGCCAGATGGGTTGGTGGTAGGCGCGGGTGGTGTTCCTCCAGCGGATGGGGCTAGGGTCGCATATGTGGTGGATCCCCAGCCATATATATGACTCCTCGCCTCCGTCTTCATACTCAGCCGTGTTGATAATGCTCCTACGGTCCGGTGAGATGGAGGGGGTTGGCTTAAGTGAGCTCGGTGACTTCGGTGGTGAGCGATGCACCTTGTACCTACCTGCTGACGCGGTTTCTTCATTATTATAATTTAACTTTAACTTATACATACAGTATAAGCTGCAGCCTATATATGTCCCACAGCTGGGCACAGGCCTCCTCTCATTTCTAAGAGAATTTTAGGGCAAGGAAATGTCTTTAAGGGTTTAAATAATTTACAGTTATACGTGATAGAGCCATTCTGCAGTATATACTAATTGAAGCACGAATGGGTCGGCTTGACTGGGGAAGAAATGCTCTCAGGAAAAGCCAGCGTAAAGTGGCAGCTTGATGCTGCTGTGCTTCGTGGGGTGAGTGTAGATCAAATCAAATCAAATCTGTTTATTTTGTGAACATAGGTTATTTTCAGATCTTGATACGTACATAATAAAATATAAGGTAGGTTCTCTACGTCCCGCCAGTAGGCATACAGGGGTAGAACCTGAGACTCATTTTACTGGAAATGAGGCATTCCATCTTAGCCCTCAGGGGTGACAACGCATCTTCATGTTTTTTAATCGAGCATAGAAGCAGCGGCTATGTGCCACAGCATCCATTTACCATCGGATAAATTGTGTGCTTGTTTGTCACCCTTATTCTATAAAATAAAATAAAAAAGTTTACTTACTTGCTTAAGAATCAATCCCGATCTGCCGTAGAAAACAGTAGAGGAAATTGCTCTTCTCAGTTCCCCCATCTTGAATTATTTTGTCTGGAAGCATGAACTTTTTACTTTAATTAATTTAACATTATTTTTTTTTAATTTATAATTTTAATCTTTTAAGATAAAAGTTCAGCCAATTTTTATTCTTATGTATTTTACTATGATTTATTCAAAGGGACATTTTAAGAATATTAGATATCACATTAAACAATGAGTACGCAACATTACATAAATCATTATCAGCAGTAGTCTTTAACTAGTTTTTTGGATTTTCAGCATTTTTTTTGTGGAAGAGAGTTTTCAACTTAGGGTTTGCGACTTAGTGAGTCACGTTAACCTACTTATATCCCCTCATACATATACATGTAGTCATATTCATCTATAAAGAATTAGAATTAAAGGTGTGGTGAATGAGTAATTGAGTTTTACAATGTCATGGGTATAAGGAACACCAAGATGTTACGAAGGTAAAGCGAGAGATATTGAAGAAAAAACAAACGATGTAAAAAAGATAACTGTTTTGTAAAGCGTTGTCATTGTTTTAATTTGACATAATTTCGATCTTGCCATAGTACCTAGGGCACATGAGTAAAGAAACCGTACCGTACAGAGAAAAAGCTTCATACAACCGTGCTAAGATAATTACACTACTACAAGCTTGAGACGCATGTGTGCGTAAGCACTGGCGGCTCATCACGTACAGTGAGAAACTGCTTTAAACCGGCTCGGCCAGAGCTCAAACTCAGGATTGTGTAAAGAATTATAACTGTAAAATTTTATTTTTTAAATAATTATTCCGTCACATGAAATATAAAAAAGTATTATTATGGCTGACTGTACTGTTTGTATAAACAATGATAGAACAAATAAAAATATATTTTTTTTAAATTGTCCCAAAGACTCCACTATAGGTAAGTAGTGACTAGACTATAATTTATTATTTTTAATGTGGTACATAGATAACTACTACTAACTACCTACCTAGCTATACGTGATTGAATAGTTATTTTATAATGCTTATAATTGAATAATTACGTTTATAAATTAAATACGTAAGTTCATGTTTTTATATTATTATTATTTCAGAGGGCAAGAATGGCTAAAAGCTGTCGGACGAGAAGATCTCCTTTCAAAACTTTCTTATTATAAAAAAGACAATAGTAGAAACTCTGTGAGGATCACTTCGAAAAATCCTGTATAAAGTTTTCTAAAAAAATGACCTGTAAAATATTTATTTGGAAATGCTTTTCCAACACTCAACTTGCTGACAAATGATGGTGAATTTGAGTTCCAATCAATGTGAGAATGTATCAGAAATGAATGTATGAATTGATTAAGCAAAAATTTTGCAAATATTTTGATCTCGAAAGAATAATTATAAATATTGGTAAAGAAATATTAAAATTTAAAACGTGTGCAAGATTGTATTGCACGTCTTAGAACATGAGGGCACTGCCTCACTGTGTGTGTTCTACTCTCGATATCTGGCCATACCTCTATTTCGCTATATAAAATCGTTCTTATACTTTTAGCTAGAAATCAAATCCATAATATTATTAACGTTAAAATAACTACAGACACTGAACTATAAGATTAGTTTATTTTCTAATTGATTCACTTTAGATTACATAACAAAAAATGTAATTGAAAAAATATATGAACTATCGTCCATTGGTCTATTTCGGTGAGTCTGCTCGCTTAATAGAAATGTAAGCAATAGATTGAGATATATATAGTATTAAATAAGATGTTCATATGTTTCATATGTTCTAAAGAGAATCTCTATTGATTTTTGTTATTGAAGTTAAAAATTGTCGTCATTATTTTTATTTTTTTCATCAAAATTAAATGAAACGCTCATGAAGTATGCACTTTTTTGGGTTTTCCAAACCATATTTATTATGTCATTTCATTAGATGCATAAAGAAAGTAAAGTAAAGTTGCAGCCTATTTACGTCCCACTGCTGAGCACAGGCCTCCTCTCATTTCTGAGAGGGTTTTAGGGCAAGGAAATGTCCGCCGCGTTGCCCCAATGCGTGTTGGCAAACTTCATATGTCTTCTAAATATTTTTTTCTTATTTCTCAGACATGCAGGTTTCCTCACGATGTTTTCCTTCACCGCCGAGCACGTGGTAAATCAGCACTTAAAATTGAACTTAACAATTTCATTGGTGCCGGCAGGGATTGAACCCGGGTTGCTCGAGTACTGTGAAGCTTACATCAAGCGCTAACCATCTGAGCTACCACGGCTCTTAGATTCGTAATTTACCATTTAATTAAAAGGCACAACAAATTGTCGAAGAACAAAAATTATAAAATAAAATATTTAGAATAAGTAGTTTATAAAAAAGTATTCTATCTTAAGTATATAATAAAAGCTGATATACGTTTTGTTTATTTAATTTTATCCTCTTGTGCCAACCCTACCTAAATAGGTAAACATTTTGACAGATCCTTTGAAGCTTTGCCTCTGTACGGTACGGTTTCTTTACTCATGTTATTAGAGTACCTAATGATATACATATAGTATTAATTAAGTAGATAATCGGGTGATTTCTGTATGTCAGATACCTACAGACAGTTCGTAGATTTGCACGCGCACCATTAAAATACGGGAGGGCTAAAGCCAGGAAGTTTCGTCTCACTTAGAAGCTTAGATATATTTCTAGTCACGGTTTTATTTTTATAGTTCGGCCGTTCAGAGAATGCGTCCCTGACACCTATCAGTTAGTCACGACTAGTGATGGGCACAACATAACACTGAGTTCGTTACCGTTTCTCCAAAATGAACCACCGCGTTATTTTTAAGATTATTTTCGTTTTAAATTGGCGGAATCATTTAAAATTTATATTTTAGTAATTTAAGTGCAAACCAAAAAAATAATCAAATAAAAACAGATCGAAAACACTTGAAGAACGTGGTCTATGCGCACGAAACGACAACAGACGACTGTTTTAGCGTCACAAAATGGCGGCCCATAACGCCATTTGGGGTTACCATTTTCAACCTAAATATAAAAATGCTACTTTCTTTCGCGCTTTTGGTTTGGTCGTAGTTCTATTTTTATATTTAATAAAAGTTATCTTATAGTCCATTATTTTCAAATTCTTAAAAAGAAAAGCAAAACGTATTATTTTATAAAGTATAACTGTATAAGAACAGATTACGATAGGTACTGTTAATGCCTGTTATTGTTAGCACAGCACTACAAATATAAAGCGCTGATATAACTTTGTAATAACGCAGTATAGATTTAGAAAAATATTGTTTATCAAGTTATTTGACACAAAATTATAACATTCATTGATAATTGATATAATAATGTTGTTTTAATGCTCATCAATTGTTAAAACGGTAAACAACCAGCAAAAATATTTTTATTGTAACTGCAACGCAATTACAAAGTTACGTCGTCAGTTCAATCGCGACGTGTCAGGAACGCATTCTCTGAACGGCCGAACTATAATCGGTAGAGTAATTCCTTTTTTCAAGGTTGGCTTGAGTTTACTGTACTATGATATAAGGCCACAGAGTAAGGAGTCGGTTTCTTTATTCATGTGGTAAGGCTGTCATCGCCATAATAGGAATGAATACAGGAAAATGCGAAAGACTTTTGTGAAGTAGATAAAGTAACTTTATAGCCGCTAGCTGAGAATGCTCAGTTAGGAAAAACATAGCTAGTAGTTGGCAAACATCATCGTTTGCCAACTACTAGCTATGTTTTTTCCTAACGATAGATAAATTAATAGAACTTTCAGTTAATATCAAAGATTTAAATACATATTTTATACTACTAAAATATCTTTGGTTAATGTCAAATGTTTTACATTTTAATCATTTCTTACATTTACGCGAACACTACACATTGAATAAAACTACTTTTACAGATTCTATCGCGTTTAATTAACTTGTTTTTTTTTTTTAATTTATTTCCGACGTTTACGGGTGCTTTACAACACCCATGGTTACGGGGGACAGTCGGGAATCAATAAAAATAAGTTAATTAAACGCGATAGAATCCGTAAAAATAGTTTTATTCAATGTTTTATATTTTGTTTGAACATACAACTCACACCAATAAAGTACCTACATACTTTAGAGATATGCAGGTTGTTAGTTTTTTAAGATGTTAGTCGTACAACCAGTGCCATAACTTGTTTAATCTGTTTGCATAGTTATGCAGCTAAGACTGCGAATTACGACATTAATGACACTGCCATAATAAAATGCCAATGGTTTTTAAAAAAAATCCATTAAGTATAGCTAATCAGAAAATAATAACATAATTGCAAACTTTATTTATTAGTTATTCTGTACGTGAGATAAAGGGAAAAACATTTTCATTTTAGAAAAATGGAAATTGAGAGCCGTGGTAGCTCACGGGCTAAGTGCTTGGTGTAAATATCGCGGCACGCGAGCAACCCGAGTTCGATCCCCGCCCCACCAACGAAACTGTTAATTGCAATTTTAAGTACTGATCAACATGCTCGGCGGTGTAGAAAAACAAGTCCGCCTAAACTAATAGTAACTAAAATCGGACTAATTACTTCATAACCCTCACAGAAATGAGAAGGGTCTATGCCTCCCAGAAATAAGTGGTCTGTGCCCAGCCCAGTTGAAGTTATATCGGCTGCTACTTTACTATATTTTTAATAATGATCATGTTTTTCTTAATTCGACCGCGGTGATAACTTGCACCAAGTTGCACTCCATTCTAAACGTAGTTAATGTGTACTGTGCTAATGCCAATGTATGACCTGAGGTCGACACCCGAAAGAGAATATACTTTACTTGATAGAGCCATGCTGCAGCTATATTATGGTTGTAGCATGAATGGGTCGACTCGACCGGGGTAGGACTACGCTCTCACAGAATACCAGCGTAAAATAACGGCTTAACACCATACGAAACACTACTGTGTTTCGTATGGTGAGTGTAGAGAGAACCGAAGAACTTTTTTACTGGAAACGAGGCATTCCATCATCATGTCTATGGGCCACAGCGTTTTTCATCCTTATTATATAAAAAATAATATAATCACTACATTTAAATACACTGTCAGAGACACGTTGCATATTACAACATGCCCAGGCACGTAATCTAACAATTCCTGTTTCTTGCTCTGGTTGAGAAGTAGCGTAGTAGATTAGTACACGCGACTGGGTCACCCGGTCGAACACACGAATACAAAATAGAAGAAACGTATTATTCTATGTAAAGAGATTTGATGTTATACTTCTTTTGACGCGTTTGAGAAAAACGATGAGAGTGATTTTTTTACGATGCGCGCGCACACCGACACCTAAAAACGACACCATGAAGTTGTTACAATGCGCGCGCACATCGAGACCTAAAAGCGACAACTTCTGTTGGTAATTGTCTGTCAACTGTCAAGTTTTCGTGAACAAAAACTGATAACAATATTTAAGGTAGTTATTCAAATATATATGAATCTATAAAATGTGTTTTGTTTTAGTTATTTTTGTTTTGTTACGCTAAAGAAGTATAACTTCTTACATGCGTAGATAACATTACATGTGTATATATATATATATATATATATATATATATATGTGTGTATGTGGTATGTATATATATATATATATATGTATGGTATATGTATTTTTTTACCTTTATGTTTATATGCTATAATTTCTAAATTCATTTTATTTCTTATTCTTTACTGTTATGTATTATAACAACCGCCTTCGATGTTTTTCCACTCCTCAAGGTTGACAGGCAGGGAATGCTTTAAGCATTATGTCCGCCTTTTGTACTTATATATTTTATAAGGTTCAAAAAAGTTAAATAAATAAATAAGTACACATACACATTTATTATTATTTTTGTACTTATAGATTTTAGATAAAAGCGTTTATACGGTACGGTGGTAGAACTAATGGATTTATAATATTATAGCACGGATGGAACGACTCCGACCGGGGATGGACCACGCCAGACCACGCTCTTAAAAGAGTTCCAGCGTACGATACGAAATTCTTTGAGTTGTAGTTTTAGTTGTGGATGTAGAGGCACTTTATACTCGTAACTACAAATGCGAAAACCGTTTTATCGTTAATAATAATACTAAGTATTATTTTTAGTGTTATTAATTAGTAGTGAGTTTGTGCCAACATTTTTCGTATGGCGTTTGTCTTAATTTTTGTAAATAAAATTATGTTCGTTTTTCATATGTCACTCCATAAAAGTCCACTGTTGGTGGGCGTGAGAGGATGCTGTGACGTCTGCGTGACATCTTACTCAATAATGAATCAAAATATAAATGCATTGTCACCGCTGAGCACTAAAAATGTCCCGTTACCAATAAAAAGGGTCTTCAGTTCTCTAAGCACATGACACTAAACACAGCAGCATTACTCTGCGTAAAAGCAGCGTAAACATAATACTTTGTAATACTCTGTAAGAGCAGTCCGTTCTTAGTCGGGTCCAGTCCGGTCGAACCATTCGTGTTGTAACAATAATATAGCTGCAGCGTGGCTCTACCACGTTAACAGCATGAAGTTGATTGCAGGTGTCCATGTGGCCATAGGCTGTGGTAGATTCCCGTCTTATTTAATGTCGTTTACAGTGATACTGGTATTGTGAATCAGCGTGTGTGTAGTATGCATTAATTAAAAATTAAAAGCTAAATACGGGTATTTCCTCGTAAAAACCGCGGTTATAATTACAGTAGGGAAAACGCACGAGAAACAAGGTTAAGATAGAAAACGTGTTCTTAAAAATTATCAAACTATTTTTTACTTTTAAGGTTGCATTCCTTTAGTTGTAACGGTCTGGAAAGGCCAGGCTGTTATAAAAATGCCTAGCCGGGAACTATACGAGGAATGTCGTTTGTAATTAAGTACATACTAATATATTATCAGTATCAAATCTTCTGCGACATATCTATGAGTGACCAATGTGCTCACAGTTCACTTGATAGTAAGTGCACGGCTAACTGTAAGACACATAAAACAAAGTAGATTTTAAGTGACTTAGTAACACTGAGGATTAAGACAATATTGAATGTGCTTGCCTACTATCCGATAGAGACATCACTTTCAGTGATAAAACCGCCTGTTGTGCATATATTTGAAATTGTACTTTCTACCCGTATTCGTTATTTTGGTGTAAAATAAAGACATATAAAATACAGGTCGGAAACTGCGCTACCGGGTACCAATATTCGGTATGAAAATTATATTAAAGGTACTATGTACCTACGCGTTTTCCCAAAGAAGTCAGTGAAAAATATTTGTATTCTTAACTACTTATACACGACTAGTTAGTGTTGATGTGCTGTGTTGTGCCACATAATACTTTATACCTGAAAGTGCTGGCGCAGTATTTAACGGAACCAAATTATGAATACCTATACGCAATTATTGCGGACCTAATGCAAGTGTATAGTTTGGAAGACGTCAGTGAGATGGTATTGCAAATAATAAGCAATTAGGTAATATTACACCCTTGCCTAGGGTGGTAGTAGTAGTGCTTGTAGGTATGGAAAGGGAAGATGCTGGGATGTGGCCGTTGAATCCCAAAAAGAATAATTATCTCTAACAGTATAAAACAAAGTCGCTTCCCGTCGTCTGTACGCTTCGATATTTTAAACTACGCAACCGATTTTGATGCAGTTTTCTTCAATAAACAGAATGATTTAAGGGAAAGATTTATGTGTATAATATACGCATGTTATAAATTATATTATTTTTCTGTCCGTGTGTATGTGACTGAACTCCTCCTAAACGGCTGCACCGATTTTGATTAAATTTTGTGTGTGTGATTAAGTTGATTAGAGAATGGTTTAGATTCACAATTGGAGGTGGACCCTATAGGTGGCGTTGTTGTCGAGATCCAGAAATCAACCGTGCGAAGCCGGAGCAGATCGCTAGTGTGCAATTTATAATAAACGAATGAAATATATTAGTGAGTCAATCCTTTTTTTTTTTTTAAATCTTTATTCATTATAGAGGGTTTGATCCATTAGATCATGTCACCCTCATAGGTACACAATCAAATACATATAATCAGATAATGATAAATTCACGTAAACAATAATAAAAAAAAAATTATCTGTTCTTAATACCTAACAATACTAGTTTATAAAGTTTTGAGTCAATCCTTTCATTTAGCAACAAAGAAGTATATCTAATAATTATTAACATTGTAATACGACGAGGTAATGATGTAACAACTAAAAGCCGTGCAATTATCGACAATTAATAGATACTTCTAGAATGAGGCTTCATAAATATTGCTTCTAAGTAGTGTAATTAAAACGGAATATTCAGTTAAGTATTAAGGTAACGAATCTCGCGTCAAATTTATCAATTTTATTTCAATAACTAGCTGTGCCTGTGACTTCGTTCGCATAGAATCTGTATCGTTTTAAAGCAGAGTAAATTGGTGATTTACTCGGTTTGGAACTTTTTTATTTTGGAACCAATTTTATAATTTATTATTTAAAATTCATAATTGTTCCAAACCACATATGTACTTAATAATATAAACGATGAATAGGCACGTCTATACGCCTGTAAAACACTGGGTGAATCGAGAGTAAACGTTTTACACTAGCGAAGCGTCTTATCTGTGGTAACCGCTGCGCTGTAGTTTGGGGGATTTTTTTCACGTTTCGCCGCAAACCGCAATGCTTTAATTTTTGTTTCGTGTACTTTTGTTTTTATAGGATAAGGGTGACAAACGAGCACACAGTCCACCTGATGGTAAGTGGTTGCTGCGGCCCATAGACATCTACATCTATCCTCGTTTGCGAATCAAAATGCAGATGCGTTGTGAGCCGTGAGGACTAAGATGGAATGCCTCTTCTCCTGTACTCTTGTAATCTACACTCACTATACGAAACACAGCAGCATTAAGGTGCTATTTTGCACTGGTATCCTATGAGAGCGTGGTCCTTCTCCGTTCGAGCCGACCCATTTGTACTACAATTATACAATATTAATATAACTGCAGCATGACTCTACCACATACATAGTTTTTTTTTTAATTCTATTGCGAATAGACACGCTTAATTCATAACATAACAGCCTATAAAAGTCCACTGCTGAACATACGCCACTTCCATAGATAGCTTGTTCGGTGGACGTCGTATATATATTGTTTTCCATCGGAGCATATCCTGTTTATTACAGTTTCATTGGAAACAAGTGATAAAATAAAAAATAAATAGTACAACCGACTTCATTATAAATAAAATGAGAACATCATCAAATCATCAAAATTGGTTCACTTAGAAAAAAGTTCTGAGGTAACACACATTAAAAACAAATACAGTCGAATTGGGTACCTCCTCCTTTTTTGAACTCGGTTAAAAGGAACATTTTTTTAAATTCGCAGGCTGTCCAGTTTGCGTACTTCTTTACAAAACCAATACGGGCTTGCCTATAGTACTGGTTTAACATTAGTACTTTTCTTGTAATTTCCTTTCCGTACAATTCACAAAAATCTGTAAAAAGGTCTTCGAATGGTGCGTGCCGAAGTCACTGAGGGGTCATTTTCGCCAAAATTATCTTTTTAAATTTTGTAAGAGCCTTTGAAAGGATATCGTTTCGCCACATGGACAGTATTTCGATCGTCTTGGCGAAATGTAATCCTCTGTTCAGGCACTAGAGGGATATTATCTGTACTTCCATGCACATTATAATGCTTCAATTCATACCGTGGTTTCCGAGTATTGCAAATAGTCATATAAAAGCCGTTAACTTTATTTTTTTTCTAAAAATTAAAGTTAACGGCTTCATAATTATATAAGTAAAATTTTAAATTTAATTATTAATTTATATACAATATTAAAAAAACTAGAATAAAAAATTGCTTAATTATCATTTACGCAGACTAAGAACCCCGTGGTATCGTGCCAAGAACGCTGGCTGCGTTTCCTCGCTGAATGGCTATACCTAGCCTTTGAGCGAGAAACGAATCAGCCCTCTTATCAACAACGACCAGTCGCGGGTAGAGTTCCTTTAGGAACTTCACCGCATGTGGATCCCACAGACCGATAGTCTCTACAGCAAATGGCACAAATATGTAGTCATCTGTCAGACAATCATATTTGCGCCACTTACTCAGTTTAGCTGCCTCTGATGTCGCCCCGGCTCTAAACGAGGCACCCCTGAGATGAGAGGCCGCCAAAGCGGCCAGTGTCTACGCAAGCAGCATCCTGCACCAGGGCTTTACCTATCTCCCAAGGGACCAATGTCATACCGTCGAGTCTCTTGTCATCGTCTCTATATATTCAACAAGGCTCTAAATCCGAGGGAACATTTATAGATTGTTAATTTATTCTTAGAACCAACACGTATTGCTGGGCCTAGTGCGACCTGTATACATAACATCTTTACATATGTTAAACCCTTGCATAAATCAATTATTCAAAATTTAAGTTCAGATCACTGTGGACAGTTGGTATCACTACCTTACATACACAAAAAACAGAAAAATAAGAAAGTTGTGTTTGTTCCAATAAATGAACATCGCTTGGAGAGGTTTAGAAGTAATATAATAAAAAGACTTCTATCACTTTCATTTAAAAATGGTGCTAATTATTTGTATGGTACGTTATTTAAAATTATAAGTTGTGAATTTAGTAGAATATTTACTTCTAAAACTTTCTCTTTTAACCCGTCGCAAATCATTTAATAAACGGGCGACAGTAGGAATTTATAAAAGTAGGCGAAGGTTATACGAGTTTTATGATAAAAGATCATATAATAGTAGTGTTATACCTATATATATTTAGAGATTATGTAAAAACATATTCTAAAGTATTTAAAAAAGTGTGCTCCATTGCTAAGGCTTTACATTTAAGCAACAATATTAAAACTGCATCCGACAAAATTAAAAAAATAGTGAAACGAGCAAGGTCAAACTGCGCAACTCGGATTTTCAATTAAATATTAACAATAATTTAACGCGATCTGATCAATAAGTTGCAATGGCTTTTGATAAACATTTTACTAATGTTCCTTTTTCGACAACAAAATCATTAAATTCTTCTCCTACTGTTGCCGAATCATTGCTTAAACAAAATGTAAAGGCTTGTTCAAATACTTTTAAATTCCATAGAGTACTGCCAAAAGATATCGTTAAATATTTTAAAACAATTGATGTTAAGAAAACGGCAGACTTATGGAGGATTTCCGTTAAAGTTATTTTATCTGTAATAGATATAATAGCACCTTATCTAGCCACTATATTTAATACAAGCGTCGAATCTGGTGTGTTTCCTGATTTAATGAAACATAGTAAAATTATACCTTTATTTAAATCTGGTAGTACATTAGACCCCGCCAAACTTAGTACCAATTTCTGTACTACCAACATATAGTAAAATTTTTGAAAAAATAATTTTAGATCAAATGTTAAGTTTCTTTAATATTAATAAATTGCTACATAAAAATCAATTCGGTTTTACAAGGGGTCGCTCGACAACTGACGCTGGAGTTGAGCTTATTAAACTTATTTTTTGTGCATTGGAGAATTCAGAGGATGCTTTGGGTATATTTGTGACCTTTCCAAGGCCTTCGACTGCGTTCACCATGAGACATTAATCAGGAAGCTACATTACTATGGTGTCAATAACACAACGCTTAAACTTATTATTTCATATTTAAGTAATAGAATGCAGAAGGTTATTATCAATGGTAAAAGTTGTTCCGGGTCACCTGTACTATTGGGTGTTCCTCAGGGCTCGAATCTCGGCCCATTCCTGTTTCTAGTGTATATTAATGACTTACCTTCCCTTTTAGGGGATAATGATGATATAGTATTATTTGCTGATGATACTTCCTTGATTTTTAAATTTAAACGTCAATCATTTAAATGTGACGGTGTGAATAATGCTATATCAAAATTAGTGCATTGGTTTAACGTTAATAATCTACTTTTAAACGGAGATAGAACTAATTGTGTTAAATTTACAACAATGAATGTTAAAAATCTGAATACCAATGTGTTTTTAATGGGGAGGAACTGAGCCCTGTTGTATCCACTGTTTTTCTTGGCATCACTCTCGACGCAAAGTTTCAGTGGGGCCCCCATATATCCAAATTAGCAAGCAGACTAAGTTCTGCAGCCTATGCTGTAAAAAAGATTAGAGGTCTCACTAGTGTCGAGTCAGCTAGATTAGTTTATTTCAGTTATTTCCATAGCATAATGTCTTATGGTATTTTGCTATGGGGAAATGCGGCTGATTCAGAAACTATTTTTGTTTTACAGAAGAGGGTCATTAGAGCTATTTACAATCTAAAACCGAGAGAGTCTCTTAGAGATAAATATAAAAAAATAATTATATTAACTTTGGCCTTTCAGTTTATTTACGAAAATTTAATGTTTGTTCACAAAAACAAAGGTAATTTTAGTAAAAAAAGTGATATACATTCTGAAAATACTAGGAACGCTATTACGACAAGGTCCCGGGAAGTGTACAGGCTCTCTCTATTACCAAGTTTTGCTGTATAAAAAGGGTTATTATAGTATAAATAAATACATGGTTAATAATAACCCCTGGGAATGAGGTGGTCGCTTCCAAGCAGTTTCTAAAATAAATTTTGTAAATAGTTTGTAATCATGTAAGGTAAAATTTATTTTAAAAAAAAGTCCCGCTGGGTTTCTTCTTCTGGTATCTTCCCAGGACAGAGGGGTTTTTTTCGAACCAGTGGTAAAGTAAAACATGACATTCAATAAGAATTACACATGTAATGTGCATTGAATAAAAAATATTCTATTCTATTCTATAGAGACAAGAGCCCTTCGAATGACATCGTCAAACGTGAAAATCTATTTTTAAATAAATATAAATCTACTTTTAATTATAATCTGATCAAATTGAATTTTAAATGGGGCCATTATCAAAAAACAAATGCCCAAAAATGTGTATTCTGTAAATTTAAATTTGCATTAATTACAGTACATACATAGAGTTCTGTACTTGTGACAGAAAACCTCGTTTTTTTTCTTAATTAACATACAATACTGTGACTGTGAAAGTCGTATATTTTGATAAGAAACCACCAAAAGCGGTCGACTAAGACTAACCTTTGAGATATTGCGTTATCTATACAAATAAATAAAATTGAAGTGTCTGTTTGTAATGTCAAAATAACAGATTTTTACTAAATGCATATGAATGTAAATACGGTATGTACTTATAACTAAAATTCAATTTTTTAAATTTTTGCCTGTCTGTCTGTTTGTTCCGGCTAATCTCCGAAACGGCTGCGCCGATTTTGACGGGACTTTCACTGGCAGATAGCTGATCATAAGGAGTAACATAGGCTACTTTTATTTTAGAAAAAGAATAGGGTTCCGCGCAAAAAAAATAAAAACCCAAACACGTGAGCGAAATCGCGGGGAACAGCTAGTTTACATTAAATTACACAGTTAAATGTATAATCACCGCCTTCTAAGAAGTCGGTTATAAGGACGTATTGATAAAAATTATAAAACGAAGCTTTTCTATTTTGCTAGATGGCAGCACTCCTGTTCTGTATAGGGGTCCGTCTGCATAGGTATTTATCACCCTTTTATCTATTTTTGCCGCCAAATAGGAGTGCTTGCACTGCTGTGTTCGCTCTAGTAGTGCATAGATCCAGTATAATCACAGGTGACAACGCATCTGTAGCCTTTTTACTTTAAAATTAGCTGCAGGTGTCCTTGGGCTGCACTAGCCATTTACGTGAAACTTAAAGAATCTTTATTAGAAATTAAAGAATCTTTATTGGTCTAAGTTTAAATCTAAGAAAATATTTTTTGTCATACCGATATAAATATCCATGATGATACTTTCTTCGAACGACTTGTTCACTCAAAAGATTTTTTTTATACAGAATAGGGTGACAAACGAGCACACAGTCCACCTGATGGTAAGTGGTTGCTGTGGCCCATAGACATCTACATCTATTCTCGTTTGCGAACCACAACGCAGATGCGTTGTCACCCGTGAGGACTAAGGTGGAATGCTTCTTTTCCAGTAAAAAGGGTCTCCGGTTCTCTACACTCACCATACGAAACACAGCAGTCTCTAGCTGCTATTTTACGCTGGTATTCTGTGAGAACGTGGTCCTTGCCCGGTCGAGCCGACCCATTCGTGCTACAACTATACTACTAATATAGCTGCAGCATGGCTCTACCACGTAAAAAAAATATTAAACCGAAGTGCCATACGAACTTACAGTACGTACACTTGATGGTAAATGGTTAATGCAGCCCATGGACACCTGCGGCTTATTTTAAATACAGCTAATATTAATAATACATACTTTCCATTTAAATATTTTAATCGTATTTGTTTCCACTGCATACACTAGGTACTATCTATATATGAAGAGATCGCTGTTTAGCGATAAGAACACCTTATTGTACATAGGTAGGTACATGCATACTATATGTAAATTAAAGTTTGGTATGTGTTTTTGAAATATATGTGTATAATAAAGAGTATTAAATAATAAATAGGTACTACCCATTTCTTATGGAACTACTGTTACCTTTTAAAATTAAAAACACTGTTTGCACTAACTGTATTATATATTTGAAATGAAATGAAATTAATGAAATGAAATGGTAAATTTAGGTATTTAACGTACATTATAATAGTTACTGTTATTTTTGAGCTCAGAAGCCTGCGTTAGTTAAAACTGTGCTACTGACCTCAGACTTCCCCATCTATTGTCTAAGTATTGTATCTAATGTATATTAGTAATTGTAAAGAAATATGTAAGTTACAATTTTGAAAGTAATAATATGGTATTAATTCTATTCTAAGGCCAAGTTGCGTGATGTGTGCGTGTGTGTGTGTGTGTGTGTGTGTGTGTGTGTGTGTGTGTGTGAGAGAGATTGAGAATGTGTGTGTTATAAAATGATCTTTGTGAACACATCTTCAGTCGCATCGTAATTCGAGCCGACAGAAATATATTTATGTATTATATGTGTGAATGACTCTTTGTTTTGATTAAAAAAATAATAAATTTAATGTGATGCAAATTAACAGGTATTTATTTTCGAATTTTAATAAAATTAATTTTATATCATGAAAAAGAAACTTAAGATTTTAAAATGAAAGAACAGAGTTAAAACCTGAATTTAAACAATACCTTACCGGATTTAAAAGTTCGTTTTCATTAAATTTATAATTTTGTGAACTGTGAAAAAAACCACAAATTGTATCCGCAATAAACTACAGTGTCACTGGCTAGTAACAAAATTAATGATATAAAAATATTATTAAATAATGTCAAACTTTTTTTTTCAAATATTAATTAAGTTCATTTATATTACTGTACTCTGTGGCACTATCAGAGACGGCGCGAAATAAACTGAAGACTCGTTTGCTTGTTGCATAGTAATAGCACACAACCACGCCGTTTCACGAGTATCACGCGTGTTTCCCGTCTGGTATTTGTCTTATCTGTCGATCTTTTTGCGAAAGCTAGACAATGCAATCTAAAATTTTTATTTTTCTAAGCTACATGCGAGGTAACGAGGTAATGATGATCCACCTGGTGGTTTGACCATGTTGATATTTTTCAAATAACTGTGAAGTTTATAACTGTGAAGGTGAAGTTATAGTGCCACAAATACACTCTTATAATTATGTATACTGTTTAAGAATCATAGTGGCACTTTCTCGTCCTAACTTATCCGTGTCCTAAGCAGATAAGAGCCGGTTTACATTACCTTAGTGTTTCTAGGTTAGTACATTAAGTAGCACTTAAATGCGCAAGACTAACTAAAATAAAAAACGATTCTATTTCTCTTTTTAGTAAGTGTAGGTACATAGAATCAAAAACAATATACCATTTTTTATAAAAGTAAGGGCAAAGAATATATATACACTACGCGAAAAGAAACGACACTTAAGCATGTGTGCACGTAAAATCACTTGCGGCTATGTGTGTGCGTGGGTGTCTCGAACGGGCCGTCGGCGACTGCCTTGGCTGAGGGCTGCGCTTTATACAAAAATAATGCCTATTCATTTGTAAGTATATAATTATTTTACCTTTATTTCGTTACAATATTTATTTATATGTATGGCACATTTATGTTATATATATACTTTAAAACTATTATATGTATATAAATTATATAAATTTTAATATTTCCCCATCTATAAAGATATTTAATAAAAAAGTTGATTTAAAATTGATCGTATCTTTCACTATCTAAATACATAAGTTTACATTATATAACATATACCTACTATGTATCTTCTTTGGCACAAGTCTATAGTATTCCATTTCGGTTCGGTTGAAACGCTAGGGCGTTACACGCTCCGTCCTAATGTCACCGGCGCTTCAACTCTCACGTACAGAGAGTGTCACCGCTGTGGTAAGGGGGACCAACGAGAATACATTCCAATTGATGGTAAGTGGATGCTGCAGCCCATAAAAAAACCTACCTACATGTATCCTCGATTAGAAATCAAAATGAGGATGCGTCGTCACACTTGAGGACTAAGATGTCACGTTACCTTTTACCAGATACCCTTTTCACTCGTCGTCACCATACGAAACAGCAGTATTATGCCGTTTTTTTACCCTGGTATTCTATGAGAGCCTGGTCCTTCTCCGTTCGAGCAGACCTATTCGGGATGCGATACACAGCTGTAGCGTAGTTCCACTACGTAAAAGCAGTACTAATCACTAAAGATACCGCTTATACGTTTATTTTATTGTAATTTTCTAGTCTGGATTATGTCACCCGAGCATAAGACATGCAAGACAAGATCGAAAGTAGGTAAAGATCAAAGCCGATGCCATTATTGTGTTTTCCTAAATATTGCCTTCCGCTGGACCTGACCCTGGTAGTTCAGAGGAAGGCTTAGGCCCGTATTCACAAACAACACATACATAAGTATGGTAGCAACACTATGCTAAGTAAGGTATTTCTCAGTGCGTTCGTCATGGCAGGCCGTTCATTTCATGAACAATACTTAGTGGACTCTTTGTTGTGCGGACACATAGCACTGAAAGGGGCGCCGTGATTGGTTAAGGTTGTGACGCGACTTCACTCAAGTTAAATGACAGATAAAAAATAATAACACTAGTTGTTTTCTTTCAGGTAAAAGCTTTAAGCATAGAAAATAGAGGAGATGGCAAGCCTACAAAAAATCGTGTCAAATTGAAACAATAAATGGCGGATGCCGTAAGCTCCGCCCATTTTTTAGTGATGTGAAGTCAATCACACTTAAATGTATTTTTATTTATACTTAATGCAACTCGTGCTTGTAAGTTGTAAGTTAGCAAGCTAGTTGCTCTGGTCTTCATCTTATACAGAATAAGCTTTAAATAAATTTAAAGTTTTGTTAGCAATGGAAAGCAGTTTAATAACTTAATATTTTTATAGAATACTTATATACATATACATATATATATATATATATATATATATATATATATATATATATATATATATAAATACTAGCTCGCTAGACAGACGTTGTTCTGTCCTCTCCACCGACCCTTCCTATAAAAATCCTTAAATTCGCAATAAAAAATTTTGATTTTTACATTATATTTACAGCAAAAACTAAATCACTCATATGAAATGATACTTCGCGTGATTTTTGACTATATTTTGAAGCACAGCCTCTTACACAACACTTGGTCATCTTCGTACAATGAATTGGAAAATTCACTATAAACTGTTTAAAATTTCGCAAAATTTTCAAATTAAGAAATATCAAACAACTTTTTATAGCACCAAATCTGAAACAATAAATGGCGAAATCGGCCGCAAGGCGGGGTTAAATGACGTAATCTTAAAAATGTTTACCAGAATACGAAACAATTTCTATTATCTGTTTCATTTATGAATGACACTTAAGAGAACACTTCCCTGAGTGAAAAAGAGATAGGCAGCATATTGACAGTTCAATTTCGAATATAACCATATTTGTATAACCAATAAAACATACAGACGCTCTGGGCAGCTCCTCTATTTTCTATGCTCAAAGGATAAAAGACGTTACTGGTACTGTTATTATAGGCATGTATATGCATAAGTATTATTAAAATAATGTAGATTTGGAACTGGTGATAGGTAGATTAACTGAATTGTTATTACAAACCAGGAAATTCCCAGATGAATAAAATCTTAAGGCCACTAGTAACTTTCAAAAGATCTGCATTTATTAGAGGCAGAAGTATATTTATTACGATATCTTTTGAAAACCTATAGTGACTTTAAAATTCATTGGCACTGTAATAATCAAAAGGATTTTGAAAGTCACGTATCACTTTTCTTGTGCTAAACGTTCTTTGCACGTTTATTCTCTCCAGGATATAATTACGCTGCTGTAATCCATTGCAATTATTCAAACAAAACCAATCAGCGTATCACAAATCAACAAACAAGCTATATACCCCATACCAGTTTGACATTTGCGTTAATTTGTCGCACTATGCGTAGCGTAAAGTAGCTAGCTCGCTAGCTAGCGAGCCACTTTATCTATGCGTTCATTTTGATGAGCGCATAGTATCGTCTAACACTCAAGTGACGTTTGTGAAACAAAATTTCGTCCACTGTCTGTGCGTTAAAGCCTACTGTGCGCACTAGGGAATGCAATCGGGATCTCGCGAGATCTCGTCCATATTTTGCGAGACTGAGTCCCGTTCAATTTTTGTACGAGATCTCGCGAGATTGCGAGATTGAATGCAAATGCAAATTCATTGGAGATACTCATTAAAAAAGAGATGAATTTGTGTGAAGCTGGAGGGGTTAAAGGTGAATTCCTTCAGTTTGTACACAACTGTTTGTCGATTGTGGTTCCGACTAGTGTAGAGGCAGAAAGATCATTTTCGGCCGCGGGGTACTTGGCCTGTAAAATCAGGAGTCGTCTATCAGATGAAACCCTTGATATTCTGTGTTTTTTGAGAAGCCACTTTCAAAAATAACTTATCCTTTTAATAACACTGTCTAATAACACTTACATATCCTTAAAAATTACAAATGCTGCAGAAGGCTGAATAAGTGTTACATTTCGTATTATTTCGAAGTATTTTTTATTTTTAATTTAAGTTATTTTGTTCATAATACTGCAGAAGGCTGATTTAGTGTTATATTTCGAAGTTTTTTTTATTTTTATTTTAAGTTTTTTGTTCTTAATACTGCAGAAATCTGATTTAGTGTTATATTTCGATGTTTTTTTTATTTTTATTTTAAGTTTTTTGTTCATAATACTGCAGAAGGCTGATTTAGTGTTATATTTCGAAGTTTTTTTTTATTTTTATTATAAGTTTTTTGTTCTTAATACTGCAGAAGGCTGATTTAGTGTGATATGCCGAAGTATTTTTTTATTTTTATTTTAAGTTTTTTGTTCATAATACTGCAGAAGGCTGATTTAGTGTTATATTTTGAAGTTTTTTTATTATTATTTTTTTAAGTTTTTTGTTCTTAATACTGCAGAAGGCTGATTTTGGTTATATTTCGAAGTGTTCTTTTTGTTTTATTTTGAGTTTTTTTGTTCTTAACACTGCAAAAGGCTGATCTTTGTTATATTTCGAAGTGTTCTTTTTGTTTTATTTTAAGTTTTTTGTTCTTAATACTGCAGATGCAGAAGGCTGATTTTCAGTTTATATAATAAGAATAAGACTGACGAATATTATATTATAACGTAATATTGTGTTTTATTTTAAAATAAATGATTATAATATGCCAATTACATGTATGTTTTATTTTTATCTTATATATTGAAAATCAATAAACGGAATTAATAGTATTAGCGAATGTTTTTAGTAAAAATACCCAATTGGGCGAGATCTCGAAAATCTCGTAATCTCGCGAGACTGGCTTTACGGTCTCGCGAGATCTCGGCTAGGTCTAAAATCTGGCGAGATTGCATTCCCTAGTGCGCACGCATACTCGTAGTATCGTTCTGTGGTATCGTTCTTGAATACGGGTGTAAGGGTAGATAGCTTAAAGAAACTTACCGGTCACCGTAGTAATTTATTATTGGGTTGCGGAAGCGTTATATATTATGTCTGATTATACACATTATATGGGTCTTAAGAGTATACAACTGTAACTACCTACTCTAAGATATGGGCATGTGTGTATGCACCTATACCTACTATTTAATATTTGTAGGGGCCTAAAATTGGGCCTTACGGGAATCATCCTCTTGTGACCCAGTTTGAAAGATATGAAAAGCTGATATAATTAAAGACTAAGGCCCGTATTTATAAACATTACTCAGCTCAAGTACACGCACTTGAGTACAATCTTGAGGTTATGATCTTATTAATAAACATTATCTCAAGATGCGGTTTAGGATTACGATATCAGCTGAGTGCCACACTGATTAATAAACGAAACTCGACTCTCAAATGTGTGTACTTGAGTGCAAGTCACAGAACAGTATTCCTACTAAGTACAGCGTTTTGAGATACTGCTTTTTGTGTTTATTAATTAGCAACGATCTTGAGATGCTGATATCGTAATGACTGAATGACGTATCAAATGGTTACGAACTTGAGTTCATTTTTGAGTAACGTTTATTAATACGGGCCTAAGACTCGTCTTTGACTTAATGGTGAAAACAGATGATAATGCCTTTGTTTGAAGGTTTACGTGGCTACAAAGCCAATCATAATTATTTACATTTTTTCGCACATTTATCATCGATTGTAACAAAAATCGAACAAAAAATTGTCAGTGAATAGACTCGCTGAATAGAGTACTAAGTAATAGAATTATCAATCATAATTTAATATTAACATATCATTATCTTTACAAATAAATAAAATTGAACTGTCTGTTTGTAATGTCAAAATTACAGCTTTTTACTTAATGCATATGAAAGTAAATACGGTACTTATAACTAAAATACAGTTTTTAAAATTTTTGTGTCTGACTGTTTGTTCCTGCTAATCTCCGAAACGGCTGGACCGATTTTGACGGGACTTTCACTGGCAGATAACTGATTTCATATGGAGGTAACTTAGGCTACTTTTATTTTAGAAAAAGAATTAGGGTTCCGCGTAAAAACATAAAAACAATACCACGCGAGAGAAGTCGCGAGGAACAGCTAGTATCAACATAAAATTATATAATTTTTACTTGTACATACTAACGGCTACTCAAGCTATATATTATAGTATAAATAAAGCTATATATTCTAGTATAATAATAAAAATCGCGTAAAAAAAAAATGAAAGACAAAAAAGAGGTTTCAACAAATTACACGATACGCAATATTCGTACGTAGGTAATACAAATATCGTATTACCGTAAAAACAAATGTTCCCTAAACAAAAATAAACTCTCATCATAAATAAATAAAAAAACCGGCCAAAAGCATTTCGGCATGTCGGGCCATGCTTAGTATAATAGGGTTATATTATATTATATATGATAGCTGTAATTAGAAACGACTATATCATACTTTTTATGATTTAAACAACTAGAAGGCTACGAAAGGAGTATTGTTTGCTAAGTTATTTTTTTCTTAGTGACCTTTAAACTAGGACATCTATTGTCTATTTTGCATTTTTCTCTTTATTACTCGTAAAGTTATAATCACATTGTTTTCGGAATTACTTTATAAGAGTTATTACTAAGTTTTAGCAACGTAGAAGTTTCTAGGTTGTTTAGTTTAGAGATGGCAGAGGGGGGGGGGGGGGGGGGGACGACACATTGCAAGGCACTTTGGCGGACCATATTTCGCAAACGGTACGACTGATAAAAAAGTGATGTACATTACCTTTATTTCAATAACAGTGGTAGAGCCACACGGCAGCTTTTGCTGTCGCACGGATTGGCCGGCTCGAACCGGGGTGGTACCACGACCTCACAGAATACCAGCGTGAAGTAGACTTCACTGTGAAACTACAGGTTACAACTACACTCACAGACTATTCTGTGAGAGGTAGGTATTGTGTGTAGAGGTAAACCTCTAGGTTTACCTCTGCGTTTCGCTTGGTGAGTGCAGGTGGCCGGAGGCCCTTTTTACTGGAAATGTGGCATTCAATCTTAGTCCTCACGAGTGACAACGCATCTGCATTTTGATTTGTAATAGAGGATAGATGTAGATGTCTATGGGCCGCTGCAACCACTTCCCATCAGGTGGACTGTGTGCTCGTTTGTCACCCTTATCCTATAAAAAAAATAGACCTATTCAATGATACCCACCACAAAGGGGTACAGCGAAAAATAAAAATCTGTCCCCATTTGTATCTTTGTATGCTTATTTTATTATTAAAAAATTACGGAACCCTAAAAATCACACTACATGAGAGCGCGTCATAGTACAGACGCCAGTACATCAAGCTACCCCAATTTGTCAAATTTCGTTGATCGTTTTTCAACTTTATTTATTATTCCAAAAGAATAAGGTTCAAGTTCAATGGGTAAATTTGACACTCTGGGATAGCTTGATGTTCTGGCGTCTGTCAATCAAAATCAGGTACATGTAGGCTATCAAATATACAAGTGTGCAACCACCGCTAGGACCATTGCCTCAAGTTTACATATTATGGAAACCAACAATGGATTGCTTACATTGTTGTACCTATATCTGTCATGTCGTAACTGTCGGTTGTTTCCTGCGTTTGTAGGACCTCGGCACAGTGAGAATTTGTTGGATTTTGTTTTCTTTTCTTGGTTTTTTTCTTTGCCTTTGATCGGAGGGCTTATTTTTCTCAAAGGCTTATAGCGTGTTTCTCGCGGATCCAACAATTCCGGCAGTAAAGATTCCAAGTAAAATGTCTTTAGTTTGGGAACCATATAATCATTCTAGTCTTTGGTCGCATTGTATTATTTCTGTTTTTATCTGTTCATTTGAACTTGTTCACACGGTTCATAGACACTCCTTTCTGTAATATTTAACTGTCCTTGCACTCGGAAATACCAGTGGTATTTTTTATTGACAAGCAATTGGCTATTATCATATTTCCAGAAAGTAATTTTCCTGTTTTTCACAGCATCTTCCAAATTAGTTCTGTAGCCTGATACTGAACATTTTCTGCCGACTTCCAAAAAGGAGACGGCACTCAATTCGACTGTATTTTTTTTGTGTGTTACTTCATAACTTTTTACTAGATGCACCGATTTCGGTGATTTTTATTTGAAAGCTGGTACTTCTCGTGTTGTCCCATATAAATTTGATCAAAGTCAGACGAATAGTTTTTGAGTTATCCTTAAATAACTTATATTGAAGTCGGCTGTACAATTTTTTTTAATTATAAATTATATTTCAACAATCCTGTTGTCATCTATCACTCCGTCAGGAGTTGCTCCTAAAAATGGATGGTTTTAATCGATGAATAGGCCACAGGGCATAATTTTAATGTTTTCTTGCTGCTCTAGTTGACTCAAAGCAATTTTTTGATATTTATAGGTATAATAGTGAAAAGGTACAGTTCGTCTAATGTCATCCGCACCACGCTATAGCGCAAACAGTATAGTAACCATTTTAAAATTCCAAACCCCCATTTCGGTGCCTTTTGCAGTGAAAATAAAAATATTTTTAAACTTTTCTCATTAGCAATAACGGTGGCCAAGCATCCTTTATAACTGCCCCAAATTTCAAGTCGATAGCATTAGTAGTTTCTGAAATATACGGCTGTGACAGACAGACAGACGAAGTCACACCATAGGCGTTCCTTTTTACCATTTTGCTACGGAACCCTAAAAACGTCGAATCGAGGATTCCATCCTCCTTTTTCAAGTCAGTAAAAATACGAGTGCAATATTATCGATGCACATTCATTTCTATTAGGTCAACCTTTGATTCTCATAAACCAAGTCTTCGCATTTGTATAAGTAGATAAGATACGAGGATTATAAAATTTTCATTCCAATAATGAAACATGGTTGAAAAGATTGAACCGTGTTTTATTAAAATTTACAAACATAATATATACATACATACATAGCATCATGCCATTATTCCCCAAAGGGGTAGGTAGAGGTGCATAGTGCACCCACATTTCGCCAGTTATTTTACGTGGTAGAGCCATGCTGCAACTAAATTAGTAGTTTAGTTGTAGCACGACTGTGTCGGCTCGACCGGGGAAGGACCACGCTCTCACAGAATACCAGCGTAAAATAGCTACTTAACACTGCATTGTTTCGTATGGTGAGTGAAGAGAATCAGAGACCCTTTTTACTAGAAAAGAGGCATTTCATCTTAGCCCTCATGGATGACAAGGCATCTGCATTTTGATTATTTATGAGGATAGATGTTGATGTTTATGGGTCACAGCAACCACTTACCATCAGGTGGACTGTGTGCTCGTTTGTCACCCTATCCTATAAAAAAAAGTTATGTTATAAGTCCCATGTAATAGAGGGCGAGCCCATTGCCACTAACCAAGCACAAATCCAGACTCTGGACTGCTACTGAGAAATTACTAATGGAAAATCCCAATACCATTTAGTCCGACCCAGGAGTTTACACTTAGCAGTAGCCCTGCGACCGGTAGACTAACGAGGTGGGTAGAGAAAGAAACACTAACGGGGCTTCAATTTGACTATTGACTACCGCCGCCCATGAACAACTATAACACCAGGGGAATCAGGGGAATTGCAGATGCGTTGCCACCCTTTTAAAAAGGCGTATGCTCTTTTCTTGAAGGTCCCTAAGTCGTATCGGTCCGGAAAAATCGCTGATGGTAATCGATTCCACAAGGCAGTTGTGCGAGGAAGAAAACATCTAAATCGCACAGTGGTGGACCGCCAATCATCCAGATGGTGTGGTTGGTATCGGGAGTTCTACCGCGATATGCGTTCGTGAAATTTGGCGGCTGGGATTTATCGGAACAATTCCTCAGAGCACTCCCCGTGGTAAATGCGACAGCGTTCGATAGCGACGAGTCCCCTTTTCCCTGTTTCAAATGCGCAGCCGCCGCCACCGGCAACGACGCGGGCGCCGCCCCCGCCGCACGCCGGTCCGTCTTCCTGTGGTTCATTCTCTAATACCGTGGGCGCGGTTTTATTCGTCACATTCTCAAGCTCAATGAATGAAATGTTTGGTTTTCTGCAAATATACAGTCATAAAATTTTTGTAATTTTGTAATTTTTTGTAAAATTAACACCATACATGACTGCCTATTGATACAAAAGGACCTGGACCGGTTATTTGAATACTACAAAATAAATAATATAACTGTTAATGCAAGCAAGTGCGAATGTATTAGTTTTACACGGAAATCTAAGCCAATTCTAAATAAATATCACTTTGACGGATTAGAAATCAGCCGAAAAGTACCTAAGTGTTAGGGATTTAGGCGTAAATTTTGATCATAAAATGATACTATCCGAAAACATTGATTACGTTATCAGTAAAGCCTATAAAAATCTTGGTTTTGTTCTTCGCATTTGTAAACCATTCTCGAATATGAATGCAATTAAAATGGTTTATTCTGCGTATGTCAAAAGTGTTTTGGAATAGGCTAGTTCGATATGGTCTCCACAGTACAATGTCTACAAAAGCCGCCTTGAGCGTATTCAAAAAATATTTGTTAATCACCTTAACTTTCGCTGTCGGATTAAAATCGATACTTGCACAGACAGTTGCACTGAGCACGATCTCTTATCTTTGGAACACAGGCGTGTTTTGCTTGACATGGCTTTGTTATATGATATAATAAACAGTAATATTGACTGTCCATATCTTGTCTCAAGAATCACCTTTCGTACTCCAAAATTCCGCACCTGCAATACTACATTGTTACAGACTCCCTGGCATCATTCAAACTACTGTCGAAACACTGTTCTTTCGCGGCTTGCTCGTACATATAATGAACAATTTGGACACATTGACCTCTTTGCGAAATCTAAACTTACGTTCAAGAAAACTATTAAGAAATAGAGCAGTTGAAGTTAAAATCACATATAATCATATATTCTCTCATCTATTTTTTCTATATGTTAGTACTTAAGTTATTTTATGTAATATATACTATAATTAATTATTTGTATTATGTTTATATATTTATACATTTTATATGTATATGTACATAAGTGTATATCACGGTGACCTGTCTCAACGGAGACTAGCCATCGGCGCAGGACAGGATTATAGTGCCCAAGTGTATGCGCAAGCACAGGTGCACTCTCTGTTCCCTCACCCTCATAATCAGATGGGACGGTAAACCGACACAACCGGAGAGAGATCAGGCGCAGGAGCAACGGCTTTACATGCTTTCCGAGGCACGGGGGTGAAACACCGCCAACTTCCTGTCTCCGGGCAGCTACTGAAAATTTCTTGACGGAAAGACTCAATAATTGATTTTTTTGGCCCGACCCGGGATTCGAACCCAGGACATCATGATCAGCAGTCGCACTACTACAACCACTAGACGAAGGCAGTCAAAGTAACATAACCCACAACATTCAATACCTGCCCCTGACCACACAGTAGTACCTATTCCATGTATAGTAGGTATCAGAAACTACGAGTGGTACCTATTATAATACCCCCATTGATCTTTTAAAGTTCCTACTTACGAGGGTGGATTGAAAAGTACTCGGCCTAACCAAGAAAATAAACACATACTAAATCAGTTATATTTTTATTTTTCTACATAATCACCATCAAGTTCAATACACTTTTGCCACCTCCCCTTCCAAGCATTTAGACCGTTGAAAGAAAATGATTCTTCCTTAGAGTCAAAATATGCGTCTACAGCTGCTTTGACCTCGTCGTTTGTCGAAAATCTTTGACCTCCCAAGTGCTTTTTTAGGTTAGGGAACAGAAAGAAGTCTGATGGTGCCAGATCAGGTGAATACGGCGGATGCGGTAACAGTTCAAAGCCACAGTTGTGAATTTCAGCCATTGACTGTACTGACGTGTGAACACGGGCGTTATCTTGATGAAACAGGACTTTTCTTCTGAGCATTCCTCGACGTTTTTCTTTTATTTCCTCTCGTAAACGACGTAGTAAGGTGCAGTAGTAATCAGAGTTTATAGTCTGACCCCTTTCAAAATAATCAATCATAATCACACCTTTCGAGTCCCAGAATACTGAAGCCATCACCTTATTTGCCGACAAAATCGACTTAGCCTTTTTAGGGGGTGGTGAACCAGGTCTTCTCCACTGTTTTGATTGTTGTTTTGTTTTCGGTGTACAGTAATGAACCCATGTTTCGTCTATAGTAACAAAACGATTCAAAAAATCATCTGCATCGGCTTCAAATAACTCCAAACAGTCGCGTGAAATAGTCAATCGCGTCCTTTTTTGTTCAACTGAAAGCAGTCGCGGAAACCACCTCGCAGACACCTTGTGGAAACCCAACTCGTTGACAATGATGTTTTGAGTTCGTTCATAAGAGATGCCTATAATCTCGGCTATCTCTCTAATTTTTAATCTGCGGTCTACCATTATTAAATCAAGTACTTTTTTAATATTTTCGTCAGTAGTTGACGTCGAAGGCCTTCCAGAGCGGGGTTCATTTTTCACACTCTCTCTACCACGCTTAAATTCTGCTATCCATTTTTTGACGGATGAATATGACAGAGCACAATCGCCTTATGTACTGACCATGTCATCATGGATGGCTTTTGATGATAGCCCCTTCTTATGGAGGTACTTAATGACGGCACGCTGCTCGATTTGCTCCATTCGCGGAAATTATGTCCGATTACTTTGTTAATAAATTTATAAAATCACAACTAATTATCGCACACGTTTCGAACTTCACACAATGAACTAGTCTGAACTGAACTAACTAATGTGGATAGATTTGATTTTTAGAATTGAATGGATCTGTGTTAGGCCGAGTACTTTTCAATCCACCCTCGTATTTACAAAAATAACAACAAAATTACTAAGGGTATTTTGCTCGGAGTTGACCACAGGCTAGAATATACGCTTTTGTGTAGTAACCAAAATAAAAGTGAACGGTTAAAACACACCTGAAGGATATTAGTGACAAAATAAATTCATTCTTTCTAAGAATTTTATTTTATATCTACATTACTTTTCAGAGCTTGTTACAAAGCAAGAAGCCTTGTGCTAATATGCAATCAAAGGTCATCACACACTATATTGAGTAAGAGTAAAAAAGTTACAGCATATATTCGTTCCACGACTGGACCCAGACCTCCCTCATTTCTGAGAGGGTCTCAGTGCATGGAAGAGTTAGTTGCACTGGCCCAATGCCCTTTTGTCAGATTTCAGCATGTCTTCGAAATATTTTTTTTTTATTTCTCTGTTATCAAGTTTGCCTTCACGGCCGGGTGTCGGCGAGGATCGAACCCTGAGTACCGCCTCTAAAATTTTAGGACTAGGCATCTAGGCAACAGTTATGACTATTTATTGTAAACATTATTTGAAACAATAGTGGTACCTATCAAACACAATCACATTTATTTTGCCATGTACGATATTAAAACAATATTTACGTGCTTTTTCGGTATAAGATTACAGTGCCCCGTGTGATTAATAAGTTACTGATTTCTAATAAGCTATTTGTATATTCATAAGAATTCAATAACCATTTTTAAAATTTTTGTATGTCTGTCTGTCCAGATCTTCGGAATGGCTGAACAGATTGTAATTAAACTTTACAAACAGATAAAGAGCAAAAAAACGAAAAATTGGTAAAATAAGTGGTCTTTGAATCATGAAGCTAAGATCAACTTACTCCACATTAACAGATGCTATCCAGGCGAATTCATGGGGGTTAAGATGTTTTTTATCCTTTTCTACCGACTTCAAAAGGAGGAGGTATTCAATTTGACTGTTTATTTTTATGTCTGTTACCTTATAACTTTGTTCTACGTGAACCGATTTCGCTGATTCTTTTTTTATTTGAAAGCTGGTGCTTCTCATGTGGTCCCATATAAATTTGATCAAGGTATCACCAATAGTTTTTGAGTTATCCTTAATAATATACATATATTGAAGTCGGTTGAACAAAATTTTTAATTTTAAATTATTTATTACGTCTTTGGTGGCGGGTCGCTAATTTAACATAACTGAATATAGTTGTCGTGACTCTCAATTCTCATAAAATTTTATTTTATGTTGGGAACTACAGAAAATCAGGATCACGTTCTATGTGTACGCAGCGAATTTTAAATTGATCGTTGTTTTTTGGAATTAGATTATTTTTATTCAATATCATCATAATCATTAAAGACCTTCACAAAGTCCACTGCTCAACATTGGCCTCCCCCAAGGAATGCCACAAAGCACGGTCCTGAGCCATCTGCAACCATCGACTTCCTGCATGTCTTACCAGGTCGTCAGTCCATCTAGTGGGGGATCTTCATTTCTACCGCGGATATCTTCATTTCGAAAGTTATCACGCAGAGAAACCCGGAGCATAGCCCTATCCACAGCTCGCTGAGCGACCTTGAGCGTCCTCATACGGCCAGCAGTAAAGGACCACGTCTCAGACCCATAAGTCATCACTAGCAACACGCACTGGTTGTATAATCTCGTTTTCAAGTTTTGAGGTATACCTGATGAGAAGATGTGTCGTAGTTTCCCGAACGCTGCCCAGCCGAGTTGAATTCGTTGATTGACCTCTTGGTCGAAATTGGACTTACCTAGTCGGACTATTTGTGCAAGGTAAACATACTCGTCAACAAATTCGAGCTTAGTGCTCGCAACAACTACCGGCATAGGTGTGACATGGACATTAAACATAATCTTTGTTTTGTCCATGTTCATCTTAAGACCTATCTGTTGGGAGACACTATTGAGGTCATTGAGCATAGTGCTTAGTTCCTCCAGCGATTCTGCCATAAGGGCTATATCGTCGGCAAATCGAAGGTGAGTGATGTACGCGGTATTGATATTGATACCGTATCCTTTCCAGTCCAGTAGCTTGAGAACATCTTCCACTTCAGCGGTGAAGAGTTTCGGGAATATAACGTCACCCTGTCACACCTCTCTGCATTTGTATAAGTTTCGTACTCCGATTCTGAACTCCGATAGCCATCGTAGCCCTACTGTACAAACACTTCAGCACTTTGATATACCGACAGTCAACTTGGCACCGCTGAATGGACTGTAGCACCGCCCAAATTTCGATGTAATCAAATGCTTTCTTATAGTCCACATACGCAAGGCAAAGTGGCAGATTGTACTGTTCTGTCTTCTGTAAAATTTGCCGAAGGGTGTTTTTTTTCTGAAAGTGTACGCTGCTGGCCCTGCGGCCTTGACAGTTTCATAGAATTAGGCTCATAAGCGAGGACGAGCTATTGAGTGATTCTGTGTGAGAGTGAGAACGATTCTGCCGGCAGCGAGGCGGCCCCTGCTTTCGGAGTGAGGCTCCTCAAGCTAGGGGTGGGGGGTGGGGGCTCGATGCAATTTAAGGGCCTCTCAGTAGGAGGTACGAACCTCGGCTTGAATCACTATCACAATTTTGTTTACGGGTCGCAAAAATTAGAAACGTCCCACAGGTGTTGATCCTCGTGTACGGGGTGTGTCTGAGATCTTGCGTTCGCCGGCGAACGCGGTGTGCCCTAGTATTCTGTACTAGAGTAGTGTCTGAGTGTGTGTGTGTGTGTGTGTGTTAATGTTAACCAAACGGGTTCTCTCCTGTGGAGGCGGCGGGGGGCACGGGATCGACCTATTCTTGGGAATGATCTCGTCGTCGGGATCAATCGAACCGGGGTGGTACCACGACCTCACAGAATACCAGCGTGAAGTAGAGGTTTACCTCTGCGTTCCGCTGGGTAAGTGCAGGTGGCCGGAGGCCCAATCTCCCCCCCCCCCCCCATCAACATGGTAGTGGAATTGAACAGAAGACTACCCCAGGAGGATACCAGCACCCTTTGAAAATCCCTTGCTGAGTATCCACGACCAAACCACTCCACTCCTGGGCGTGGGTGCTCAGGCTGCCCCACGTATTTTGGGAGGGGGGGGGGGGGGCAAAATTCCGCTCGCGACTAATACTGCTCGGGGCAAGCTGAGCAATAAAACCAAGGCAACCCCTTTCACGATATCCGTGGAAATCAAATTTTTGCAATATCAGGGGACTTCATTCCAACCTTAACGCTGTCTATTACCATCTAGAGACGGCGAAGCCGGCCTTGCTCTTTTTAACCGAGACTCAGGTGTCCTCTGCAGCTGATACTTCATATCTCTTCTACCCGGGGTACAAATTTGAACACTCCTTTGTGCCCCGGGCTGGAGTTTGCGTATAAGTCAGGGAGGACATCTGTTTTCGACGCCTCGGCAGTCTTGAAGGTACGGACCTGTCCATCCTATGGCTGCGCGTAGACAGCGACGACCATCCCCGCATCTACGGGTGCCTCTATAGGTTCCATAGCGGTAATGCTGACACAGACTGACTCATCGACCACGTCCAAATGGCTGCAGACTCCGTGCTACAACAGGTCCCATCCGCAGAGATCGGGATACTCGGTGATTTTAACGCCCACCACGCTGAATGGCTTGGTTCTCGTTTACCCGATCATGCGGGTAGATCTGTCTATGACTTTGCCTTGGCATATGGTCTAACCCAACTGGTACATTCGCCTACGCGGATCCCAGATGTGGAGGATCATGTACCTTCCCTGTTGGACCTTCTGCTGACCTCTCATATAGATATCAGGTCTCCGTCGATGCCCCTCTGGGCTCTTCGGACCATTGTCTGATCCGGAGTACGGTACCCACTCACGCTCCCATCGCAGTTGCGATCTGCAGCTTGCCGCCGTGTTTGGCACTATAGGTCGGCCGATTGGGACGGCGTGCGGTCTTTTTTTCCATCCTACCCTTGGGGGCGGGTTTGCTTCTCGCCGGAAGATCCCAGCGTTGTTGCCGATTCTATTGCTGATGTGGAACTTTTTATTCCATCCTCTGTGGTGCCCATCCCAGCCATGGTTCGGTCGCTCCTGTAAACTAGCATCACGCTATAAGCAGGAGTGCTACCAGGCCTGGTCTGACGCATCAACGTCCCGGGATGTAAACACCAGCGCTCTTAAAAAGAAGTATAATTCCGCCTTCAGGTCCTTCAAAAGCGTCATTGCCAAAGCAAAATCAGAGCACATCGGCAGAATTGGCGAGAAACTAGTTCGCCTCCCTTCGAGAACACGTGCATTCTGGTCTCTCACCAAGGCTGTCCAAGGGAACTTCTGTCAGCCATCTCTGCCATCTCTGCACAGGGTGGACGACTCACTGGCCCATGACGCAAATGAGAAAGCCGAACTGCTAGGCTCTCTTTTTGCTTCCAACTTGACTCTAGATGATAGGGGAGAACACACCGCCGAACATCCCGCGGTGTGAGTGCTCCATGCGGAAAGTGCTGTTTACACAGCGCTTGGCGCGTAAAGCACTCCTCTCCCTGGACGTCAACAAGTCTAAGTGGGCCTGATGGAGTCCCACCTATTGTGCTGAAGACGTGTGTTCCGGAGTTGGCACCGGTTTTGACGCGTCTTTTTCGGTACTCCTACTCCCTAGGCGTAGTCCCCGACTCATGGAAAACAGCTTTGGTGCACCCGATCGCTAAAAAAGGCGACCGCTCAGATCCGTCAAACTACAGGCCTATCGCTATCACTTCCTTGTTCTCCAAAGTAATGGAAACGATTATTAACAGCCAGCTCTTGCGGTACCTTGAGGATCACCAGCTGATTAGTGACCGCCAGTACGGTTTCCGTCGAGGTCGCTCAGCTGGTGATCTTCTGGTCTACCTGACCCATAGATGGGCGGAGGCAGTGGAGTCCAAGGGGGAGGCGTCGGCCGTTATTTTGGACATAGCGAAGGCTTTCGATCGGGTTTGGCACAAAGCGCTTCTTTCGAAGCTGCCTTCCTATGGGCTTCCCGAGAAATTGTGCAATTGGATCACCAGTTTTCTTGCAGATCGGAGCATCAAGGTCGTAGTAGACGGTGCATGCTCCGATTACAAGCCCATTAACGCTGGTGTTCCACAAGGCTGCGTGCTATCACCAACACTGTTTCTTCTGCATATCAATGATATGTTGCAAACCAGTAACATTCATTGCAATGCAGACGACAGCATTGGTGATGCTATACACCGGCCGTGCCAATATTTCTCGGGAAAACATCGCCGAGTACCGGAACAAACTTGTGTCTGAAGTCGAGACTTTGTTGAACAAAGTCTCAGACTGGGGGCGACTGACTAAATGTAGTCCAGTTCAATCCCCAGAAGACACAAGTTTGCGCGTTTACCGCTAAAAAGATTCCCTTTGTCGTATCTCCTCAGTTTCAAGGCACTCCCCTTGTTGCCTCAGCCAGTATCGGTATCCTCGGTGTCGACATATCGAGTGACGTGCAGTTTCGTGGTCACTTGGAAGAGAAGGCCAAATTGGCCTCTAAAAAGCTTGGCGGGCTCAGCAGAGCGGGACAGTATTTCATGCAGGCACACCGCTTACAACTTTACAAGGCGCAGGTTCGGCCTCACATGGAATACTGTTCCCATCTCTGGGCAGGGGCTCCCCAGTGCCAGCTCCTTCCACTTGACCGCATCCGGCGCAGAGCGGTTCGAATCGTCGACGACCGATTTCTTTCCGTCGGCTTGACTCACTGGCACTGCGTAGAGAGGTTGCATCTCTTTGCGTATTTTATCGCATCTACCACGGGGAGTGCTCTGAGGAATTGTTCGGACTAATTCCAGCCGCTCAATTTCACCATCGCAAATCGCGACAGAACTCGCGATACCATCCATATCATCTGGATGATTGGCGGTCCACCACTGTGCCATTCAGAAGAAGTTTTCTCCCTCGCACAATTTCCTTGTGGAATCGATTACCACCAGCGATTTTTCCGGACCGATACGACTTAGGGACCTTCAAGAAAAGAGCCTACTCCTTTTTGAAAGGCCGGCAACGCATCTGCGATTCCCCTGGTGTTGCAGTTGTTCATGGGCGGCGGTAGTCACTTACCATCAGGTGATCCGCATGCTCGTTTGCCCCCTCTCCTAAAAAAATCAAGATGAACGTCCTTGGGACGTCTCCTGCGGGGTGCAGCATCCCTCTCTGGGGAGTACGAGCCCGACTCATTCACCAACGGATTTATGTGCTCTTTTATCGAATTGAAATATCTTAAGGATAAGGATTAAGATACAAATCGATGGAGGGCATGTCGAGGTCGCGGTGGAGATCCGCGTTCCTCACATAGTAAGGAGCTCCCGTGATTTGACGCAGGAATTTATTCTGAACAACTTGAAGTTGTTGCAGACTCTTTTTAGAGAAGTGGGCAAAGGACACTCAAGCATATGTCATAATAGGACGTATGCAGGTTTTGAAGAGATGCAGTTTGTGTCTCAGGGATAGTTAACTGCTTTTATTGGTTATGCCGAAAAGACGATACACTACGAATTTTGCCTTATTCCTTACTGTTTTAATGTGGTGAGAGAAGCTCATTGCACAATCTAAAGTTACACCCAGGTATTTCACCTCCCGGACCCACGGGATTGGGCTATCCTAGAGGGAGTCCGATGGGTGTGTATGTGGTCTATGGTACAAAAGCCTTTTCGGAAACCGGCTTGTTCGGGAAGCTGGAAGTCGTCGAGTCTGCATGCGAGACGATTCGTAATAACTCTCGAAAACAGCACGTAGACGCCACTTAGAAGGGAAATCGGTCTGTAGTTCTTCAAGAGAGCGTTGTCGCCTTTCTTGAAGAAAAATACCACCGCACTTCTGCTCCACGCCTCCGGAGTAGTAACACCATGGTGGACGGAATTAAAGAGCTTCTAAAAAGTACCGGTTTTCCACCCGCTTTCAGAAGCTCCGCTGTAATTTCATCCTCACCTGGCGCCTTGCCGTTTTTAAGGTGCTGGAGAGACATTCTAATCTCGCTCAGACTGACGTCCGGGATATCATCGGAATAGTATCGGTTAAGACTCGCTATTGGATCGTTACTCATACTTGCGTGTGGCTCCAACGATGACGTGTACAGCTGACCATAGAACCTCTCAATCTCACTCAAAGTCTGAGGTGTTCCGGAAACGAAGCTCGGTCTTCAGCTTTGACAATTGGCTCTTTTTGGCAGACAGATTTCTGGCAAAGACTTTGGAGCCTTGGTGGCGCTCGACCGCTTCTTCAATACAAGCTGTATTGAAGTTGCCTAAGTCCTGCCGCATGCATTTGGGGATCTGTCTATTGTGTGCCCGTCTAACAGCCATGAGATTAAGAGTGTGATCTGATAGTTTTTGTGTTCTTCTGCGGCGAGTCTTGCAGAACTAAGCTCCGACCGCATGGACAGTTTCCACGAGCTTATCATTCATATCGTCCACATAATTGCAGTTTTCTAGGCACTGAAAACGGTTTTGTAACTAGAACTGAAAGGTTTCGGGACTCTGGGTTAGAGCAGGAGGGGGACGGAGCGTTGACTTCATTAGACGCGACCTCTCCAACTTAACATTTAGGTTAAGTGTGCCTCTAACCATTATGATCGCTACCAATTACCACCCTCGCGATCACTGAGACATCACTGAACAGTTGTCGTCTAGTCGTCATAACGAAGTCATTTTAATTTTTTGTCGAACCGTCGCGGCTACACTCGGTGCACTTCCTGTGGGGCCGTTTCTGGAAAAAAGAGTTCATCATAAAGAGTCCCTCTTTCTCCATGAAGTCGGCCATCTCTATGGTGCTAAAGCCTTTTCGGAAACCGGCTTGTTCGGGAGGCTGGAAGTCGTCGAGTCTGCTTGCGAGACGATTCGTAATGACCCTCGAAAACAACACGTATATGCGGCACAGAAGGGAAATCTATCTGTAGTTCTCCAAGAGAGCATTGTCGCCTTTCTTGAAGAACAAGACCACTGCACCTTTGCTCTACGCCTCCGGTACTCCGGTACTACAGTACCACCATGAAGGACGGAATTAAAGAGCTTCTGAACGACTTTAAGTACCGGTTTTCCCTACTAAACTCGGTCTTCAGCTTCGACAGTTGGCACTTTCTGGCAGTCAGATCTCTGGCAAAGACTTCGGAGCCCTTGTTCCGCTCGATCGCTTCTTCAATACGAGTAGTATTAAAGTTGCGTAAGTCCCGCCGCATGCATTTGCAGATGTATGTTCAGTTGCCTATATGCTATCAAATCTACTGAAGACTGCAGTTTCATTTCCCGTCTAACAGCTATAAGATTAAGAGTGTGATCGGAGAGTTTTTGTGTTCTTCTGCTTTGTAGTGCAAAACTTAGCTCCAACCGCATGGACAGTTTCCACGAGCTTGTTATTTATATCGTCCACTGTATTTCAATCTCCTAGGCACTGAAAACGATTTTGTAACTCGAGCTGAAAGGTTTCAGGACTTTGGATTTGAGCACGAGGGAGACAGAGCGTTGAAATCATTAGACGACACCTCTCCAACTTAACGTTTAGGTTCAGTGTGCCTCTAACCATTCGGTGATCGCTACCAATTTTCAACCTCGCGATCACTGAGACATCATTGAACAGTTGTCGTTTGGTCGTCATAATGAAGTCAATCTCATTTTTGGTCGAACCGTCGGGGCTCGACCAGGTCCACGTCATGCGGTGCCGCTTCTGGAAGAAAGAGTTCATCATAAAGAGTTCTTCTTTCTCCATGAAGTCGGCCAGTTGCTGGCCCCTTGGGTTCCGTTGATCCAATACAAATTTCCCTACTTTCAGTTCATCGTTCTCTTGTGCCTAGTTTTGCACTAAAGTCTCCTATTAACACTGTATAGTGGGTTTTGGAGGAATGCATGGTTCGAGAGATGGCATAGTGCCACAATTTTTTTAATAATTCACCGTGTGGTGGCGTCATAAGAGACTATTACTCCTTTGTCCGTTTGGAAAATGCTAGAAAGACCTCATAGCCTCCGGTATAACTGTCTAATATTTTTTAGACGGTTAGGCCGGCAACTTTAATTGCTATATTTGCGAAGTCCTATTCTAGGAACGCTAATCCGGCCTGCAAAGCGTAGCGATTATGGCAAATTCTTTCCATTTTCTACTAAGTATTCTATGTTATTTTACCCATCATGGGAAATACCTAAATCCAGCAGTGGACTGTTTACGTTCTGGTCGAGGTTGTTTGTTTACTAAAAGGGCGATAGATTTAAAATATTACTGAAGAATTTTATTTTCCTACGTCAAATAAATTGTTGCGCGAGCTATTCTCTATAAGTCTAATTTCTGTGATGTTAATGCTGTTAGCCTATGCGGCTCTTATAGGCCTGAAAGGCTGCGAGCTAATAAAAAAGCGGCAAAGTGCGAGTCCGACTCGCCCATGAAGGGTTCCGTAGTAGCAAGTAAGATTTTAGATTTTAGTAGTGCCTTCAATTCTATTGATTTTGATATACTTCTTAGCATTCTTCATTCTATTAATGTGTCTCCTTCAACTATTCAATGGTTTGATTCCTACCTCCGTGGCCGCTCTCAGTGTATTCGTATCAATGAAACTTTTTCTAAGTGGTGCAATCTAACCACGGGTGTACCTCAAAGTGGCGTCCTTTCTCCTTTACTCTTTTCCATCTTTATCAACTGTATCACCCAGGTGATATCTTCAAACTTCCATCTCTATGCAGACGTTTTGCAGCTGTATCGTCATTTTCTAGTGACTGAAGCAAATTCAGCACTATTTGAAATAAATAACGATCTAAATAAAATCGATAAGTGGTCTAGATCATACGGACTTGTTATAAACCCTAAAAAATCACAAGCTATGATTATAGGCACCAGGTTTACTCGTAAATTACTTGACTTTTCTTCACTGCCAACTCTGCAAAATAATGGCATTCCACTAAGCATTTCAGAAACGGTTAAGAATCTGGGCGTCATCATGGATTGCAAGTTGACATGGAATGCACATATCACAGAAATTAGCAGGAAAATTAAGTATACTTTTCATTCCTTAACTCTTCAAAGCTCGCCGAATCCCTATGGATTTCTTTGTTGACAGTAATATGATCCCCTCCAAAGAGTATATAATAAAGTAATTTAATTAATGGCCCCTTTAGAACAATAAAAAAAGAGTATTCAGAACTTAGAGTACGCAAGGTATAGAGCGTGCGTATCGCTCAATGCCCATTATGCCAAGCGTAAAATTGACGCCTATGTGTTATTATACTTAAGTTATTAATTTGATTATATAAGTATTTGTAAATTTTAGGTAAGCGATAATTATAAGGTATGGTTTAGCTCAATAAAACATAGGTACGAATTTATGAAACGAGATGCGCAAAATAATGCGTTTTAAAGTGATATAATATGATATTACATTTCGTACCGAGGAATGTTACGTTATACTATGACTCCAAACATGACGCGAAATGACGATTTTGTTTGTTTTAATCTAATTATTAATTATTGCAAAAATACTTAATAAATTAATTGATGTATAACATTTCGAAATATTGTTGGTCTATTTATTTAAATGCGCACGATTAACAGCCCTTTCATGGATACTCTGACTGAGCCGGCGCAAACCGGTTTGTACCCCGACGGAGCGTCGGTGAACCTGTCGGTGAGAGCTCACGCACACATCGCTGCGCCATGTGTGGGTGTACTCGCAGCGAGCCGTTTGTATGTAGCTTCCCCTCTGGACGGTTTCTTTACTCATGTGACATAACGGCATCATAAAAACATAAAATTGAATAGCGTTTGAATATTTGGGCAATAAAGTCATAAATAAAGTAATACGCGATGCATAATTAAAACATCACTAGGCGGTCAGCGCTGTTAAAAAACAGGAATATTCGACATACCGACTGGGAAAATACATGTTCAACTGTCGAATTTCGGTCGGAGGTTCATGAATATAAAGACTCGGCGGATAATAATCCAATTTCGGAGTTAGCTTCTTTGGCCGTATCTATATATATTTTTTGCCACACTCGAATGCTGAGATAGAATAGAATAGAATAGGATAATTTTTATTCAATATTCATTACATATGTAATTCTTATTGAAAGTCATTTTTTACTTTACCACTGGTTCGAAAAAAAACCCTCTGTCCTGGGAAGAACCAGCAAGAAACCCAGCGGGACTTTTTTTAAAATAAATTTTACAATATAAATGATTACGAACTATTTACAAAATTTATTTTAGAAACTGCTTGGAAGCGACCACCTCATTCCCGGGGGTTATTATCAACCATGTATTCATTTATACTATAATAACCCTTTTTATACAGTTTCAGCTTAATAAAACATTTAAACTTGGTAATAGAGAGAACTTGTACACTTTCCGGGACCTTGTTGTAATAGCGTATTCATTGCCCCAAGAATGAATTACTAACTCTGTGGAGTCGAGAAACTGTCATCACTAGCTTGTGTTTGTTCCTAGTGTTTACAGAATGTATATCACTTTTTTTTTACTAAAACTATCTTTGTTTTTGTGAACATAGATTAAATTTTCGTAAATATACTGAGAGGCCAAAGTTAATATATTAATTTCTTTAAATTTATCTCTAAGAGACTCTCTCGGTTTTAGATTGTAAATAGCTCTAATGGCCCTCTTCTGTAAAAAAAAATAGTTTCTGAATCAGCCGCATTTCCCCATAGCAAAATCCCATAAGACATTATGCTATGGAAATAACTAAAATAAACTAATCTAGCTGTCTCGACACTAGTGAGACCTCTAATCTTTTTTACAGCATAAGCTGCAGAACTTAGTCTGCTTGCTAATTTGGATATATGGGAGCCCCACTGCAAAAAAGCCACATGAATATTGTAAAAACAAAATTAAGAAATCGTATGTCACTAAATACACTAAACTCGATCCTACACAGCAGATATGGCCTTAAAAGATCAGGAAAATGTTGTCATTCCTATAACGTTCCCGAACATGTTTTAAAACACATTAGAGGGATTAAAGAGTCGCTTGTGATGCCAATGACTATTGCTTTTGAAGATGGCCCTTCACAAGCACAAGCACAAGCACACGGCGAAGCTGATATTGATGATCTACAAATATTATTTGATTTATCTTGATGAATAAATTAACTTTAAAATAGCACTGCATTTTTAGTTACACTACCTACTTGCAATTTATTTTCATTTCTTATTACTTTAAACAAGATTTAGCAGCTGACATTTTTTTTGGCATATTTAAGTGTGTTTTAGCACTTTTTTAGCATTATCACCGCCAAAGTTTAGCATTTTTTTCATTTACAAAACGGCAACACTGACGCTACGCATAGTGCGACAATGAGGGCATCCACGACTTTTTCTACCACCAGGGCGGCGCCATTTTACAGTGAGGTAAAATATTTGACAGATTTCATAGCGGGGATGATAATTTCTTACGAAAATGTAATTTTTAAGGTTTCTTTCTGTATTATTAGTTATATTTTATATTAATTAAATTAGTAATGAATAAACCAAACTATAAAATATAACTAAAAGCCGATTTTTTTTAAAAAGCGTTATAAAGTGCAAAAAATTAAAAAGCAAACCACTGACACATTGTGTTGTGTATTAATATAATATTCCAGATAATGATAAACTATTTTCATAAAACTAATTTCTCAATTAACTGACATTGTGTAACAAAAAACTTTACCTCAGTCGCAACTAGCGACATCTGGTGAGTGGAAGATTATTAGTCCTCATTATTTTCTCCGTTAGTCTATGGCAAGAGCCAAAGGAGAGATCTATGGTCATTTCGGGTACATGTATTCTGTGATGCTACTAATGTCATTTCATTTATATTTACATACAATATTAAAAACAAAAGAAACTAAAACTAAAGACCTAAGATCAGAGTACTCACATGGTGATATGCGATTTATGAACGAATTTCTATATATAGATTTATAGATATATTGTATTATTTATGTAATATAAATATTCTTAAAGTATCTTATAATATAAAAAGTAACATACATATATCATTAGGATTTATCCTGCAAGATAATTAAATAAAATATGAAATTGAATCGTGTCGTGTTTTGCCATCTAGCATATATCGCACGTACCACCTTGAGAGTTAATCAATTTTTGTTCGATAAAATCACTTTACGTATAGAATCTAGTAGGTGGCGCTATTACAAAGTATTTTTTACTCCTTCACTCTAAAGAATATATTATTTTAATTTATTACACTTAAATTTAGGCTCTACATGTTTCAAAATAAGGATTGCAACATTTATTTGCTATAAATTTAAACTTTTATATTTTATGCCACACTTGTGGTTATGGTTAGTGGTTTTACCCCTACGCCAAAAGAAATTATCCCTTAGATATCTAGAAAGTGGTTATAATTTTTCAGAATCAGTGAAATAAACTTTCCTTCATAATTTTCTTAGTTTTAATTTACATTCCAAAAATAACATTCTATTAAATACACAAAAAGATCTAAAATAATTTATTTTGAAAACAGTGCAACACAACAAAATAATAATAAAATTATACTACTTAGACTGGATATTGAAAATTATGTGTTCTGTAATAGATCGTATCATAATACTAATAAGGATTAATATTAAAAACATTAGGCGTTAGCGTATCACCTTTTTGTTGTAAAGTAGTCGTAATATCTGTTTTAGCTATATATTCTATCGCGCTCAAGGTTTGTTCGGTATCCGAATCAATGTATATATTTAGATATTTTACGATTCGGCGGTTTCGGTTTTGACTAGATATTAGATATTCTGCGATGACTCATATCAACACGGTATCGTAAAATCGTAATATCTAATACATAGTTAGTTTGTCGTCGGATATATAGATATTGGATATTGTACTGATATATAGATATTGTATCTATATACGATTTGTATCGCCCACTCCTAGTGAGAAATACCTTACTTAGCATAGTGTTGCTACTATACTTATGTATGTGTCGTTTGTGAATACGGGCCTAAATCTCAGTTAACCTCTCAATTTAGAAAACTACTAAATACGTTTAACTTGAACTATGCAACGCGCATTTCAATGGAGAAATAAATAAAATGCTGTTGGCATGATGCAAATTCAAACATCTGGCTACATATATTGACATGCATATTTCATATCTATAAGTATTGTAATAGAGCTTACTTTTACAAAACACCGCCCACTTCGAGAGTACAACATGTGCAGAAAGAGAGATAGCCGTCGAAACACGGCTTAGTGTGAAGAAAACGGAATGTTCACACACATCTGTTATCATTATCACACATTGAAATTTACCGATAGACAAGGACAGAGATAGGAAACGTCGTAGTTGTGCGAGCGAAATCGCGTTATTTTATCGCGTATCGTGTCTCTCGCACATGTTTGTATTATCTAATCTCGCTCTCTATTCTATCTATCTTATCTATTTTTATTTCTTGAATTATTAGAACACTGTTTAACTGCACAAGAAGTCATTCAGAGTCTTTTTTATGGCAACAACCCTAATTATTTTTCTAAAATACAAGTAGCCTAAGTTACTCCTTATAACATGAGCTATCTACCAGTGAAAGTCCCATCAAAATCGGTCCAGCTGTTTCGGAGATTAGCCGGAACAAACAGACAGACGGACAGACAAAAATTGTGTTTTTGTTATAGGTACCGTATATACTTTCATATGCAATTAGTAAAAAGCTGTTATTTTGACATTACAAACAGACACTACAATTTAATTTATTTGTATAGTTTTTTATCGATTATAAATCAAAATTCCGCTCTGGTACCCAAAAGAAATGGAATACCGCGTTACCACTACAAACAGTCTACGGTACACTTTACTTGCCATATGAAACAGCTTTTATTTTAACTGGTAATATTTTACACGCGTGGTCCTTTTCGATCAAGCGGACACATTTGTGCTGCAGCCATATCACAGCTGCAGCGTTGCTCTATCAGGTTTTTTTTTAACTTGAAGCATATTAAAAAAACCCTGTATGTTTTATCGCACTCATCATCATCATTACAGCCCTTCACAAGTCCACTGCTGAACATAGACCTTCCCCAAGGTATGACACAAATCACGGTCCTGAGCCACCTGCATCCATCGACTTCCTGCATGTCTTACCAGGTCGTCACTCCATCTAGTGGGGGGACGCCCTACACTTCGTCCGCCGGTACGAGGCCGCCACTCGAGAACCTTTTTTCCCTATCGGTTGTCGGGTCTTCAAGCTATATGGCCGGCCCATTGCCACTTTAGCTTACTAATCCGTTGGGCTATGTCGGTCACTCTGGTTCTACTGCGGATATCCTCATTTCTGAGTTTATCACGCAGAGAAACTCCGAGTATAGCCCTCTCCATAACTCGCAGAGTGACCTTGAGTTTCCTCATCCAGTCAGCAATGAAGGACCACGTCTCGGTTCCATAAGTCATCACTGGCAACACGCATTGGTAGTATAGTCTCGTTTTTAAGTTTTGAGGTATACCTGACAAGAAGATGTGCCGTAATTTCCCGAACGCTGCCCAACCAATCCCATCCCCGTCAATCGACGGATTCAACTCGGTTGGGTGTGGATTATCGCACTGATTAGAATTATTTAGGGTAAGGACAAATGAAACAACAATATCTTTGATATTATATGCATTTAATAAAAAAAATGTTCTAATTCTAGTTATAATATTCTTTTTTCATAAAACGAGTGCGACTTAAAGTGACTTAAAAAAAACATATTATGCAATGTCAAAAAATAGCTAAGGTGATCATCATTGCAACTGATTGTGTGGGTTCAGAGTTCACCTTACTAAAATTAAAAATTAAGAAATAGAACTAGGTAGTTGACACATTTTTAATACATTATGGCCACATCGTGTAATTTGAATTTGGTAAATCTCATAAAAAAAGCGTCTAAAATCAATCATGGTGGTTTTTTTGACATTTTATCTCAGATATATTCGAACCAGTGGTATGTAAGTAAAAAGTCATCTCTACACTGGGTTATTTTGCAACAACCGGCCAAATTTGCGCAGAAGGTTCAGAATATGTATTATGTGAATGGTGAAGGAAAATTTATTTTAAAAAATCTGAAACATTCTGTACATTTTTATCTTTTAAATTCAAAATGCGTGGTAATGCATATTTTACTGCGCACGCACACATTCGTAAGGGTCGATCGGTAGGCAAAAACGATGTTGCGCATAAATCACATTCAATTTGGGATAATTCTAAATAAAAGTAGAAGCCTTATTTACTTGAATTTTCACAAACTGCAATAACGTTATATAGTTATTTAGATTTGAAGTTAAGTTTAAAATTTGGCTACTCTTTGAAAACAAAAAGTTGCTAAAATTCCAAAACGGCTAGACAGATTTTGATGAAATTGTTTTTTTACTAGTAATGCTATTAAACATTACTAATATTACCTTTAACTACTTCTGGTAAGCTTAAAATGCTTGTGTTAGAACTGCTTCATGACAGTAGTCACATGGCGGATTCTAACCCACGACCGTTCGAGGTCGCGGTCCGCGCCGTCTCATTAGGCTACTGACGCTTCGAACGTTTAAAGGGATCCTAGATGGTTTAGATTCACATTTGGACTCGGTAGGTGACTCCGTTGTCAAGATCCAGAATTTACCCGTGCAGAACCGGGGCGGATCGAGTTTTCAATAAAAATCATTCTATTAAGTCATCTCATGATTAAGAGGCGACAGAGGGAAATGGAACAGGATATAGACGGCGACATCTTCCTGATAAGTCTAAATATAAAAAAACTGCGGTTGCCAAACTGCCTGCCAAGCGTGGCAATATGGCAAATATCCCACTATGAGACAATCAATGGAGGAGGCCTATGTTTAACAGTAGACTTTTGATGGCTATAATGACCGAATGAGTCAAGATCTGGTTGTTTTACGCATTTCTAATAACAATAAAACTTTTGGGTGAATATAACGAGTTTGGGTGAACAAGGACTAACAATTAAAATTACAATACATAAATCAATATTTACTTTAATCTTCAATAGCTTGAAAGAACAATGTGTCTGTTATAAGGCACTCTTATTTCTGTTTTATAAATACATAATATATCTAAAAATCTTAAACTTTATTTTGTAGAGTAATGGTGACGAACTAGCACACAGTCCACCTGATGCTAATACTAATCTGTGGCGCATAAACATCTACATCCATCTTCGATTACGAATCAAAGACATGCGTTGTCACCCTTGAGGACTAGGATGGAATGCCTCGTTTTCAGTAAAAAGGGTATCCGGTTCTCTACACTCATCATACAAAACACAGCAGCATTAAGCTGCTATTTTAGGCTGGTAATCTATGAGAGCGTGGTGCTCCCCCGGTCGAACCAAACCATTCGTGTTACAACCACAATATAGCTGATGCATAGCTCTACCACGTAGAAATGTCTCTACCATATTACGAACAATATACAGAAAAACAAGAAAAACAACGTCATAAAAATAAAGAAATTATTCCAATTTATTTTTAAATGATTTCCAAGTGTCCTTTTCCATCTTCTGTGCTAAAGGGTCTTAGGTATATTTTTTATAGAAGTTCGTTTGTTACTTCAGTATATATATATATATATATATATATATATATATATATATATATATATATATATATATAACTATTTATTTATTTTTATTTATACTCTTTATTGCACACAAAATACACGCAACACAGCAAACTTAAATTTATAAATTGATGTACAATTAGGTGGCCTTATCGCTAAATAGCGATCTCTTCCAGGCAAATCCTAACTAGCTCGTCAGGTAGACGTTGTGCTGCCCTTTCCAACGACCCTTCCTATAAAAATCCTTAAATTCGCAATAAAAATTTTTGAGGGTCATTTATCGGGATAAAAACCTATCCTATCGCTCAAGTTGGACCAAAACGCACACAGTGTGCAAAATTGCCTTGAAATCAGTTCAGTAGTTTAGGAGTCCATCGCGGACAAACAACGTGACACGTAATTTTTTTTTATAAAGTACGTGAGGGTAATATTGTCATCCGATTAATATGTTCACTTTCTTATAACTCAAAAACTACAGCCTTGTTTGCATAGATGGCTCTGTGATACAGTAGCTCTTCATAAGTCAATCAAATAATAAAGGGTCAAAAGGGGGCTGCTTTATCAACGACATTTTGACAGTTGAAATTATTGTAAACATTTTATTTGATTTTAGTGTTGTGTTAGTATGGTTATATTTTTAAGTTGATTTTTCAAAGTGTTCCTAATAATAGCCAACGCTTGTTTGCTATTTTTTTCTTAATATATTAGTTATCGTATACGACTTTGTGTTTTTGTCTCTGTCTTCGTTTCTAGTTTTGATTTTATAGAGCGGTAAAGCTTAAGGTGACCATGATATTACCCTCGCTTACCTTACAGTTCATTGAAATATTTTTGACGGATTTTCATTTTGATTTAATAATAAATTAACTTTAGCAATAACCTACAAATTCAATTATGTAATAAACATTTGAGTTAGTCTTTACACATTTTACCAGAATTAAAAAAAAATCTGAGACCGTATTTTGGTTTCCCTGTTTAAAATTAAACTGTTTATTAACGTAAAAACTTCTTTGGATTTTTGGTAGCGCAAAAAATTATGGGTTCGCGTCACTGATGACCTCGACATGCTCGTGACTCGTGTCGACACGTTCGTGACGTATTGCGGGCAAGCGCTATACGTCACGCAAGCCAGACGCTATAATAGCGACGCGTATTATAGCGGCCTGTGTACATGTATAGGCATATATTATTGAATTTTAACTTCTGTCGGCGGTCCTTATGGCTGCCTCTCTTTTTTATCTTTGTACTACTATAATGAGACATTTGCTAATTACTCCAAGTAATCACTGCTGAACTACCGCAAGCCACATGTCTCGGTCTCATCAAATAAATCGAATTGCTGTTAAAAAAAGACAAACTCATAATTTTATTATTTTGCAACATACAAATAACTGAAATCACGATCGACATATTATATTCTACTTAAAAATATCTTAAAACGATAATAGTTGGTCATTCTCTACGATATACTGCTAGGGCTTCCGGGAGGCTGTTACATCGAGAAAATGGTTTAATTTTAATTTAATCTACTTACAATTCTATTCTACTAAATTTTTCTATTCTCTAAAATAATTAGGTTTAGTAAAAATTCATCACACAAGTTGTACAATATGAGTAAAGTATACCTTTTCTTACCCCAAAATATAATCAAGTTTCCATATTCCATTGAGCATAATATTTTTATGCATTTGTTTTCTTTATTTGGAAAGTTCTGCGTACTTGCTCCAGGGTTACGTAGGATACTTCAATTCCAACAGATTGTTAGTATTTGGGCCGTCATTACGGTATACAGAAGGACGTTTTATGGGAGTACTAGGCGTGAGCCCGTGATTTCTGCGTTTTCAGAGCATGTTCGCGAAGGTGAGCCATCAACAGTTCCAAGTATTCCTCTCGGTGCTTTATAAAATGTTGTACGTGCGGCGAGCGGTCCCAGCATTGCCATGTGCACTGCAGACAAAATAAATTTATATAAAATGTTAATTAATTCATACACATAGAATTATCACCCGGTAAAAGCGTAGTCTAGTACAAAACACGAGCGTCAAAGTGACACAAGGTTATTATGTTAGTGTGCGCGAGTCGAATGCCGTGTATGTGTGCGTACGGCATTTAATGATACCAGTTTCTGGCGTATGCAATCAAATTGCGCAAATCACAATTTTATTGATTAATTATAATTAATTCATAAAATAAATGATGAATGAGAATATAAAATGTAATAAAATAAACACGATAATCATGGTACTAATACAACTTTATTATACATATTTTAACGTTAGAAATAAATGCAGACGTAATAAAATTTAAGGACATTACGTTAACAGTGGTAGAGCCACGCGGCAGCTTTTGCTGTCGCACGGATGGGCCGGCTCGAACCGGAGTGGTACCACGACCTCACAGAATACCAGCGTGAAGTAGAGGTTTACCTCTGCGTTTCGCTTGGTGAGTGCAGGTGGCCGGAGGCCCTTTTTACTGGAAATGAGGCATTCCATCTTAGTCCTCACGGGTGACAACGCATCTGCATTTTGATTCGCAAACGAGGATAGATGTAGATGTCTATGGGCCGCAGCAACCACTTACCATCAGGTGGACTGTGTGCTCGTTTGTCACCCTTATCCTATAAAAAAAAGCAATTATTCGATCGTATGCAATAAGGACATGGTGTAATATTTAATTTAACCAACTTCAGAAAAAGGAGGAGGTTCTCAGTTTAGTGTAGTTTTTATATTTGTTACCTCTGAATTCCGTCACTTTCTAAACTGATTTGAATTTTTTCTTATTTGAAAGAAAATATACACGCTAAAAATTTAATGGTTGTTTTTAAAGTTACTCGCTTTTAATTGATAGTAAATAAAAAGTCTTTATACTACAGTCTAAAACTTTTACTTGGTCAATGAACAACGCAATAAGAATAAAACAGTTAGCGTTAAAATGGCGTCAATAGATCGTTTAAAATAGGCACCCGGGAGGCACCCATTGTTAATAGTATAATAATACTTAAATAAGTGGGTATCCACATTTAAACGTTTGAGTTTTACACAGAGCGTTTCGATTTAACGTTTAAAATAAATAATAGAAATTAAAGATTTTTAAACGAAAATTGTGCATTTTTTTCTTCACAACTAGCAACATTTGTATCATGATAGTTTAGGTAAGTATTTGTTTGGTTTTAAGAGTGATTTGCGTAATAATAATGAATTAACTATATGAAATTATCTCTGAAATGTAATACCATCACTTTTTTATGTTTGTCATCACTGTTGTGACAATATTTCAAGCAATTTTTACAATTTATCGCGAGCTCTTCTCCGTAAGAGACGATGCGCATTGACGGGTCGGGTCGCTGAGTGAACTTCGCGGATTCGCGTTAGTTTTACTTGCTTCACTTTCGACGCGCGTTTTAGAAAATCTGTACTTAATAATTATATGTTCATACACTTTTGCAAATACATCTGTTACGGTAAATCCGTACCTGAAAATGATATTTTAGTTACAAGTTAATATAGTATTGTCTAGGGTCGTTAGCGCGCATATTCTTAGAAAGTCCCGTGTCCAATAGTGGACTTCAACAGATCAATGATGATGATGAGTGTAATGTTACCTTAATGCCCATCTTGCACCAGGAATCGTAAACCGCTCGGTTACTGCTCTCAGCGCCCACTGGGTCGCTTTTGGACAGGAGGAACAGAGCTGGCGCTCTGCACAGGTTCGTGTGGAACAGCTGCGATGAGCGGATGTAGTGAGTAGTCGCCACGTCATGGAACGTCTTCAAATGGTATCTGAAAGCAAGGGCAGGTATATATATACATGGGTAAAAAGGTGGTTTTATCTATACATATAAATAAAATTGAAGCGTCTCTTATATTGAAATATCTGGCTTCTATTACACTCTACTTTGCAAGCTATTAGGACATAACAAACCATTTTTAAAATTTCTATCTGTCTGTCTGTCCGGGCTAATCGGCGGAATGGGTGAACCGATTATGATGCTTTACGAACAGATAGAGAACAATGCCGGCTTGAGAGATCTAGACTATATTTTATCCGAAAAACTTATTTTTTTTTAAATTTTAATTATATGTATTCTAAATAACGTAACGTTAATATATCAAACCAGGCGAAGCCCGTGCGAGTCGCTACTTATTAAATAGAAATATATGAGTATTTATCTAATCGTGACTATAGCTATGGTTACTGATGTCCGCCGGCAGAACTGAAATAACCGTTGACTGTAATTTTAATCGCTGCTTTGCCACATGATTAACATTGAAGGAAAACATCGTGAGGAAACCTGAATGTCAGAGAAATTTAAAATTTCGAGGACCAAGCTACTAACACGTACTCCTCCGAGTTTCTTGTCACAAAAACACTTTCTTACTTTATCGTCCATCCATTTATCCATGACAGCCGATAAAAGTGCACTGCTGATCATAGACCTCCCTCATGGATTGCCTCATAAGGTCGATTTTGCCATAGTTGCCACGCCTGGCAAGCGGGTTGGCAACCGCAGTTTTTTTTATTTTGAGTTACTATCAGAAAGATGCTGCTGTCTATCCACCTGTTCGGTTACACTCTGTCGCCTCTTACGACCACACACAGGACGCAAAGAAATTGGGTAGTGGATATACTTACACCGTCACTGCAATTTTACTTTATGACAAAATAAATGAATACCCTGAGCATTTACCACAAAAATATATTAACTGTGCTATTAACATTTCTAGACTCCATTAACCCAATCGAACTCAACTAAAAACGCTTGTGCAAGAAGTTTCATTTTCGAATTGCGCATTCAAACCTACCACTTTTCAACAATCGGCACCCTTATATAGTTATATAGAACATGTGCCAAATTAAGAGTAACCTTAACCGACGAGCATGTATGCGTAGGTATATGTACATGAAGGAGTCAAGAAAGGTTTTATATAGAGTAAGGGTGACAAACGCGCACACAATTCACCTGATGGTAAGTGGATGCTGTTGCCCATAAACATTTACATACATCCTTATTCAAAAATCCCATTGCAGATACGTTGACACCTCTTAAGAACTAAGATGGAATGTCTCGTTTACAGTAAAAATGGTTTCCGGTTCTTCACACTCCATACAAAACGCAACAGTATATAGCTGCTATTTTACGCTGGTATTCTGCGAGAGAGTAATCCTTCCCCGGTTGAGCCGACCCATTCGCGCTACAGCTATATATAAAGTAGCTGCAGTCTGCGGCTACCCTCTGAGTAACAGACGTAAGTGTTTATGTTATGTCTCTGTTTAATAAAACAAGATGGAATTGATACTTCATGTGTACAAAACATTAGAAAGGATTTGTGAGATATGTGTAGGTCATGGCGATAGGCGGTGCATACGTTATTCTTAGTTTATCAGAAATCATATCGAGTTGATATCTTTATCATGGATTAAAAAATTCACGATCTTGAACCATGATTATATTAATCAGAGTAGGTTGGCCCACTTGGTTCATACCACTAGAGTATACCAGGATATGTGGCCTTTCCATGCCAACCTTGAGCATACGGATTACCTCCTTTGTTCCATCCAAATTTCTCTAATTGGTTTTGTCCCTTTACACAAAACGAGTGTTGGGGGGTTGAACGATTATGTAGTGCTAATGTTTTATCAACTTTTCGGATCTTAGGATCCGAAAAGGCAAAATGGCAATCGAGGAATCGAATTGGCGATATACCAGGATTAATTTGGCAATTTGACTTTTTTTTATAGGATAGGGTGACAAACGAGCACACAGTCCACCTGGTGGTAAGTGGTTGCTGTGGCCCATAGACATCTACATCTATCCTCGTTTACGAATCAATATGCAGATGCGTTGTCACCCGTGAGGACCGAGATGGAATGCCTCTTTTCCAGTAAAAAGGGTCTCCGGTTCTCTACACTCACAATACGAAACACAGCAGCGTTAAGCTGCTATTTTACGCTGGTATTCTGTGAGAGCGTGGAGCTTCTCCGGTCGAGCAGACCCATTCGTGCTACAGTTACATTACTATTATAGCTGCAGCATGGCTCTACTACGTAAAAAACTTGTCAAACTTGGTAATTACAAGAAATTTGAACGACCCATATTCAAAAGTGGACTTTTGTTGTTGATGAGAGAGGATAGGTACTGTTATCAACCCCCTCAATTCACTTCATATTGATTGCACAATTTCTTTAGCAATACAACCGAAATCAAATTAACCTTGAATATTATCAGTCACGTAATCAAATCTAATAATACATAATACGACGTTATAAGCAGACAGAAAGTTGCATAAGCTTGCAAATGGATTTTTTTCAGTGTGAATAATAATTTTAAATCTTATTGCGCCGGAATAAGAGCGATTGATGATAAAACGAAAGGTGACAGAAGATTACAATGCACTTAAGCTTTATCATATCCGATATTATTTTCCTTGATAAGTTTCTATAAATATTAATATTTAGACGGTAAATAGCGTAACAACAATTTATGACATTTATGACATTCATTCTAATTAAAACTAGTGACCCACCCTGGCTTCGCCTAGGTAGTATCTGCATCCATCTATCCATTACAGCCTATAAAAGTCCACTGTTGAATATAGACCTCCCTCATGGAGGAAATTTGCTATAGTTGCCACGCTTGGCAAGTGGATTGGCAACTGCAGTGTTTTATTATTTTGAGTTGTTTATCAGGAAGATGCTGCCTATATTCTGTTTCATTTTCCCTCTGTCGCCTCTTACGACACCCTCGGGACGATATGGGGTAGTGGATATTCTTACACCGCCAGTACAGGATTAGGAAAGATGTATTAATGTAATTTAGATTTAAGATAATCATCAAAGATTATTTTATCAACTTTTCTGACAATATTGAGCCTAGATAATACCTGACAATTTTATTTATAAGCAGTGCTCGATATCACTAGATGGAGTGACGATCTGGTAAGAGAGGCAGGAAGTCGTAGGATGCAGGTAGTTCAAGACAGTACTTTGTAGCACTTCTTAACACTTCCACTGTCCGGTTTGCAGACATAATAGTAAGACAATAAGCAGTGACCTATATGTATGTAGTATATGTAGTATACGGGACAGCGAAAGGGTTGAGGGATGCCTACGTTTAGCAGTGGACTTGTGAAGGATTGTAATGATGATGATAATAATGATCATTGATGATGATGTTTGTAATATATATATATATAAAATCGATGAACTTATCACGGAGATATTGCTTATGTATGTACACGTATACATTACAAAAAATAATGTCGAGTTACGATCTTTTCCTATTTTTATTTGTAACGTAACTCGTATATTGTGATGTCTGCCAAGCAACACTAGTGATGGGCGTTGAATGAACGAACTAGTTAATTCTACCGCCGACGTACTATGAACGAGTAGATGGTTTACGAATTCCAAAACGTTCATTTCGACTAGCAACGTGCCGACCGACGCGAGAACGTGGTCAAATAATATTTATGTTCGTTTAAATGAAATTATTGCGCAAACAAATTAGAATTCTAAATGTATAGAGCATAAGAGTATAAACAGCAGTTTGTTATTGTGTTAAGTGGAGAAAAGGATGCCGTCATATTATCATCGCGTGGGCAAAAGAGAAGGGCGAGTTAATAATAGACAATTTAATACATCATGCCGTTACACTGGTCTACGGTCTACGTATGGTCGAATATGTCGAGTTACCTCGTTGACAAAGGAGATGTATGAAGATGTAAGGTGCTTGACATCGTTCGTAACAGTAATACAAAAATATGTAGGTAATAAGACGTTAAATTATAAGCATAAATAAATGGTTTTTGTTTCGGTAATGCTTGGGACAATCATAAAAACATTTTTTTGTAACTGAAATAGAAAGCTAATGCTTTTACTTCAGCAAAAACGAAACGTTTTTAAATATCTTTCTGTATACTTTCTATGGCAATAGATAATGAGGCTATATTTATAATAAAATGGCCTTCCTTACCAAAAAAATTTATAATATTGAAACATTGACGCGAATCTGTAGTAATTAATATTGAATAAAATAATACATTTAGAAAACGATTGAATAGGCTATGTAATTAAACCAAAAAAAAAAAACATTTAAATATTATCCTACACGACTGAATAGGCTGTATGGTTATTACATCATTGAACTTTTCCGAAGGAGACTTAATTTGGAAACTTCGTTTCAGCTTGCCAGGCGGCTTGCGCATTTTATTAACATTTCGCATTGAAGCTGTTTTTTTTTTTGAATATATTTCGTGTTTTTACTTTCATGGATTTATTTAACTTGACCCGTGGATTTTCTCTTGGATCTCAGGACAGTAGTTTGTTGCACCTACATAATGAAAATAATGTGGTACTTAAGTTTTGAGAGGAATAGAACAGACAATGTACAGCCTCCGGCTGCTTTTTTAAATGACATATAATTGCAGAAAATTGTTAAACAATTAAAAATGGTTGAGTTATATTTTACTTTCTTTAATAATAACTACACAACTGCATTCTTTTGTGTTTTTTTCTTCAATTTATTCAAACAACTTATCACAAGAATGAGTGATTGAGTTATATTTTACTTTCTTTAATAATAACTACAAAACTGCATTCTTTTGTGTTTTTTTCTTCAATTTATTCAAACAACTTATCACAAGAACGAGTGATTGAGTTTTATTTTACTTTCTTTAATAATAACTACAAAACTGCATTCTTTTGTGTTTTTTTCTTCAATTTATTCAAACAACTTATCACAAGAACGAGTGATTGAGTTTTATTTTACTTTCTTTAATAATAACTACAAAACTGCATTCTTTTGTGTTTTTTTCTTCAATTTATTCAAACAACTTATCACAAGAACGAGTGATTGAGTTATATTTTACTTTCTTTAATAATAACTACAAAACTGCATTCTTTTGTGTTTTTTTCTTCAATTTATTCAAACAACTTATCACAAGAACGAGTGATTGAGTTTTATTTTACTTTCTTTAATAATAACTACAAAAGTGCATTCTTTTGTGTTTTTTTCTTCAATTTATTCAAACAACTTATCACAAGAACGAGTGATTGAGTTTTATTTTACTTTCTTTAATAATAACTACAAAACTGCATTCTTTTGTGTTTTTTTCTTCAATTTATTCAAACAACTTATCACAAGAACGAGTGATTGAGTTTTATTTTACTTTCTTTAATAATAACTACAAAAGTGCATTCTTTTGTGTTTTTTTTTTCAATTTATTCAAACAACTTATCACAAGAATGAGTGATTTTACTACATAACCTACAAATCATAAAAAAAACCCCAGGCCCTGCAAAAATATGATTTTGATATAAGTAGCCAATATTTAAATCTTCAAACTAAGACATATTCGTAGTTTGTTCACGCCGGGCCCAAGCTTGTATGGAATCAAGTTCATCTCCTTTAACTAGTTGATCGACTAGTCCCTGAACAAAATGGACGGTCTAGTTTCGTTAGCGACAAATACATCGACGACCCATCGCTAACCAACACACACTGGATTAATTGTTTCTTAACCGAAAAAAGAGAAAGCATGTACCCAATGGTGGGGCGTATATAGGTGTATCTTTATTTTTATGACCTTACCAGTATTATTTTCTACCTCAATCCTTTGAAAAGGAAAAGAAATCGAGGATATAATATGATTGTAAATATTATGTTACAGATCATTTGGCCTAGTTAAAATTCAAATTGTATGCACCAAACAACCACAGAAGCCTAAATCACACTATCAAAATTTCCAAACAACTCTCATATATATAATAGCTTTGTACTGTCACAGAGAGAGGTGGTCGCTGCCGTTGCTAGACATTGCCATAAGTAAAAGAAAAAAAAAGGAAAATAGTATTCATATGAATACTATTTTCAACTTTATTTAAATAGAATAAGGACGATATTTATTAACCAATAGGAAATTGTTTAGCCACCTCTTTCTAACATAAGCTAACTCATAATATAGTCATAATAGGTACGATAGTATAGAACTAGTTAATATGATACAATACAGAGTACCAACCAACCACACAGAGTCGAACCAACGTAGGTAAAAGGTAATATACAATATATAACCTATACAATATATAACGTAATTAACGCACACCCTCAGACACCCCAATTAGTATATTATGTTATAATCATAATACATACACTGACTTTTTAATTAAACATGTTTATGCATTGATTATTTATTAAATTCGTTATACTAATTCCGGAACAATGTTGTGGTCACAGTATAAATCCACGAACGTACGCAGTCGCTCACGTAGGTATAGGTTTTGAGGGTCTTGCTATCCCAGTAGGCACTTGCTCGCGATCTAGACGATAAACGCTAATCGCAATCTCAAATTTTATTAATAGTAATTGGTGGTCAACATTGTTGGTTGCACTATTATATTATATTTTTTGTAGTAAATGTATTTTAGATTAAAAATATTGTGTAAACTGTTTGTTGATCCTAATAATAAAAAAAAAAATATCACGAGAAAAATGTAACTACTCACTCCATGTACGCCTTGAGCGTTTTTTGCATGATATTGTTCTTGGGGAATACGGCCATGGGTACTCCCACCGTGATCTCGGTTATGTCAGCCGCGGAGTCCCACACTTGCGCCGTGATACGGTCCATCACTGGTTGGTATCTGTAACAAAGCGAATTAGGCATTTCATAAAAGGGAAAACACTTTATTCTTCCCGTAGATATCGCAAGAGGCGAATGTGGGACCAAAAAAACATTTTATGGCTTCCAATAGAAAAAGATATAACAATATCTAAAATGCCCAGACCATCGACTGGCAGCTGCGATAAAGTAGCGAGACGTTAGATAGGACATTAGATATTTATTTATATTGATTTCTTATGTTTACACGAACACTACGTAATAAAACTAGTTTTTACGAATGTTATCGCGTTTTATTAACCTTTTTTATATTCCAGACGTTTAGAGTACTTTACAGCACCCGTGCTCATGGGGGCACTGAAATGTTTAACGTACCAAAGTCATAGTAAAACCACAACTACCTTCAGTTTAAAATTATTATACCTTTTTATATCTAGCCTCTATCCTTGTCACCTGATGTTTTATTTTTAAGTTACAAAAAACGGGTGGTGAAGTTTTTTTTTATTTTAAATCTGACAAACGAGCACACGCCACTCAGAAATGAGAGGAGGCTCGTGCCCAGCAGTGGGACGTATATAAGCTGCAACTTTACTTTACTTTACTTTAAACAAGCAAACAGTCCGCTTGATGGTAAGTGAATACTGTGGCCCATAGTCATCTACATCTATCTCAAATTAAGAGAACTAAGATGGAATGCCTCGATTCCAGTAAAATGGGTTTCCGGGTTTCTAAACTCACCATACGAAACAAAGTAGCGTTAAGCTGCTATTTCACGCTGGTATTCTGTGAGAGCATATCATTTCCCGGTCGGGCCGACTCATTCTTGCTTCAACCATGATATAGCTACAGCATAGTTCTACAACATATTAACTATACACATATTATATACTACATTATTTAGTGTAAGTGTAAGTCTACACACTTAGGTGATATCTCCTGGGCAATTGATATAAAATTCATAAGTACTCAACACTCACAATTGTCTATTCTTCATGATCTGCGCGCACACCTCGCCCCAAATGTATCCCCCCACTGAAAACCCGTGCACCACCATCGGCTGCCCGTTCTCGTTCGCGGACATCAACTTTACCAGATCAGCCGCTACCAACTGAAACAATGGTTTGTCATTTATCACAATTTTAATCCATCAGTCAGTTATTTGCATGAGGACTAGTGACTGCAGTAACGGCTAACGGATTGAATTACTTTGACTGAAACTTTATACTACTCAAACGTGTGAGGGTTTCGAGTTTTACCCTCACTTCTATCGATCTCTGTTTATTTTCTATCCACTATCTCCGACAAAACATCCGAAGAAACTCAGCGAATATTCGTTTTTTGTCATTTTTTGTAGATCGAAAACAAAAATGGGTATATTTTAAATAAAAATACCTATTAATAACTGAATGATAGTCGTACTTTTAGTACAATAATGTACATAAATAAATAAATAAAAAAAATCATCCCAATAGGTCCAGCCGTTTAGGGGTTCAGTTACATACCTAGTCAGGTCATAAATTCTGTCACATGTTTAATATAAAATAATTGAAACAAGTTTATTCATTATGTAACCATTTATATACCAAAATGAACTAAACAAAACATAGATTCTTATGACACTAAAGTTTATTCAAAATTACCTCCGTGATTTTGAATACAGGCCTTCAATCTGCGCGGCCAGTCGTCTATCGCAGCACAAACGAGATCCATGTCAATATCGGCGGCTGCCTTAATCAAGGATGTCTTGAGTGACTCCAAATTGGGATGAGGCTTTGAGCACGCCTTTTCCTCCAAGTGTTGCCATATCTTGTAATCTAACGGATTCAAATCTGGACTGGAGGAGGGCCAGTCTTCGTGTCGGATGAAGTCGATTTCACGCGCCGCCATCCAGTCCTGTGTGCTCTTCGCTCTATGAGCTGGCGCCGAATCTTGTTGGAATACCCAGTGCCTGTTATTGAACATGGTATGAGAAACAGGTTCCACAAGGTTCATCAGGACTGTATTTTGATACACAACTGCATTCGTTTTTACACCTTTCTCACAAAAATGTACCTCTGTTAAGCCCCAATAAGGAACTCCCAACCATACCATGAGCGAGGATGGAAAATGACCTCGTTGGACACGCGGAATACGGTTGCTCGCTTCTTCACTACTATGTGCGTACACCTTACCGTTTTGTTTGTTGTAGCTCTCTTCTACGGTAAAAATTTTTTCATCCGAAAAAAGAATTTCCCGATATTTTTTTCCCGCGTACCGCTTTAACAAAGCGCGGCCTCTCTTCAGTCTCAGGTCCATTAGACGAAAATTCAACGGATGTCCTGTTTTTTTTCGATATGCCCGAAGCCCTAAGTCTTCATTTAACACCCTGTTCACCGTGGTTCTGCTTAACCCCATCTGAAGGGTCAACAGTTTCTGCTTACGTTTGGGATTTCTTTGAATTCGCGCCTTCACAGCTTTTATCACTGCTGGAGTCCTAACAGACCGAGGGCGACCATTTCTTGACCTGTCATCTACACTAGAGTCTTCATTATATCGTTTGATGGTACGATAAACGAATCTTTTGGTTATATTCAAATTTTTCAGTATGCCAAAAATTTGAATTGGCGCGTAACCGCAACGATGCAACGCAATAACTGCAACACGGTCTTCTTTAAGCGTCCACTCCATATTTAAAAATGAGTAAAATTCTAAAAAGTATACAGTTTTATTTTCATGAACAATTCGAAATTCAAATTCAATAAGCTTTTTTGTGGCCAGCATTCTAAAAGAAAAGTTTTTACTGTGTGACAATACTTATGACCTGACTGTGTACATACACAAGGACAGAAAAAATATATTGAGCGCCACCATTAATGCCTGGTACATGGCAACACTAGTTACCACTAGCGCCCTCTAGTATCGAGTAGCAGAACTAGGAGATTCAAGATCCTTCTAGAATTTTACATGGAAGAACTTTCTAGAACTATCAACATCTAGTCAGTCGGGACCGGTATGTACTCGCACATTCTAGATATTTCTACAGTAGAAGGTTCTGGAAATTATCTGAGGTCCTATATAAGGCCGGTATAGACCGCGAGCCGGTCAGTGTTGAGTTGGTGAAACAAGCGAATACTTTGAAGCGATAGATACAACTGCGAACTAAAGTGATCAGTAGTACAATTGTGTTTTGTTATTAGTGTGGTTTTAAGTTGTAATTAGTGTTCTGAGTTAATTGATGAGAAAATTGATTCGTGTCAATTTTGGTAATTAACTCGGCAGTTTTTAATTGTCTCGAACCCCCTCCCCCCTCCCTTCCTCCCACCTTCCCTCCCTCGCGTGACTGGCAACTTGTCGGTTTGACAAATTTTAATCCTAGTTGTTATTTCTCATATTCTATAGTTTACATCTAAAGTGACGAGTTTTAAACCGAGAAACTTATGAACTGTTAAAATATATGAACGAGTGGAACTTTTTTATTTCTATTTTAAAATAACGTTATCCCTAACACTAGGATTTTCTCTTGTATCCTGGAGGCAGTTTACAAACAAACATTTCATAAGGGCAAATATCCAAACCCGAAGTCATACGGAGTGAAACTACGACTGAAATAAATAGACAAAATATCTTAAAAACTTTCGAATGGTGTTGCAAATGACGTTAAGGAAGCTACCATAGTAAGACATTATATCGAGAAATCTGATTTCTGATGGGACATGAACGGTACACACCTGAGAACCCTTAATAGGCCAGATGAGCTGCCAGGGAGTGCAGGACACGGAGATCACGTCGAAGCCCTGGTTCAAATACAGCGATGCGTACTTCATCACGTGCTTTTGACGCGCCAGCAGCCAGTTTATCATGATACAGATCGGTCTATTCAACTGCTTGTCCAACCTAGAAACAATAGATAGGTAAGTAACGTAGACCAATAGATAGGTTAGTGTTTTTTTCATCGTTGAGTTACACCGCACACGTGATATGAGTGCGGATCTCGCACAGAATTCGTCGATTAGACTTTCAACATGTACTCAGTGTTACTATAAACGGCATGACCTTAGAATATGATTGACAGATCAAAAACTCGGGATTAATTTTCCCAGATGATTTAAGTTATTAGAGAGTCATGCTGTAACTATTTTTTATGTTTGCAAAACGAACCACGCTCTCACAGAATACCAGCGTAAAGAGCTTATGCGTGTGCGTGTGTCTGCGTGGCATTATGTCCGTTTTTTAAAAAATATTTCTTATATATACAATGTCCTATTTATATATTTTCTATATATCTTACTACCCAAAGAACACAAAGAAGATAAAAAGTCAGTAATTACGAATCGTTTCGTATGCAGACTAGACAACTTCTATCCTCTTAAAGAAGCAGTTTTTTGAAAAGGCTTTAATACCAATGACCATTGTCAATCCGGCAAATTGTACCGAAGCTCGAAAAGCCACTTTTTCTTGCCGAAATTTTGGCGATGCTATAGGTCTTTCAGTAGTGTTAAGTTGACTGTCGATACAAAAGAAGTGCTGAAGTGCTTATACTTTGAACAGTATGGCTACCATACCTATTCTTGTACAGAACCAGTAATGTGTTTTACAGATGTTTCTTCTTTAAGAGATAAGGCAATGTCATGATACAGGGTTATTTTGTAATATACACCCAGATTTGTAGAGAAGGTTCAAAATAAGTAACATAGGCGAATGGTAAAGAAAAATTAATTTAAAAAATCGCAAGCATTCTGTTCTTTTCTACCGATTTCAAAAAGGAGACGGTACTCAATTCGACTGTATGTTTTCTTTTATATGTGTTACTTCATAACTTTTTCTGGGAGAACCAGTTTCAATGATTCTTTTTTTATTTGAAAGCTGGTGCTTCTCATGTGGTCCCATATAAATTGATCAAGGTCTGACCAATAGTTTTTTGTTATTCTTAATAATTTATATAACAGTAAGTTGTACAAAATGTTTAAATATTAACTTTTAAAATTAGAATGCGTGGTAATACATTATTTTAATTGATGGCCGTAATTCATAAATATCTAACGCCTACTATATTACTACGCACGCACACATTCGTAAAAGTCGTCTGGTCGGCAAAAATGTGGTGAATTAAAACGCATACAGAGGAGCACGCGTACGCGTAGTTGTTGCCCATAAATCACATTCCATTTGGGATAATTTCAAATAAAAGTAGAAGCCCTATTTACTCGTATAAAACTGCAATAACGGTATATAATTATTTATGTATTTTAACTTAAATATAAAACGTGGCCCTTCACTGCTGGCCGTATGAGGAAGCTCAAGGTCGCTCAGCAAAGTATGGGGAGGGCTATGCTCGAGGTTTCTCTGCGTGGTAGACTTAGAAATGAGGAGATTCGCAGTAGAACCAGAGTTACCGACATAGCCCAAAGGATTAGTAAGCTGAAGTGGCAATGGGCCGGCTATATAGCTCGAAGAACCGACAACCGATGGGAAAAAAAATTCTCGAGTGGCAGCCTCGTACCGGCGGACGAAGTGTAGGGCGTCCATCCACTAGATGGAGTAACGACCTGGTAAGACATGCAGGAAGTCGATGGTTGCAGGTGGCTCAGGACCGTGCTTTGTGGCATTCCTTGGGGGAGGCCTATGTTCAGCAGTGGACTTGTGAAGGGCTGTAATGATGATGATGATAAAATTTGGATACTCTTTGAAAAATAGCCCGTATATAAAAACATAATATTTCATTTTATTTATAATCTAACCTTGGACAATGATAAATTTTTACTTATCTATTTGTAATTCTAATCTTGGAGCTATCAGTGCATTACAACCTAATATTGCAACTGCAAGCTGAAGTTGCCCGGATCTCAGAGCAATGTTCAATGGCTCGGACTTAAAAAGTGTAATGTTTACATAAACGAAAATTTCTATCAGGAACAACATTAGAGAAAACATTAATTCAGAATTCCGAAAGAAGTAGAATTACTGACATTATTTTTAAACCCTTTTGTGTATTTATTACACCTAATATTGCATCTTACGATGGCTAAGTTGCAATAGACACGCTAGAATCACCTAGCCTTTGGCTAGATGATCCTAGCGTGTCTATTGCAACTTACACTTATTACATTACTTATTATCTATTGTATCAACAATAGATAATAAGTTGATGTAGTGACTCAAAGGACCTCCTCGATTATGAATCAAAATGCAGATACGTTGTAAGCCCGGAGGACTAAGATGGAATGTCTTGAAACCAGTTATAAGTCTCCGGTTGTCGTTACTCGCTATAAATTTTTATTTATAGAATAAGGGTGACAAGTAAGTACACAGTTCACCTGATGGTAAGTGGATGCTTAGACCCATAGACATCTCAATCTATTATCGATTAAGAATCAAAATGCATATGCGTTGTCACCCCTGAGGACTAAGATGGAATACCTCGTTACCAGTAAAAAGAGGCGCAGTCCTCTACGCTCACCATACGGAACACAGCAGCATTCTGGTGCTCCTCGTTGGTATTCTGTTAAAGAGTGGTCCTACCCCTGTCGAGCCGACCCATTCGTGCTACAACCATTATATCGCTGCAACATGGCTCTAATACGTATGTCAGGTCAAGATACAGGTCAAGGCCAAGAAGACCATCACGAAAGTAAGTAAACATGTAAAGCAACAGTATCTAATGGCACCACAGCTTGGCACTGAAAAGTCTGTGTCTCTATTCACAACTGAGGGTATACATCAATAAATATACCTACTAAAATATACCCACATGATTGGCAGGTACAGCGGTTGAACAGCTCAGCTACTATTACAGAGCTCAATTAGTAATCGAGACCGTTTCAATTAGGGCAGGTCCCATAGCGATCACAATAACAATGGATTAACCTATTGAGCAAGTGGCTTGCTGACTGCCGGCCGAATGCAAATGAAGCTCATTTGTGTATCTATTATTTATACATACGAGATGACTGCCTCGTTGGTCTTGTGGTTGTCAATGTCAAAAATATGCAATCATATCATGTGGTCCCGGATTCGAAGCCTGGGTCGTGCCAAAATCGGTTATTGGGTTTTCTGTAAGAAATTCTCAGTAGCAACTCACTCCGGTGAGGAAGTTGGCGGTGTTTCATCTCCTGTTTAAGTTTTCCTCTGTCTTCTCTTACGACACCCACGGGAGGATAATATGGTATATTCCTACACCGTCACTACATGGTTACAAATATTACATAATGATGTTTATATTATTTTATCTAAAAAAGGCTGTCAGTTAAAATTTATAACAGTATAAAATAAACTTGTTTACGTCATGAGTTTCATCTCCTGTTTAAGTTTTCCTCTGTCTCCTCTTACGACACCCACGGGAGGATAATATGGTATATTCCTACACCGCCACTACATGGTTACAAATATTACATAATGATGTTAATATTATTTTATCTAAAAAAGGCTGTCAGTTAAAATTTATAACAGTATAAAATAAACTTGTTTACGTCATGTAAAATACTCAGTCAATCACGACTTACTTTAAAGTATTAGGATCAGTGGTGAGCTTGACCTTGTCGTTAGTGATGTACTGGATATTTTTGGTGATGTCCTGGCTATGTGCGCCGCGGTCGAACCCCACCATTGCAACCGGCGCGCAGGAGAGCAGCGGTCGAAGTGACGACTGTGAAAAAAAATTAATACTAAAATATGACAACGTTCCCCAAATCTAATGTAATGCTGTGTAATGCTATGTCACCTACACAGCAGCAGCCCTTATGATCTTCTCACTGTTCAAGATTCGAAGATTTGAATAAAGAAAAAATAGAAACATTTAAAAAGAACAACTAATACCGGAAAATGCCATTTTATTAGAAGCACCACTACTGAATCTTGAATAACACGTAACAGATAAGGAAATTGAAAACCGCCATAATTTATTAGAATAAGCCTCAGATACAATATTAAAATATGTCGATAATTTTTTTTTTATTTTTTAATTAGATACCATAAAAACATGTCAGAGGCGGCCAGAATTCTAGCCTCATAACACGGAAGTCCCTTTTTTTATTTAACATGGACAAATGCCTACGCATGCCCCCCTCGCGGGGGCAAGGACGGTTTATGTCGCACTCACACCGACTATAACCCCACGGTGTATTTTTTTTATAGGACAGGGGGCAAACCAGCACCTGATGGTAAGTGACTACCGCCGCCTATGAACAACTGCAACACCAGGGGAATTGCAGATGCGTTGCCGGTCTTTTAAAAAGGAGTAGGCTCTTTTCCCGAAGGTCCCTATGTCGCGTCCGGAAAAATCGCACCTTCCACATTCGAACTTCGCCGCATATTGGCAGGGCCACTGGAACGCTTTCGCACACATCCGCCCAGCGTCAGCCGCCCCATGGCGGCTCTTTCTCGGAAGAGGACTATTCTTACCCCATCTCCTTCTCAGGTAAGGCGCACCAGAACATATGGCGCGCCTTCCTCCGCGGCACCCAATATCACATACGCAACGGACGCCCCGTGTATGTGCATGTGCAAAGGCCATGGGGCCAGGAAAAACGAGCACTCAGAAACACTAGCCTTCCTGAGCCTAGCGGCGGATTTGGTCTATGGCTACGCCGTCAACCAAGATTCTGCTGCAGAGGGTCGGGAGAGCGGCGCTTCGCAATACAGACACTCCTCCCTCCCCGCAGCCCCACCACCACTGCATCAACGGCGCGGCCCCGTCAGTCGCGTAGGAAGCCGAGTGGCGCATCGCCATACCAACACTCCTCTTCCTCCACGGCTCCACCTCGGTTGCAGCGGTAGGGAGAGGACACCCCTCTCGCCGAAGCCCACTAACACACATGCTGAGTGGACTCGCCAAGACTACTCGGAGTGGGCACTTCATTTCGGCCCAGCCATGAGGGCTCCTCTTTGTTCACTGCGTGTGACCAGACCGCGACTACTAAGCCGCCACGACAAGGCGGGAAAACGTTAGGAGGAGGGAACCCACATTTACACAAGCACAATACATCAGTTTCTAGATTAAGCCTACTTTCAATGAAAATGTAATAATCGATTAATATCAAATGAAATATTAAAGAGCATGGATGTAAAATAAAATTAAATAATTTTTATTTAATTTAGATTGATACATAAACACTACTCAAATAAAGTCCAGGTCTAGGTTTCACGCTGGTTCTTCCCAGGACAGAGGTTTTTTTCCGAACCAGTGGTAAAACTTAAATGACTTTCAATAAGTATTTTTGTAATATAATATAATTAATGACAATGATTATATTCAGTTCTATTTTATGCATTGAAAGTTATTTATGCTTTGAGTGGTAAAAGCATATAAAGACTTTCAATGAGGTTCGGAAAAAGCCTTTGTCTTGGCAAGAACAAGAAAAAAACCAGAAGGACTATTTTTTGAACATTAATTTTTAGTGATATACTTCGAAAAAGCATAGTCGCCTCTTACGACAGCCACAGGATTAATACGGTAATGTAAGTATTCGCTTACGCCGTTATCTTATTTTTTTTTTCTTTTATAAAACGTTACCCCTACTCTAGGATTTTCTCCTGTATCGCAGAGGCAGTTTACAAACACAAATTGCGCAAGGACAAACATCCAGACCCGAAACAATTATTTGTAGGCCATACAAATACTTGTTCCGTGCGGGATTCGAACCCGCGGCTCCCAGCGCAGCAACTCATTGCTAAGCCACTGCGCCACGGAGAAGAAATTAAAAAGTTTGTTTTAAAAAAAATTAAGAACAATTTTACGTGGTAGAGCCATGCTGCAGCTATATTAGTAGTATAGTTGTATCACGGTCCTTTGCTGCTCTCCCAGAATACTGGCGTAAAAAAAAGCAGCTCAACGCTGCTGTGTTTCGTGTGGTGAGTGTAGAGAACCGCAGACCCTTTTTACTGGAAACGAGGCATTTCATCTTAGTCCTCAGGGTATTGTCACCCCAGGGCATTTGCATTTCAATTCGTAATCGAGGATACGAGGGCGGCACTGAAAATTTCGGGAATCAAGGAAGTGACACAACATTACTATTTAAAAATGTATTTATTGCTTTTCGAAGTATCCTCCGCGAAATTTGACACATTTTTCCATACGATGGACCAGTCATTGAAGCAACCATTCCATTCGGAAGTTACGGTCTCCAAAATGGCCGTTTTGTAGGCGTCTACAGCTTATTCAGGTGATGAAAAACTCTGTCCACGCAATTTATTCGTTATTTTAGGGAAAGTATAGAAATCATTAGGGCTTAGGTCGGGGCTGTACGGCGGATGGTCTAATAATTCTATGTTTTCTTGCTCTAAAAACTCTTTTGTTCTGTGTGCGTTGTAAGAACTCGTATTGTCGTGATGGAGGATGATGCGGCGGTTACAGTTCTCTTTACGGAGTTCAGAAACGACCTGTGGCAAACAAATGCTAGCACACCATTCTGCATTAACCGTTCTTTGTCACTCAAGAGGAATAGTCGTAACATTGCCAGTTTTGGAGACAAACGTGGCCGCCATTTTTTTTGCAACACTCCGTGAAGGAACAATTTTTGTTGGCTTTAACTCATTTTCGAACACCCAAACTCGTGACTGGTTTTTTGTTTTGGGTTCGTACGCATATATACAGGATTCGTCACCTGATACGATGTTGTATACAGCTTTGAAGATCCTGCGTGGAATGTTTCGAGAGTTCTGACGCACCAAGTAACTTGAGCCGCTTTTTGCTCTTCACAGAGCGAATGCGGTATCCATCGGGAAAACAACTTTTTTACACCTAATTGTTCATGCCAGATTATGTATTTGACTCATGCCAATGTCTAAAGTTGCCTGAATTTCGCGGTATGTCACATGTCGATCTTCCTCAATCAGCTTACGTACAGCATCAACGTTTTCTTGGGTGACTGCAGTTTTTGGACGACCTTGACGGGGATCGTCACTGAGCTTGACACGTCCACGTTGAAATTCAGCAAACCAGCGATAAATTGTGGTTTTGGATGGGGCTTCATCACCAAATGCAGAAATTATCCGGTCAACACACTGTTTTTGTGTTAAACAACTTCGAAACGACCACAGAACACAATTACTCTTTATCAAGAGAAGAACGCCAACTTCATACTAAAAAACGAAAACACGTGTTCATGTGTGTATACGAAAAGCGCTACGATGGACGCCCATATAAAACTTTTTTGGCGGGAATTCCAAACCTTTGTATTCTGTAACTTTAAACTTTTTATTTAAGGCTTATTCGAGTAATTTCGGCTCAAGCCTCATAAACCTATGGGGTAAATTCCCATATATTTGAGAGGTTGCACCAAAATTACTCGAATATAATTTAGATTAATATGTGGGATAAAATAAAACTATAAATAAGTATAGTTATGTAATTTTATTTTCTGGAAGACATTGTTTTATAAACTACACATTATTATTGATGTTTTTTATTGCTTTTGCACGTAATATTTCCACGCACGTTACTAATATATAACACATGTTATTGTCAGAGAGTTTTTCTTCACAGAACATTAACGTAAATTTAAATCAGCAAAATTCTCATGATGAAAACTTTACTCAGCCCAAATACGTGATCTGAAACAGATACAATTCGAGTCAATATAGTTATAAACCCTACAAATAACGGCCAATAAATCCAAATGTTTACAGCCTTACCACAATATTGTCATAAGTCTTTCTTTTCCTATCATAGGAAACTTGCAGAAAGTGATCAGATGATTTTGTGCTTTTTATTTACACAACACCTAACTTACTTTCGATGATGATCACAAATCGTGCATAAAACTTTGAAATAATGAATTCATTTATAGTCCATATCTTATACAGAATTAACATCTCACAAAAAATCTTTAATGTACATTCACGACGATATTATGACTGTATATTTGCGTACATACGAAAATAAAGTCCATCTAACTGAATTTACGCAAAAATGAATAATAAATATTAAAAACTAAACCTATGAAATAAATTTTAATAAATTTCAGAAAATATTTTCAATATGAAAGACGTTGACAAACAAATGTCATTTTTTTCTTCTTCTATTAATTCATGGCTTCTTTTGATAAAATTCTGCTAATATTTAATAATTTTATTTAAATCAATTAATAGGTAAACTAATTGTGCGAATCTCAGAGTAATATGTATGTAATTATACTTTCAAAAGCAAACCAATAAAAGTTTAACACCGAATTAATATTTTTATTTTCTTTCCATATAATATGAATTTGTTTATCTAATTTTTAAAATGGCAATCTAAAACAAAATTAAAGAAAGAGACAGCGATATTTTATCTCGCTTTATTTTAACAAGCCCAACACGCATATTGACAAAATCATGATTGTGTGCAGATTTTTCAGCTTTCATACAAAGTTGCCTCACCCTGGAAACGACTAAACAAGTTTGACAAAACCTTGTGACAAGACCGAGAATCTTTTTTTAAATAAATAAATGGTATTCGATTTTTAAAACCAAGGAGTTTTCAATTAAAAAGATTTTAATATGAGAGGAACAGTGGAAATATTCCATTCCCGATACTTTTAGTGCAGCCTATGTAGATGGAGATCTCTATAGGCCACAGTAACCGTTTACCATCATACTATAAAAAAAAAGAATAAAGGTGACAAACAAACACACAGTCCACCCGGTGGTAAGTGATGCTGTGTGGAGTGTAGATCTATATATCTACATCTATCATGAACTAAGAACCAAAATGCAGATGCATTGTCGCCCCTGAGGACTAAAATGGAGTGCCTCGTTTCCAGTATAAAGGGTCACCTGGCTGTAATCAAGAAAAATGTCGCCATGATCGGAATCAAACAAGAGGACACCATCTAAAACTGTCTAAGTACTTACACGTCACTCTATAGACACGTGTCATACTTCAATAGTCAAAGTTCAAACTACTTCGTTCCTTCTCATAATATGTGAGTGATAAATTGAGTGCGTGTCTTTGTTAACTTGAGTACCTAATGTAATAAATAAAAATTAATATATTTGTTTGTTTGTTCGTCTTTTATGCGTTCCTATACCATTGATCACATTATGATAATAAACAAATTTTACGGGTTTTGTCGCGTTTAATTGTAATTTTTTTAATACCTCACGTTTTGGAATAATAGCAATGATATAACTCTATTACGTTACCGATACGAATGACGAATGCATCGTAGGTATTAGCGATTATGATAACGAATGCATTTCGATTAATGTAATTACATTTAATACAACGAGATAATTGGGTAAAATCAACATTTAACAAAAAAGGGACATTTATAATGTTTTGTCAACAGCCAAATTATCCTGAAATCAACAAAAAAAATTGTTAAACCCGCCTGCCAAGTGTTGCAATCATATCAAATATAAGACATTCTATGGGGAAAAAATTTAATGAAAACTATAACATTACTCGCTTCAAACACACAACAAATAATGATTTCATTGAATTGCAATCATACTAGGGTCAAATGAATGAAAATTTGTCCAAGATTTGGACAACTGTCTCAAACATTTAATTGGCAACCGGCAACAGCGGTAGTATGTATCGCACGCAACGAGTGACGCAGTGGCATACCCGATGCAACTAAAATCGTGTACATACTGTATAATCTACTCTACCTTGAATTTGGATTTAGATATAACTGAAAGTATGTAGGTAGTTAAACATCTGGACATTAAGCAAAACAAAAGAATGTTATACGGTTATAGAGAACATATTTAAATAATTATTTCAGTTTCGGCTTTTTTTTCAACATTATTAATAGACTGACAAGAATTTTACATTTTTACACACACACACACACACACACACACACACACACACACACACACACGCACCCACACGCACACGCACGCACGCACGCACACGCACGCACGCACACGCACACACGCACACGCACGCACGCACGCACACGCACGCACGCACGCACACGCACGCACGCACGCACGCACGCACACGCACGCACGCACAAGCACGCACGCACACGCACGCACGCACGCACGCACGCACGCACGCACGCACGCACTTATACTTTTCAAACATTTATAATTAAAACACAATGACTATGTACAATACGTTTATTTATGAAGTTTACGATTTTAGGTATTAAAATGAAAAATTGTAATTTTTTATATATAGGGTAAGGGTGACAAACGAGCACACAGTCCACCTGATGGTAAGTGGTTGCTGCGGCCCATAGACATCTACATCTATCCTCGACTACGAATCAAAATGCAGAATGCATTGTCACCCCTGAGACTAAGATGGAATGCCTCGTTTCCAGTAAAATGGGCTATTTTACGCTGGTATTCCGCGAGAGCGTGGTCTTTCCCTAGAAGTATAGCACTGATATAGCTACAGAATGGCTCTATCACGATTGTATCTAAGGAAGTGTATAGGTCTAATAGTAATTAAGTTATAGGATTATGATAGGGAGAGTTATGAAATTCGCTCGAAACTTCCAATAACCAACCGGTAAACTAACGGTGCGACTTTTCTTTTCCGTATTTGACTGACATAAGTTTGTGTGTCTAGAATCTAGACTCTAGATCTACTGAGTGCCATTATTGTGCGATCCCATATTACATCGCAGTATGCCTAAAAGCTCGCTGCTCCAAACAAAACCTTGTTTTGCTATATTTATTATGATCAGATGTTGGGTATAAAGTAACTGAAACTTGATAAACACAATTACAGTCATGTCACTGAACCCACCTAACGCAACAACAGGCGTTATTTCATCATCCTATCACGTACCGTGCATGTAGAAATAGGTTTCCACGAGGACGGAGGACAACGTTCTCTCGACTCCAAATCATCTTACTCGTTGTGGTGTAGGTACTGACAAAGCAATATAACTGGAATATTAAATGATATCATCACTCAACGTGGACTCCATATAAGGAGTAGAAATAATATCTATTTAGTTCAGTAGTATCATATTATATTTATAGAAGAAGATACCATTCATGTGGCTCTACCTGGAACCACGTAGCACAAACCCTACTCCCTACCTATGTACCTACGTCACAATTACTATATATAAGTCTCCTCCAAAATCCAGGGTTGGTTGATTTAAATCGCTTGATTTTGATAAAAAAAATCATTGATTTAAATCAACACGTATAAATTAATGTAATAGGCAGAAATTTAAATAAAACTGGCTTAAAATAAACCTAGCAAACTAACAGCATAGCAAAGTGGAGAAGCAATCAGCTTTGTAGCGGTTTCTAACGGTTGCCGTTGAGCAATCAGTTTCAAAATAGGAGGTTCAGATGCCTGGGTGATCAGTAATCGATTGCTGAAAACAGAATTTGAAAATTCGAAACCGTTCTCGAGATAACCGTGGGACAGACGGACAGACGGACGGACAGACGGACAGACGGACAGACATCGTGAAATCAATAAGTGACTTCGCAAGCTTCGCCAGTTAATAAGGTAAAATCTTTTATTGTTTTATGTTATTCTTATTATTCTACTACAATAGTCTCATAAACTTTGGAAAATCAACAAAGAAGTAGCGATGAGGTCTGTCAGTCTCATAAACTTAGTAAAATCAACCAAACATTTGTTTTAGAAATTCACCCTTAAGATATGAACTGTAATTAATACAGTATTAATTATTTTACTCATACATAAAATGTATTCATAAACTTTTAATCTTACTATGTCAAAAAGTGTTACCAACTCGTGAATTTCAAAATATACAAAAAAAATCACCATTTTTTAAAAAAAATCAGCATGATTTGATTAAAATTAAAAAAAAATCATGATTTTTTCCATCCCTGCCAAAATCAATAGAGAGAGTTATTAAACTGCATCAGTGAGTTTTAATTTCTTGCATTGTTCAAACTTAGTTAATGCAATTCAACATGTCCAGCCTACGAATCCACTTAGAAGACTATTGCTGGATTAAAAATAACGGTCAGGTTTGATCGATCTGAATATCTTACATCTAAAATATAGCTATGGAATAATTGTGCCGACATCTATTGTAAGAGTTACAATGGGGTTTCTTTAGACTCCCAACTCATCTCAATACGGGTGGAAGAATTCTCTTCTGTTGCCATCGCATGGACTACTACTTTTCATTAATTCTATAATTACAGCCTATCAGTAATCCACTACTGAACATAGATCTCCCCCACAGATTATCTCATAGGGGGGGGGGGGGGGGGGGGACTATTTTGCACGGGACGTATTATATTGACGATTATTTGTTAGACAATTTTTAATTTTGAACAATATTTTTTTTTATAGAATAAGGGTGACAAACGAGCACACAGTCCACCTGATGGTAAGTGGTTGCTGAATATTTATATATGGTTATTGAATAGAATAGAATAGCAATCTGCCCCGGCTTCGCACGGTTGATTTCTGGATCTCAACAAAAGGGCCACCTACCGGGTCCAATTGTGAATCTAAGCCATTCTCAAATCAACTTAATCACACACACACACACACAAAATTTCATCAAAATCTGTCCAGCCGTTCAGTCACATACACACGGACAGAAGAATTATATAATATTGTTGCACGCCACCATTAATGTCTTGTACATGGTAACACTAGTTACACTAGCGCCCTCTAGTGTCGAGTAGCATAACTAGGAGAGTCAAGATCCTTCCAGAAATTTCGGGACCGATATGAACTCGAACGAACTCGAACTAAATGGGACGGACCGTACCGGATTGTGACAAGGATCAATGACGTAACTTACCGGATACAGAAAGGTGCCAGAGGTTCTCCTAAGATCGTCCATGTGGATCGACTGGCGCGTTATTATGGAGCCAATAATGCTCGGGACGAGCATGTCTTAGGAGGGAACAGTGTTGCGCGCCACCATTAATGTCTTGTACATGGTAACACTAGTTACACTAGCGCCCTCTAGTGTCGAGTAGCAGAACTAGAAGTCAAGATCCTTCCAGAAATTTCGGGACCGATATGTGTCTACAGTAGAAGGTTCTGGAAACTATCTGAGGCTCTATATAAGGCCGGTATAGACCACGACCAAGGCAGTATTGAATTGGCGATATAAGCTAATACTTCAAAGCGATACAACTGCGAATTAAAATGATCTGTAGTACAATTGTTTTGTTATTAGTGTGGTTATAAGTTGTAATTAGTGTTCCGTAATTAAAGTGTCAATTTTGGTAATTCAATCGGCAGTTTTTAATTGTCTCGAACCCCAAACTCGTAACAAAATATATAATATGCATGTATTATACATATAAACCTTCCTCTTGAATCATTCTGTCTATTGATGAAAACCGCATCAAAAGCTTCCCGCGGTTGTCTGTTAAATACATTCACGGGATGATATGGGGTAGTGGAGTCTCTAAAGCCGGTTACTACAGGCGTAGAATACAGAAATTAACTGATATATCGACATCAGAAACTAGGGATCTGATCTGGCAGTGACAATAAGGCGATATTTTATTACAGACGCGCTAACAGTCCTTTTGACAGTAAATGGTTGCTGTAAATCCATGAAAACTTGCAACCAACTTCCAATGAAGTAGGCGGCAGAAATACGGATGATGAGCGGACCACTTGGCAGAAAAGGTTCCCTAATAACAGAAGCTAGAGATAGAAATACCTAGAACAACTAGTAATATAAATGTTCACAACACTTCATTGCTTTTGGACTGTTAAATTTGGCATTGTTTCAGTAATTCAGTGACGTTTTCTACATTCAAACTCACTCATTCAACATTGTCTTCAGTTCTATTTAACTGAAGACAATGTTGCAGGCGGCAAATTTCTATGGCGTTAATGCAAGTCTAATGCAATTGCCACCTAGTGAATAAATTAAAATAACACATAAATATTATGACAAATACGACCTCTGAGTATATCTATCTATGTGTTGGTCTTATTCCTGGATCGATCGAACCGAAACCTTAGTTTGTAAAAGCCTTCAATTCAAAAATCATCTTAAACTCACACCATACTCCCGGGGAGGGACCACGCTCTCACAAACTACCAGCGTAATATTGCAGCTTAATGTTGCTGTGTTTCGTATGGTGTAGAGAATCGGAGACCCTTTTTACTGGATACTAGGCATTCCATCTTAGTCCTCAGTGGTGAAAACGAATCTTAAATCTTAATTTAAATTGCAGATTCGAGAGGGTAAATGTAGATGTCTATGGACCACAGTATTCTCTTACTGGTGGACTGTGTGATCATTAGTCTAGATTATTCTTTTAAAAAAAAAACATAAAATACATTGTGTGCAATTAGAAATCTATGGGGGAGGCCTACGTTAGGCAATAGACTTCTGATTGGCTGTAGTGTCAATAATAGTGATAGTTGCCAGTAACCAAGACGTAACTGAGAGTTGCCGCAAGACAAGACTCCGTCACACATCTATGTTGGTCATTCTACATAGTTGTTATTCGAATCATAAAATATTTCAACAACTAATTTAAAAAATGTTTTCAAAATTATACTAATGATTTTACTATACTTACGCGAATACTACACATCCAAGTGAACTAACTTTCTTGGATTTTATCGCCAGGGCCTAGAATGCCTTATATCTCAGATCACGGGGGACTGAGGTGTTTGACGTCCGAATGTCACAATCAACCCCTGTTAAATTCAGCCACTAGATATTAATTACGGCCTAACCCGTCAACGCAGTCTCGGTCTTGACCGCGGGTTCAAATCCCGCACGAAGCAAGTGTTTGTATGGCCTACAAATAATTGTTCTGGGTCTGGATGTGTGTCCTTGTGCAATTTATGTTTGTAAACTATCTCCACGAGAGCAATTCCTATTGTGGTGTTAACATATTTTAAACAAATAATTTTAATTTTTTGGGTCTGATAGGCATACGCAGATTGAGCTTAACGTATCTTGAAGTCTCGCATAACACAACTTTGGTTTGTATTTAATTTTATTATAGGATCACTGTCTTTTCTTTTTCTATATGATTTTTCTTAATCTCCATAGCTTCGAGATTTATCCTTAGTGGTAATCGGTGTTTTTTTGCAAAGGTTTGTGGTCTATCAAATCTACTGAGTATACTGTCATCAATCATGACACTGCCAAGAAGAAGACTAAAGTCTTCCTGAGACGTTAGTGTTTTATGTCAGCCATATAAACGTTAAAGCCAGGTTGGACAAAATAACGTACTTTAGACATGATTTTGACAAAGGGAATAGATATTTCTTGAGATAGTTATGCTCGGAAACAATATGCGCATAGACGAAATATTCAATTAAATTCTTAATCGAATGGATTTTAAAAATACTTTATATTAATCGAGATCAAAAAATATAACTTAATTGGCGGGAATAAAACTTTAACGTTCAGTTCTCGTTTTATTAAGCGATGACCATATAACATTTTACGATATATGAAAGGCATGTTATTGAATTAGATTCTACATCGGGTACATGTTTATTTAGATCCTTTATTTCCTAATACATAGTAAGCAAAAATGTTTCAAATAATGTAACTTTTTGTCCACCGAATGTCGCACGATTGCTTCGTGCTGGACAAAATACATAATATGCAAAATGTATGCAGGGAGGGAGGAAATCCTCGCTTTAACATACGATACATCGCCGCACGGCGTTTCACTGCACTTCAATGCGATAAGACGCCGGAGAGCTACTAATTTAGCGCGTTAATGCCAGACTGCCAGATCTACAACGTATTGCATCTAGTGGAAATTCTTCCGTCTATGCGGTGGTCACACGGCAATGTTATTTTATGTTCAGTTCATATTATGTTCGAATGCCAATGCCACATTTTTTTTTATAGTATTAGGGTGACAAACGAGCACACAGTCCACCTGATGGTAAGTGGCCGCTGCGGCTCATAGACATCTACATTTATCCTCGTTTGCGAATCAAAATGCAGATGCGTTGTCACCCGTGAGGACTAAGATGAAATGCCTCGTTTCCAGTAAAAAGGGCCTCCGGCCACCTGCACTCACCAAGCGAAACGCAGAGGTAAACCTCTACTTCACGCTGGTATTCTGTGAGGTCGTGGTACCACCCCGGTTCGAGCCGGCCCATCCGTGATACAGCAAAAGCTGCCGCGTGGCTATACCACTGTTAGAAACCACATAGCTTCGCTTTTTACCTGATCTTTGTATCTGAATGACAGTTTTAAGCTATAAAACTATGTAATATCAGACATGGAGACATATATGAATACCTAATGAAGAATGTAAAAGATGACATAAAAAGAAGATAAAAGAATGTACCTATGTATAACCCAAAAATTTGTCTTCCATTATTTCAACCCTGATCCATAACCCTCACTCGATATGCGGGTACCACTACTAATCTATACGGTTGTCAGATCATTAACCTTAATTTACTTTGTTGATAGTTATTTTGCTGTCGAAATGATATTCAACGATTAAGTAACTTTTCTGTCATTATGTATGCTGGAATTGATTACAAAACAGATAGTATTCAAATGGCCGGCAATTCATTCATTTAAAATGACGGGCAATTCAACTGATTTATTTATAAATAGCGATCCTTACCGGCTTCGCTTATTTAGGATCTATTACTGTGGCGACAATTAGATTTAAAACATTCAAATATATTCTAAAAAAATATTTAATCATTGATTAGTTTTTTTTTTTCAAAAAAATCACTCAACTTAAGATCACTTCTGGTATTCCTCTCTATTTGTTCCTGAAGCTTCATTACAACCGGTTCAGACATGAAGAATATTAGCTCGGACAGACAGACAGACAGACATGAATTTTAAAAATGGTTCCAATGTGTTGTAGATGACGTCATCTCAATATAAAGCAGTTATTTCGGTATTAAAGACAGACCTATTGATTTTATTTTTACGTATAGATATAGATTTATTTATAGTACTGGTGAAATAAATAAAACGTCAGAGATGATAATCTGAATATTATGCCAAAGAGAATATAATCACTACGTTTATATTATGCTTTAATATCTCATCGATGTTTAAATGTCATTAGTACAAATTCTTTTGTCGACAAAAACAAAGTTAATATTGGTACCATGGATACCTCAGTTTTTATTAATATCATAATAATAGCTTTATATAAACACGCTATATTTAAACCATTATCTGTTATATTATACCAATTATTTAATATTTAAAAAATATGCCTACATACGTCCCACTACAGGGTTTTAGGGCAAGGAAACGTCCACCGTGCTGCCCCAATGCGTGTAGGTAAACGCATTCCTTCTATACTTTCGAAAACATGTACCTACATTTCTTCGAAGCTATAGATTTAGTATAAACTGACGTTAGATCAGGAGTTCCCTTGGACAGGGACCCCTTGCGGTCGAAATCGGTTTACATAGCCGACAATTGATTTTGTGGGTCGACGAGAACTAAAAATCGACCCCTATGAATTAACAAGTTTTTTTTTTTATAGGATAAGGGTGACAAACGAGCACACCGTCCACCTGATGGTAAATGGTTGCTGTGGTCCATAGACATCTACATCTATCTTCGATTACGAATCAAAATGCCGATGCGTTGTCACCCGTTAGGACTAAGATGGAATGCCTCGTTTCCAGTAAAAAGAGTCTCCGGTTCTCTACACTCACCATACGAAACACAGCAGCGTTAAGCTGATATTTTACGCGTGTATTCTGTGAGAGCGTGGTCCTTATTACTAGCTACTTTAGTATTTTTAGGTTATTTGTATTAATAATTATTAATTACGCTTGACATTTACTGAATTTTATGTCTATTTATTTTGTTAAATAAATGATGTCAAAAGTTTAACCAGCCACAAAGTTTTTTAAATTTGTAAGTATTTTGTATCAATGGGTAAAAAACTAGATATAGGATTTTTAAAGTAATTTTGCTATGGGGGGTCTGAAGTATCAGTTCATTCTGGAAAAGGGGTCTCTTGCCCAAAATAGTTTAGGAATCCCTGCGTTAGATAATATTAATACTATATCTCTGTTTGAAACAATTTTTTTTAAATTTTTCAGACGTCGATTTCGTCACGATGTTTTTACTGACGAACATGTGCAGGTATTGAAACCTAAGGCCCGCCGCAAACATACGGAATTCCGTTTCGATATTCCGATTCGAGATTCCGAACGCAGCATATAAAATCTATGACCCGTCACACACGTATGGTAGTTTTCCGTTCGAAATTTTGCGAGCAAAACGGGATTCCGTATGTGTGTGGCCGACCCGTTCGAAATTCCGAAATTATGTATGTGGCCGGCCTAAGTTTCTCGAATAGGGATTGTGAAATTTACAGTGAGCTTATTAGCTTATATTTTAACGGTTTTTTTTGGTTTTTGAATTTTTTTTATAGGATAAAAAATACAAGAGAAAGGCGCATATTTTAATTTAATAAGAAAAAGATATTCTACACATTTTGTTATGAGTTTTGTAATAGTTTTTGTCATTATTTATATAACGAGTATCTCTAATATTTATGACCAAGCGATGCATAAGAAATCTTTTTAGAAGTTTAGAGAGTCTTTACAATGTATTGTCATATAAAACTATTTGAATCTAAGCCCTTATGCCACAAGAAGCGCTAATAACAACATAAATAAGTAGTTACTAATGCGAGTATAATAGACGCAAGACATCACGCGATGTCCATTAGTCTATCGAATGATGTTAAAAACGTGAGTGCAACAAATGATAATATTGTATGAACTTTGTGACCGTCGTTTTCTGAACGTAAGTTGAACGAAACTAGTTTACAAGTTTTATCGCGTTTAATTAACTTTATTTATATTCCCGATGTTTCGAGTCCTTACTTTGCATCACCCATGGTCATGGTCATGGCCTAATTCTTTAATGTATTTGATACATCTTTATATATAAAATTCTTCATTCCGTGTGTAATGTGTATGTGACTGAATTCCTCCTAAACGGCTGGACCGATTTTGATGAAATTTTGTGTGTGAGATTAAGTTGATTCGAGAATAACTTAACTTAACTTATCTTGACGCACAATCCCTGACGGGGTAGCCAGAGAGAACAGATCGCCAAGTGTCACGATCCTTACATACCTCTTTCGCTTCTTTCAGATTCATTATCTTCTTCATACATGCACGTCTAGGTATCCGAGTACTCTTGACCCCCCCCCTCTTCGAGCAGTTTACTCACATGGTCTTCGAAAGTTAGTCTCGGTATACCTCGACACTTTTTAATATTAACTTTCGCGCTATATATTTTCTTCACCATTCGGTCTTCACTCATTCGCTCAACGTGCCCAAACCATCGAAGCACGCCCTTATCAATTTTTGTGATAAGGTCATCTTTCAAACCTGCCATATTGCGAATCTCTTCGTTTCGCTTTCGGTCGGCCATGGTAACGCCGCACATTTTACGAAGAGATCGCATCTCCACTGCATTCAACTTGCTTATGCATTATATATTTACATTTATTTATTATTTATGCTTCTTCTGGCACACCCAGGTTTCGCTGCCATATAACAAAGTCGGTACCAACACTGCGTTATGTATTGCAAGGCGTGCACTCTTCACTACGCCTTGCCTTTTGACTAACGCAGTCAGGGCACCATTGACTTTGTTCCCGGCAGCGACACGCCTGTCCACATCTAAATCACATCTTCCATCCCGGCTAAAAGCACTCCCCAAGTATACAATTTCATTTACCTGTTCTAGACATTCCTGATTTACCCATATTTCACAATTCGTTCTCTCTTCGCCCCTTTCAAATACCAGAACCTTAGTTTTATTAGCATTCAAACGGAGACCTTTAATTTCGCATTCCTCTTTCATACACGTGACTAATGCCTGCAGTTCTGCCTCTGATGGTGCAATAAGCACTGCATCATCAGCATACAGCAGACAATTTACTTTTATGTCACACAATTTCACACCCAAACAGCTATCTTTCAGCTTCTGTAAACAGCTGTCGAGATACAGTATGAACAGCCAGGAAGACATGACACAACCCTGTTTCACGCCCGTTTGGACGCTAAACATGGGTGACAGGTCATGCCCTACCCGCACACAGGCTTTACAGTTACAGTAAAGTGACTGCACAGCCCTTAGCAATCGACCATCCACACCATACCCCGGCAACAGTTCCCACATTTTCTTCCTTACAACCTTATCAAATGCTTTCTCAAGATCCACAAAAGCACAGAAAATCTTCTGGTTAGCAGCCAGAAGCTTTTCCGTGATCATGCGTAGAGAAAACATTTGATCCGTGCATCCTCTTCCAGGTCTAAATCCGCATTGTGCCTCCCATAGAAATCTTTCCGATTTCTCTTGCATCCTACGTGTCAAAACCTTCGAGTAAACTTTACTTGCTAAACTGGTCAAGCTGATCGCCCGATAGCACCCGCAGTCAAAATGTGAACCTTTACCTTTATATAAAGGCACAATGACTGCGGATCGCCAATCATCCGGGACATCCCCCGTCCGCCAGCACAAATTGCACAGCAGATAAAAGCTGTCCCAGACGCGAGGCCCACCATACTTGACCATTTCAGCAGTAACTCTGTCTAGTCCCGCAGCCTTACCACATTTCAAACTTCGAATCGCACGTTCAATCTCTTTCATACTGATGACCTCAGTGTCATCGAGGTCCAGGTCTGGCGTACCAGTCACGGCGTCATCCCCGGATCCCTCACTAAGATCATCACACGCATACATTTCTCTATAAAATTCGCTCCATCGCTGCATGACGTCCGATTTTTCTGTGAGGACGTCATTAGTTCCCGAAAGCACTTTGTTCATTCTTAAGGCCGTCGCACCACTTCGGGTCCTTCCAACCTCTTTCCAGAAGAGTTTGGAGTTCTCCTTAAAGTTGTGCGACAACCTTTCGTCCGCTTCCATTCTACACCTTTCACGCATTTCCTCAATCAATGCTTTCGTGTGAACTTTCTGCAGCTTATATCTTTCTTTCATCTTCTCTCTCATATCCTTATCATTACTAGAGGCCAAGTAGTCTAACCATGCTTTCTTCTTCTTCTCTACAGCTTCTTTCACTTCATCATTCCACCATGCATCTCTTCTTTTACTACTGCCTCTTTTTATTGTTCCACACACTTCTTCCGCTGCACTTACCATTCCATCCCTAAGGTTCTGCCATGTTCTTTCCACACATTCATTTCTGCCATCGATGGTGTCAAGCTTTTCGGCTACCCTCGCATGATATTTGTCCCTAGTATCTGCTTCCTGAAGCTTTCAGCTTCGGATGCGACAGACCGACTGTGGTTCTGTTACCGCCGTCCGGTAGCGCCAACCCGCGAACAGACCCCTAAATCTAGTAATCACTAGATAGTGATCCGTTCCCAGGTCAGCACCCCTGAACACTCGCGTATCCATCACCTGTTTTCGCAGTCGGTCATCCACCAGAAACAAATCGATCATACTTCTCTCATTCTTTCTTTCTCTAGTATACATATGGATTTTCTTGTGACTAAACATAGTGTTTGTCACAAGAAGACCCTTTTCCTTGCATACCGCCAGTATAAGCTTGCCAGCGTCATTAACCCTTTTATCGCCAAACTTTCCAAGCACCGACTCGTACCCTGGTCAAGCGGTACCAACCCATCCATTCAAATCACCACACACAACAATTCTTTCGTTTCTCCTAGCCAAATCTAGAACTTCTCTTACATTCTCCCAAAACTCCTCCAGCTCAGCCCTGGACGACGAAGCTACCGGCGCATAAACAGCCAAAAGGAATAACTTCGTCAGTCCCAATTTAAAGCGAACCCAGAGAAGTCTTGAGTTCACAACCTTATATTCAGTCATAACATCTACCAACCGAGACGACAGCAGCACCCCCACTCCCTGGCGGGCGCTCTCGCTCTCCGGGACTCCGGACCATAGAGCTAACGCCCCGCCAGGGAGCTCTTCAGTACCACTGCCCTTCCGTTTGGTCTCCGACATACACACGATATCTAATTCTCTTTCTTTCATTATTTCAATCAACTCATTCATCTTATCTTTCATGCCTCCTCTAACATTCCACGTGCCAACTCTACACTCTGTCCTCCACCTTCCGCCGTGTCGGGCTGTGCGTGACGGGTGGCGGTCCCCATCGCCGCTTTGCGCGCTGCATTCCACACCAACGGGGATGAGCTGGTGTGCGTCGCCTTGGGCCGTAACCCTCGTTGGCATGGGTGCGCAGCCGAGTAGAATTGCAGCCCTGAAAAGGGCTGGCAGGGGTCGCGACGAGCACGCTTCTACAATGACCCCCAATGATTCGAGAATGGTTTAGATTTTTTACGTCGTAGAGCCATGCTGCAGCTATATAAGAAGTATAGTCGTAGCACGAATGGGTCCGCTCTACCGGGGAAGGACCACGCTCTCACAGAACACCAGCGTAAAATAGCAGCTTCACACTACTGTGTTTCGTATGGTGAGTGTAGAGAACCGGATACCCTTTTTACTGGGAAACAGGCATTCCATCTTTGTCCTCACGGGTGACAACCAATCTGCATTTTGATTATTTATTGAGGATAGATGTGGATGTCTATGGGTCACAGCAACCACTTACCATCAGGTGGACTATGTGCTCGTTTGTCACCCTATCCCATAAAAAAATCACAATTGCACCCGGTATGTGGCGTTGTTATCGAGATCCAGAAATCACCCGTGCCAAGCCAGGACAGATCGCCAGTATTAAAAACTATTACTATGCCAAATCTCATACTCCTCCTTGACCTCATTTTGCTTAAAAAGGGGTACAAAGTTTCTTCTTCACATATTGATATAAAGATGAAGAGGAAGTAAGAAGAGTCTCCTTTCCACCATCGGATAACCAGGTAGTCGGCGGGTCGAACCATATCTCACTTCCGAGTCCACAACTAATTATAGAAAAATTAATCAGCGCGTTGCAGTAACGGATTTTTTTATAGGGTAAGGATGACCAACGAGCACACAGTCTACCTGGTGGTAAGTGGTTGCTGTGGCCCATAGAGATCTACATCGATCCTCGATTACGAATCAAAATACAGATGCGTTGTCACCCGAGAGACTAAGATGGAATGCCTCGTTTCGAGTAAAAAGGGTTTCCGGTTCTCTAGAAACACTTCGTTGTCGCCGATACACCGCGCATTCGTAACGGTTGGCCGATTAAGGGAATATATTAATTTTCCGGCGTCTGTGTTTCCGTCCGATTATAATCTGGGTGTCATCAAGGCAGGAGTAAATAGGCTTTTGTTACACTAAATGCATTGCGATTTACCATCTGGGGCTACATCACTACTTACTATCTATATTTATATATATCTTCTGTATATATAAAAATTACGTGTCACATTGTTTGTCCGCGATGAACTCGCTAAACTATTTAACTGATTTCAATGAAATTTTGTACACTGTGTGCAGTTTCGTCCAACTTGAGAGATAGGATACTTTTTATCCCGATAAGTGACCGCCAATATTTTTTTATTGCGAATTTAAGGATTTTTTATAGGAAGGATCGTCGGAAAAGGCAGCACGACGTATGCCTGGCCAGCTAGTATATATATAAAATTCTATATTAACAGTTGACTTGTCACTTGCTAAAAGTGATGATGATGATCTATTAAAAGTGATCTGTTTAAAAGTCCAGTCGTAAGTATGTCCACCTAAGCATAGCATCACCATACATATCACACATATGCAAACCATAACTAGAGGACTGATGATTACTTACATTCCCACTACTTCTTACTGCCGTCTTTGCATTATTAGTAGCCAATGGCAACAAAGTCTTGAACAGACTCATCGTGACAGCTCTTGTCTGAAACAAAAAAAATAGGTTAAATCCATTTCGACACAGAATATCAGACAAAGAACTAGTGACCGAATAAAAGCAAGGGTTCTACCAATTAAAGTTCAACAATAAGTTTGCTTTTGTCGTTGGTCCATGAGCAAAAAGGAAAAATTAGTTTTTCCTAGGCAAAACTAGGTTAACTTTAACCTGGCAGCAGATTGAAACAGAGGTTCGCGACCTTGAGGTGGCCCAAGGACTACCTCAGTCACACCTCAACCTGCTGTAGCTGATATTACTATTCCCAACAAGATCAAGTACATGTCTGTGACATAGTTATGCTTGCTTACGAAAAGCTACGAGGGTGAGTTTTTAAGTTCGCGGAAAGGGGGGTAAGGAGTGGAAATAAGAATCCAAATTTATTTTTCCTTTTCAATATATTCACCTGCTACCCTAATACATTTTTCGGATCTTTCAATTAACTTATGTATACCCTCAAAAAAAATGATTTGTCTTTGTCTAAAAAATACGCCGAAACTGCTTCCTTCACTTCTTCATCACTTAAAACCTTTTCCCACGAAGTTCTTTTTTTTTAAGTTTGAAAATAGACAATAATCACTGGGGGCCAGGTCAGGACTATAAGATGCGTGTGCCAAAATTTCGAAGCTCACCTTCTGCAGGGCAGCCATCACAACATGGCACTTGTGAAGAGGCGCGTTGTCGTGCAGAAGAAGGATTCCTTTAGTAAATTCTCCCCTTCTTTTCTCCTTTATAGTTTCTATTAGCTATAGATTGAATCGTAGTAATTTCTGATTATGGAGAAACATTTATCTTTATAATTAATCAATAGGATTCCTTCTGAGTCCCAAAAGACTGTCGCCATGATTTTCCCAGCAGATTGAGCCACCTTAAATTTCTTGGGTGGTGGTGTGCCTTTTTTGGACCACAGCATAGAGTCCTGTTTGGACTCACGTTCATAATGGTGAACCCAAGTTTCGTCACTAGCAACAATTCGAGCCAACACTCCATCTTTGTCATTCATACAGAAGCCCAAAAATGCACGAGGACACTCCACGCGCTGTTGATTTTGAGGCGGCGTGAGCATCTTAGACACCCATCTTGCGCTGACTTGAGTCATGCCAAGATGGTCATGAAGAATTTTGAAAATGGTTGTATCTGATACTCCAACCAATTCTGTGAGCTGTTTCTTCTTTAGGCGGGCATCATCTAATATTAATTTTTCGACTTTTTGAATAATTTCCGAAGTGGTCACCTCAATCGGCCTTCCTGGCCGTGGGTCGTCTTCAAGTGACTCTACATACATATAATCACGCCTTTTTCCCGTAGGGGTAGGCAGAGACCACTTCTTTCCACTTGCTACGATCCTTACATACTTGTTTCGCTTCGTCCACTTTCATTATTCCCTTCATACATGCTCTACGGTTTAGGATACTCTTGACCTAGCCTTTTTCCAAGACGTCCCTGATTTGGTCTAGAAACGTCCGCCTAGGTCTACCCCTCCCAACACTTTCATTCACACTCACCATATACACTTTTTTCGTCAATCGTTCTTCATTTATTCTCTCGACATTGCCAAACCATCTCAGCATACCTTTCTCAAGTTTTGTCACTACATCTTTCAGACCAACTACACCGTCTTCAAGTGACTCTCTGCCTTATTTAAAAAACTTGCCACTTGTAAACATAGTTTTCCTTGGACAAGAGTCTTTGTAAACAGATGACATCTCTTCCAGTATAGTCTGAACTGATTTTCTGCGCTTGGTAAGGAAGTTTATAACGGCACAGAACTCGATTTTCTCCATATTTCACAATTTTTCCCTATTGACTTGTTTTTTTTTTTTTATAGAATAGGGGGCAAACGAGCATGCGGCTCACCTGATGGTAAGTGACTACCGCCGCCCATGAACAACCGCAACACCAGGGGAATTGCAGATGTGTTGCCGGCCTTTTAGAAAGGTGTAAGCTCTTTTCTTGAAGGTTCCTAAGTCGTATCGGTCCGGAAAATTCGCTGGTGGTAATTGATTCCACAAGGAAGTTGTACGAGGGAGAAAACTTCTTCTAAATCGCACAGTGATTAACGATAACTCAAAGACTAATGATCTAATTACAATAAAACCCGGTATTTATACTAATAATGAGTTGCTTAATTAGCACGTAATTCAGTGACGTCCCCATTTATTACCTACCTACCCATTCCGCAAACTTAAAAGCGCCCCCTCGTAGTTAAGCCATGAAAAAACAACATGTTCTGAAATTGATTTGCAATAAACATTTTACACAGGTTTATTAACAAACACTTTTATTTTTATAAAATACTCCTGCTCAAAAGTGATCTTAGCTACTAGTTCTAGTCATAATTACTTTTAACCAATATATTACAGTAAAGATCTCTCATTACCAATATCTTCTCAGGCAAAACTACTTTTACCAAACTTTATTTAAAAGACCTACTAACACACAACATCTTAAATATTGATTGTTTTCCATTGCTAATTGGTTCGTTTCTTTATTGCTTAACTAGCTGATACCAGCGACTTAGTCCGTGTTGCTTGATATATTAACAAAGTTTTCGTATGTGCGAAGGCAAAAACATCAAAAAAAATCACAAACAAAGATATACTTTTCTTACAAAATATTTTTCTAAACAATGTTATCCCTTGCTCTGTTTGTAGCTAATATATATAAATTATCTGGGTTAGCAACGCGAAAGTAAGCCACATACATGACTGTGAGAAAAATCCCATATAAAAATTGTTGTTTCTTAAAACTTTAATAACTTTATATTAAATTAAGATATCGCAAGAATTTTTTTCTTTTAGATAAGGGCCAACCAAGTGTCATAATTCAAACCTATCTAGCAGTATTTTCATGGTGCATGCAAACTGCAAACCTCTGTCATTTTATTTATATAGATAACTGAGCGGCCTTTCAATGAAGTAGACCGATTGTAAAGTAAAATTTAATAGGGACACAAACAAACACACGAATACAAAATGCTTTTTATAATGTCCGCTTAGTATGTGATGTATGTTATTTCCCTTCAATGTCATTATAAACGGCTCCCACTATATACACAATGAAAAATGGACTAATTTAATGCTCTAAAACGCTATTACAATACTATATAACAGTAATTACAACAGATAATTAATACAAGATGCCAGAAAACTCAATTTTAAATGTTTTTCTGCAATTTTCAGTACAAAGCTAGCAAGTACACCATGTTTTAAATTTAATTTATGTAGGTATGCTTAATTGTTTAATTAATTATTTTTTTGAAAAATAATATTAAAATTAAGTTATGTACTTCCGTAACTTTATTAATAATAAATAATATACAAGAAATTAGAGGCAAAATTACAATACTAAAATGTTGATACCCATAATTTAAGGATTTCCATTCAGAAATATTGGTAATTCAAAATTAAATACTTTTATAACACAACAGAAGGTAATTTAATAACTATTCTAACTGAAAACTTCACAATAATAATTGTACTATGTATCATTTTACAAATTATTGTGTATTGGGACGAATTTATGTATTACTAAAACAAATATTATATTTATACAAACACAAGGTTCAATATATATTCTATATGTTAAAAGCGAATACCTACACGGACGTGCATTAGAATAGGATGTAGCAATTTGTCTATTCATGCCAAGTAGCGCCAGAAATAGTGCGATAAACACTCACTTCGGTATCCAAATAAGTTTAAAATAAAGCCATAAAAATACAATATAAGAAATAATACTATTACTGAGTTTGTGACTGACACGGGTGGAATTGTAATAAATGTAACTTGTAATAAACTAAATTATTGGAAATCGGAAATTAGATGATAAAATAAAACTTACTCCGATAGATATAAACACAAATCGAGCTTAGAGATTCTTCTTTTGTAAGATATCTGTAGTTCTCTATTCATAAAACAACATTTTCTAAAGGAAAAATAGTAACGGCACTGCGGCAAACTTTGTTTATCACGATATTAAAAATGTAGCTATTCAAATTTCAAAATATTTATGTAATAAAATAATAATGTGGTTTTAAAAAATGAGTTGAACACTAATCACTAAACGAAAACAACACTATAATTTAAATTTACTACGCACTACAAACCAAGAAATATACTATGTATCTAGTATCTAATATCTAACTCTTTCCTATATAAAAAAGTACTCTGCACAAACTATATAGAAACACTACGTACGCGTTCAGACTTCAGACGGACGTCTCTGGTACATTTAATTTGGACCGTAGAGCAAATCAGAACATGACATTCGTTTTTTTTTTAATATGAATTGGATATAGGCAAAGGAATAATTTTATTTCAGCCTAGTATATATATATATATATATATATATATATATATTATACTAGCTTGCCAGGCAGACGTTGTTCTACCCATTCCTATGACCCTTCCTATAAAAATCCTTTAATTCGCAATAAAAAATTTTAAGGGTCATTTATCGGGATAAAAACTATCCTATCTCTTAAGTTGGACAAAAATGCACACAGTGTGCAAAATTTCATTGAAATCAGTTTAGAAGTTTAGGAGGCCATCGCGGACAAACAACGTGACACGTACTTTTTATATATAAAGATTTATATATATATATATATATATATATATATATACAGGGTATTTTTGGAACGCTCCCGAAAACTAAGACAGGCGACAGTACCAAGTATATCTTTGATCATGGGTCACAAATAAATTTGATCCTGATGAAAAAAAAATCATATTTTTACAACGTTTTATTAGTTTTATTCACGCGCCATCATGCTAGTACAGCTAAATGAAACGATAATTTCATAAAAAAAAATCATGAAAATACTGAAACATAAAACCAGCAGTGAAAACTGAATTGATATCACCTGACTAATGGAGGTTAATGTACGCGCGAACGGGGAAAAAAGAACGCTGGCCTTGAACTTGGGCACATCTATTACATATTGGTACGAAGGGGGCGCGACGGGGGAACAATCCGCCAGTATTACTGTGCCTGCATGCTATTGGTTCCCGCGCTTTGTTCGCTCCAAAAATACAATCGCATACACAGCTTACTTTGCGACTCGCGACGATGTTATAAAAAGGAAGGAAAGAAAAATTATTTATATCTATTGTTTTATGACTAAACTAGTGAACGAAAAGGTAAATATGATAGGAGAAGGTGAATGGGGAAAATTGTGCAGTAAATTTAAAAGTGTTGAGGAAGAATACCCAAAAAATTACCATGTGATCAACCTGAGGACGGAAGCTCAAGCGAAGATGAAAGTGATGATGAAGTAGCATCCAGTAACACCAACACACCATCAACATCTGGCTTCCATGTAACCCAAGACGACATAATGGACGGCGTGTCACACTTAGCTTAAGTTTTCTTCTTACAAACTTAAAAATATTTTACGATAGAAATAACAAATAATGCTCAAGTAAACATTATCCATTTTTAATTCCAACCTCTTCCAAAGTTCTAAGTAGCTAGTAAAACGCCTATTATGATTCTACAATAAAACAATTAAATACTATAATATTATAAAACTAAAAAAATAGCCCAATACCATGTAGTACTTTAGAACGCGACTGTACCCACATTCCCTTCGCTGTCGACCTTTCGTCTCATGATAAGAAGGCGCATCTACAATTTTTTTTTAATATTCACTAATATCAATATTTTAGAAATTATCGTAAGAATTTTAGACGTAACTGTTGATCACAGATGACATTTTTTTAGTAGAAAAGACTTATACAAATTCAACATAAAAGAAAAGACTTATTTAACCAGTTGCTACGTCATCTTTAACAATATTTGAATCGATTACTTAAATTTCAATTATTCTAGTCTTATTATTCTATATCTTATTATTAAGAGCTGGTGTTTCACATGTGGTCCCATATAAATTTGATCGAGGTCAGACCAATAGTTTTTGAGTTATCCTTAATTATTTATATTAAAGTCGGTTGTACAAAATTTTTAATTTTTAATTATTATCGTAGTAAGTCTTGTATGATATCCCCTTTAAAATCATTACTCAAGAGTTGCGGGTTGTTATTTTTTGTGTCTCACTACCAATGGTTCTCTAATATTTACTAAGAAAAAAGTAATAAATTACTATTAGCGTCCTTTCAAATTCAAATGACCTTTCCAAAATATGTAAAAATGTTAAATGAATGGCAGTTTTTTTTATTTATTAGGTTGGAAAGACGCAAATAGTTATATGCGTCTTTCCTTCGATGTTTTTGTGTTGCTAGATGTATTTTTTAAGCTAAGATGAAAAGGAAAATTCTTTTTATTTAAATAAATAAACAAATTATCAAAAAAATAAGTTCGTCCTTAAAATCTTCATGTCTCTACGTATATATTTCAATTTTCATATAGAAACCTTTTAATATACTATAGACACAGGGTCTGAAAGAAAAATTCATCAATTTATTTTTTATTTCCATTTTACGTTTTTGTTAGTTGCGTCCTTCTTTATTATGACGCATGAGAATGTAACCCGGCCGGCTCGTATCGCCTCACGCTGTGACGCAGTAGGTTTCAGTTTTATCGTGTTAACTAATTGAAGTTTTTGAAACAGTTCCGTGTTGATTTTGTACACGCGTGCACGAGCGTTTTGTTTATTAAATTGTTATGACGTGTTGGTATTATTCTTGTTACGTTTTTTGTTTTAATAATGCTTAACGCGTACGTTTATAGTGATTGTGAATACGACAACATGTTATGTATCCGAACCTAGGTACACGAAGTATCGCTAAATAAATTGTTAAGACGTCGGGATGGAACAAGTGTGTCATACTGTGCAGTGCACAAAGTGTTGAAGCGTAACCGAATGCGCCCATACAAATTGCACAAAGTGCAAGCTTTAGTTCCCGGCGATCACGACCGCCGACGAGTTTTCTGCCGTTGGTTATTATACCAGCAACAACGTGTGCTTGGTTCCATTGAGCACATTATCTGGACGGATGAGTCGACATTTACCAGAAACGGCCTGTGGAACCGAAGAAATACACACGTGTATTCAGAAGTTAACCCGCACGCTGTTCGACAAACCGGGCACCAAACCGGATGGTTGGTTAACGTATGGGCAGGTTTATTTAAGGATCGCATACTGGGACGGAGGATTTAGAGCGGTAAGCTGTTTCATAACAATTTTTTTTTTAAATAACTTAGTACTGAACAAATCTGAATACATACATAACTGAATACATGAGAATAATAAACATACCTACACGATGAATAAAAACGCATGACTCTAACCTTGGTTACATTTCATTTAAATGTTTTTTCATTAGCGGGAAATCGAACCAGTTATTTGGGTTATTTAACCTGTAAATTCGGATTAAAATGGCTACGTGGAGACAAGTAGTGGCAAAATAGTAGGTTAAGTAGATAAGTTAGGTATTTAGACAAGTGTTGTAAATTATTAGGTATTGTGGTACGGCCCGCTAGTTGCGGACCGCACGAATTTGCGTTCGCGCGTACATTGACCTTTAATCAGCTGATATGAATTGAGTTATTCCACTGCTGGTTTTATGTTTCAGTATTTTCATGATTTTTTTTATGAAATTATAGTTTCATTTAGCTGTACTAACATGATGGCGCGTGAATAAAATTTATAAAACGTTGTAAAAAGACGTTTTTTTTTTCATCAGGATCGGATTTATTTGTGACCCATGATCAAAGGTATACTTGGTGCTATCGCCTGTCTTAGTTTTCGGGAGCGTTCCAAAAATACCCTGTATATATATATATATATATATATATATATATATATATATATATATATATATATATATAATATTTTTATATATATAATTTTAATTACTATTTTTATTATTATTTTATTATGAAGAAGGAGGATTCGTAGAAATAAAATGCATTGTATATATTATTTATTATATGATTTATTTCTTTAACCTTTTTTATAATAGTTTAAGGCTTTTTTTGCATTGGTGGCAATGTACGCTTTTCGATTCTAATGATGTCCGTGCCTTTCAGAATCCCATCTGTGGTATATGCTATAGAGTAAACATGTAATTGCTCTCTTGCTGCTTGCACTTGAATATTTTCAGTGGAAAAGTTCTCTTCAATACATTCGATATCCAGTGTATTGAGCTGGAAAAGGAATATTTAAATATATAAATTACAAGTTTGAATATGTGCGCTAATTGTAATTGTTGTTGTTTAAAAATGTTTGCATAGAAAATGTCTAGACAAGAAGAGGCAATTGTAATCAGACAAAGTTACTTTCACATAAATCTATGAAGCTTTCACAATTATACACAAATTACCAATAATTTTTGAACATAATTATCATTCATACCTAAGATAATTAAGTATACTGTAGCAATTTTTGATAGAAGGTTGGGAAGATAAATGTATTTGTAAAGTAGCCAATTATCTATTCGAGTCTACATTCATGTTCTACTGCTGGGCACAGACTCTGTCTCATTTCTCAGAGGGGTATGAAATAATGAGTTGGGCAAGGTGCTTATTGGTAGACTACATCTTTTCATTTCATCATATTTTTATTCCTTGAACACGATAAAAAAATTGGTAAATCCGATTCGGCATGCCTTAAGCGCCTTAAAAATTTTTAAGTATAAAATGATTATACGGAATTTTTTAAAGTAGTAATACATTTCGACAGCACCATCGGTTTCAACACCCTCGAAACCCATGAAAATGACAGCCACGATGAAAAAATTGATACCTATTGCAGCCGCCACCTTGGATTTACATTTCGACAGCACCATCGGCTTCAACACCCTCGAAAACCATGAAAATGACACTCATGATGAAAAAATTGATACCTATTGCAGCCGCCATCTTGGATTTACATTTCGACAGCACTATCGGCTTCAACACCCTCGAAAACCATGAAAATGACACCCATGATGAAAAAATTGGTACCTTAATTCAGCCGCCATCTTGGATGTACATTTCGACAGCACTATTGGCTTCAACACCCTCGAAAACCATGAAAATTACACTCATGATGAAAAAATTTATACCTATTGCAGCCGCCACCTTGGATTTACATTTTGACAACCCTATTGGTTTCAACACCCACGAAAACCATGAAAATGTCACCCATGGCAAAAAAAATTATACTACTTACTTTTAGTATGTACTACTATTATTTATTCTGTACTTTTAAGATATTGTAATAAAAAAAATCTCTTATTATTATTATAATCAAGTATTGCATGCCGAACGCAAAGCGCATAGGTATGTTCTACTAGCGCCTAAAAACCAATATTCCAATGTTTTGTCGCATGAAATCGTATCTAGCAATCATATTATACATATAAATGATATAAAAAGCACATTGTCAGAAAGATAAATGATTGTTGACCTTATTAATATTTTTTTAAATTGATTAATTACTATGTTCACATTAAAAAAGGGGTTTTAGTAGCTTATGGTGTGGATTTATCAAGTCCGCAAGGCTTGTAAACACTCTAACTTTTAAAAATAACAATTGTTTAACTCAATCTATTTTTTAATCTCTTCATCTATCATGTGGGAAGCCACTGAATGTAAATGGCAGTGTAATTTTGTTTTGTTTAGCTATAATTAATTTTTTTCGGCTCCAAAATGGCGAAATTTTCGTTAATTTGGTAGCCTTGTGTTAGAATTAATTCAGTAAATAGAGATTGCCAGTGACTCCTCGCTTAGTTCGGCGTCAACCGCCGTTGTGAGTGGATACTGTATCGGTTGTTTGCAGTGGCTCAAAAAGATCGCTGTACAAATAAATACAAAATATTCGAAAAACAAATTTCAAACATACTTGATTATTATAATAATCAGAGATTTTTATTACAATTTTTGCAAGATTTTAAAAGCACAGAATAAATAACAGGAGTACATACTAAAAGTAAGTAGGATGTAATATTTATGCTTGAATACGACTTGGACTTTTTGGGGTGACATGAATGATGATATGATGATCATATGAGCATTATAAGTCGTGCACTTTGGATTTTCCAAACTGTTTCAAATTGAAATTTGACATAAAATTATCGGAAAATTGGAAGTATAATAAGGTTATTAGTGAAAACATGTGTGTATTTAAACTACTTTAAAAAATTCCTTATAATCATGCTATACATATTTTTTTAATGCGAAGGCATGCTCAATTGGATTTACCAATAGTTTTTAAAAAATATGGTTATACGAATATTGTGTATTTGTACAGTGATCTTTTTGAGCCGCTGCAAACAAAGAACCGAAACAATGTCCACTCACGACGGCGACTGATGCCGAACTGAGTGAGTGAGTAAAGTACTCTGTGGCTGTAGCTCGGAGTGCGGCTTCCGCACTTTGTTTTTTGTCATTGTCATTCAGACAACCTTGATTTTGTAATTATTAAGACTACAGGTGTGCTATTGTGCTTAAAATAATGTTGACAATTAATTATTTAAAATAATAGAATTCTATAAAAATACTTCAGCCATTAACTTAAAATTTTAATAAATTATTATAAAAAGAATTTATTATTATGTTTCATTCATCATTAATTCATTGCAGACTATCATAAAGCTACTGGTAAACATAGGCCTTTATAGGTTATCGTATAAAGTGTACATTTTCCATAGTTGTAACACTTGGCAGACAAGTTGGTAATCAGTTTATTATTATTACTAAGTTGTTATCAAAGAGATCATTTGAATTGCCAGGAATTAAGTAGTTTTATTCAATGTACAATACTCTCGTACATCTTTATTACAATTTTTTGAATTTTATATGAATACTGAATATACTGGGCAGTTATGTTTAAGGAATAATTAAATGTACATACCTTTGTCATCTTTGATGATAAACCTAACTCAACTTACTCCAACGAATAGTGTTGAGTTTATCCAACCTTTTTTAGCCTTATTAATGTCAGATTTAGCAGTATGAAACCCTTTATTCAAAAATTTTGTGACTAAGCAGGTTTCTTGAAAAGGTTACTAGAATGCAGCATACTTTTAAGTTTGTCACAGTTTATTAAGTCCAACCACTTGTTTCTTTGGCCTTCGTCAGACTCTTTTCTGTTACTTGCACAATTGGGAATGAAACGCTTAAAAATACATTTTAGAACTAAAAATTATATGCAAAATACACTAAAGCTATAAAGAAAACATCCCGTCGAATTATATAACCTATTAAACAATAAACACCCTTTCGTAAAATAGCAGTAAAATGCCAATAAAACTTTATTTATAATTTATAGTTAGTTCATACTTCATAGAAAAACAAAATAAAAATTTCCAATAAAACTTCTAACTTGACAGCTACGCGACACATGACAAAATAGCGGCAGCGGGAAGGGGCAAGAAGTGGGAGGGACGAGGGAAACGTCATCTTCTGAATTGCTCACTGCATTTCATACGGTCAAAGATTTTTGATTACCAGCCAAAGTAAAGTTAAAAAATAAAGTTCCGACCAAAAAAGTCTGTCACTTCTAGCGGGAGGCGAGGTAACGCACACTAAGCAAATCGTAAACATTGGGCCACGTCGTTACGCACGCACACAGCATAATATGAGCACACGATTAAGCAAAACGCACACAACCTTGAAAATCTCTCATAAATGTCTCATCGTTACAGCGCATAAGCCATAAGCAACTAGTGCGAGGGCTTTGTCGATATGGATATGTCGATGAAATTTTATGCAAGTTACATTAGCAAATTAAATAAAATAAAAATGAACAAATGTTTAATGTGTAATATTACATTCAAAGTAAGTTTAAAAGAATACATAAGGTACAAAATAATAATACAAAATTACCAAAATTAAAACAAATTGAAAAAGTATTATATTATATTTTAACTGGTTTTTAAAGTGAATAAGTTTGGTATATGTGACGAATACACTTTTTGGGATCACTCTTTTTTTGCGAGGCAGCTAATTCTGGTGCTTCCATATTTTTCCATCACCAAGTTTGCCAGTTCAATGTTATGTGGAACGTAATCATTATCGAAATAATGTTCCTGTATTCTTAAAAATATATAATATGCCTAGTCTATGAAATGATTTTACCATTTTTTAATGTCATGATAATCAGAAAGGTTATCTGTATAGGGGTTTTAAACGGTCTAACTTTACAGATTTTACCCAACCTATAGAGTTAAACCGTTTTAAGGCTTAGGGTTGAACTACATCTGGCAGCACGGAGTCGCACTTTCTTGTGCTTCTATCCTATTTGTTCACTCAGAAACGTTATTTACTAGAGTGAGAAAGAGAGCGGGAGTGTATAGTTTTACCCTCGAAAAGCCGATTGTAAACCGGTTTCAAAAGTTTATATATCATTCTTGAAAATCCATAATATTATAAATGTGAAAGTGTGATTTTTTGTTTATTTGTTTTTGTCCTTCCTTTACGCAGCAACGGAATGGAGCAATTAAAAAAAATTAAACATTTGCTTTCTCTTGGTCGAAGTTTACGCTTAACCAAACATACTTTTTTTCGTCATTTTACTTAGGATTAAAAAATAATTAATGTCTTCGTAAGAAGCGGTAATATTTTGTGTTCTACAGTACAAAAGTGTAGTATTCTGTATATGTTTAATAATAATAGATTATAAATATGACACTGAAATTATTTGTTTGTCCTTATTTATTTATTTAAGCGCTAATAATTCGTGTCTCATCTGAAAACAACAATTTGGTTGGCACCATCTAAGAGAATAAACTTGTAAATAACATTTTAAAATGAATAAATATCGTTCACTAAATCTTCCATTTCGATTTGTTACATGTTTTGAATTTTATCCTTCATAATGTAAAATAAACCTGTAGCAAAATAATAAAATTACTCGTACTTCCAATAATTTCAAAGTCGGTACAGCAGTTTTATTTAGTTTCCTTTTATTATTGGATTGGATTACGAAAACCGATCAGTCAAAATGCTCGGAACAAAGAGTGCTTGTTCGTTTAGGTACCCAGGTTATATGATCGCCACATGCTTTTATCCAAATTTGGCGCCTGTAAGGATCTTTTGGAAAACTGTAAAACCAAAGATCTTATTTAAACATTGTACAAAAAAGAATTTTAAATAACACCTTGGTATTATATATCAAAGTATTGCTTATAGTCAAATAAAAACATCGACACTAAAGATTACAGTGAACGTCATTATTATAGTCTTGATGATACCATTTTATATACTCGAAATTCCCCTTCTTTTCGTTTCATAACGTAACATAATGAAATGAAAATATCTATTTAAAATGATTTAAATGTATAATGTATACAGTAAAACAATTTAAATTGATGTTTTCATTTCGTTAAAAACAATTATTTTTTTATAGGATAAGGGTGACAAACGAGCACACAGTCCACCTGATGGTAAGTGGTTGCTGCGGCCCATAGACATCTACATCTATCCTCGTTTGCGAATCAAAATGCAGATGCGTTGTCACCCGTGAGGACTAAGATGGAATGCCTCATTTCCAGTAAAAAGAGCCTCCGGCCACCTGCACTCACCAAGCGAAACGCAGAGATAAACCTCTACTTCACGCTGGTATTCTGTGAGGTCGTGGTACCACCCCGGTTCGAGCCGGCCCATCCGTGCGACAGCAAAAGCTGCCGCGTGGCTCTACCACTGTTGAAAATTAAAGATTATTAATGTTGTTTGAAATAATATAGTTTTGCAAATAGATCACAATAATATTGATGAATTTAAGACTATTCAATAACACGATTTTGTCTTGTGTAATTAGAACAAAGAGAAACGACATTTGTCTACAATTAAGCAAAATTTAATTATGTCCTAGTAGTGTAAAAGTCCTTACTATAGTATTAATACTTTAAGTTGGCAACACTACCTGCTCAGCTATATTAATCAGAATTTTCGTGATTTAATGCTTATATTAATTATTGAAATCAAAATAAATACTTAAAGATGAAAGATATAAATGATGAAAAAATAACTTAAATATATTATAAACATATTTTTTAACTTAGTAATTAATGTCGTCGTAAAAAGCGGTAATATTTTGTGTTCTACAGTACAAAAGTGTAGTACTCTGTATATATTTAATAATAATAGATTATAAATATGACACTGAGATTATTTGTTTGTCCCTATTTATTTACTTAAGCGCTAATAATTCGTGTCTCATCTGAAAACAACAATTTGGTTGACACCATCTAAGACGATATACTTTTAAATAACATTTTAAGATGAATAAATATCATTCACTACACCTTCCATTTCTATTTGTTACATGTTTTAAATTTTATCCTTCATAATGTAAAATAAACCTGTAGCAAAATAATAAACTTACTTCCAATAATTTCAAAGTCGGTACAGCAGTTTCATTTAGTTTCCTTTTATTATTTGATTGGATTACGAAAACCGATTGGTCAAAATGCAAGGAACAAATAGTGCTTGTTCGTTTAGGTACCCAGGTTATATGATTGCCACATGCTTATATCCAAACTTGGCGCCTGTAAAGATCTTTTGGAAAACTATAAAACCAAAGATCTTTTTTAAACATTGTACAAAAAATAATTTTAAATAACACCTTGTTATTATATATCAAGGTATTAATTATAGTCAAATAAAAACATCGACACTAAAGATTACAGGGAACATCACTATTATTGCCTTGATGATACCGTTTTATATACTTGAAATTACCCTTCTTTTCGTTTCATAACGTAACATAATGAAATGAAAATATCTATTTAAAATGTTTTATATACAATAAAACTATTTAAATTGATGTTTTCATTTCGTTAAAAACAATTAAAGATTATTAATGTTGTTTGAAATAATATAGTTTTGCAAATAGATCACAATAACATTAATGAATTTAAGACTATTTAATAACACGATTTTGTCTTGTGTAATAAGAACAAAGAGAAACGACATTTGTCTATAATAAAGCAAAATTTAATTATGTCCTAGTGGTGCAAAAGTCCTTACTATAGTATTAATACTTTAAGTTGGCAACACTACCTGCTCAGCTATATTAATCAGAATTTTCGTGATTTAATGCTTATATTTATTATTGAAATCAAAATAAATACTTAAATGTGAAAGGTAACGTCGTCTTTTTGTAAATTTGAGGTCTGTGATCTTTTTTTACAAGAAAACACACTGCAACTCGGCATTTTTCTGGAGGTCAACTCACGCTTACATGTTACGGTTAACTGATGCCGTACGCGGCGCGACTAGTTTTATATAACGGGAATGATCCGCGCTCTCGTACTTTTGACAGAGGGGAACGCTCTCCAATGTCGTCTCCTGTTAGTTTAATACTCTAAGCTAGTAGTACGTTAACTCGTTGACGAATTCAACTAGTTGATTAACTAGTTGACAAACGTAAATCAACGTTAACGTTTCGTTAACGGAAAAACCGTAAATACCGATATTATTATAGAAGCTAGTATCCTATACTACAGTTACTATACTCTTTGGTAGCTAGGGATATTCGATATACATCGATGCATCGAATTGATCTGCTGTTTTGGAAAGTTATTGACATACATACTCGATGTATCGATGTATTTTCATAAAACATCGAATCCTTATCGAATCATTGTTGACCATCCAATGGTAAAAAGGTATACTCACCTATCACTATTAATATTATAATTTCTAAATCAGAAAAACTAAAACATGCTCTGATTTAAAAGTTGTTATATTAATTCTGTTGGTGGCGCTAGTTGGCAGTTGTCAATCCCTTAAGCGGAATGAAGAATTTGAGATTGGCTGGTTGGCAACACTGCGCTAAAGAGAATTAAAAAATATATCTGGTTTGTCTCGGTCAGAGACCATTTAACCCCAATGGACTCGCTTAGGATGATTATTCTCCTCTGCCTCTGAATTTAAAAATCTTGTGTGTTTATAAAATCTGTTTACAGAATCGATTTTATCATTACAGGAATCGTTTCCGCTGAAGTAGGTGTTCTTTGAAAAATTACGATCTGTGTGGTTAACGTGTGGATAAAGGAATCAAAAACTTAAAATTTACAAAAATATGGAGTTATATTCCATATTTAAGTATTTTTCTTGTGATACATGCTTTTTTTCATTAGGTAATCGAGTACATAATATGTCATAAAAATCGTAGTGATAATCGCAATGTAACAACCGCACTACCCACGAGATTATTTGTTTTTTTTAACAATTTCAATATTCGTATGCTACAAATTAGGTTTCAATTTGAACACGCAAGTACAAACGCAATCCTTACGAGATTATTTTATTTTTATAGAAATTCCAACAAATAATGCAGAAATATCGAAATTCAAATAAACTAATAACATGACAGCTAAATAATTGTAACGAGAATATTTTTTAACCCTGAAGTTGTCGCATCTTATAAAAAGAATTGAGTCGTCACGTGGATTTCATATGCAGTCCAATCTAAAATACGAAGAAAGTTGTAAAATATCAACTTTACCTAATATATAATTCTATCTAAAATAAAACAAGTAACATTTAATCAACGGCTAATCATATTAAATAATCAAAAACATTTATACATTCTTTTTTAATTTAAATAATAATAATGAAAAAAAAAACTTTTACATGTCAATATATGAAAATGGCACATTAATTTCAAAGTGTTTTTTTGAATTTGTTGTTTGTTTGAACTTTGCTTGAATATAAATGCATAATCCTTAAAAATGCATAAAATGCAACATTAAGTGCAAAAAGTTTAGAAAACCAAAGTTGTTAAGTATCGAATGCACCACCCTCCTACTCCAGCCTACGAATTCGGAGAAATTATATTAAAAAAAAAATACTGACAGACGTAGTTCAAACAGCGTCATCAAACAGCATCAAAAATATTAATTTTTTAAACTGCACCTTATAACGTCGTAATTACTTCAAATAATAAAAATTGGGTACTCTTTATGATATAAAATAAACTGCACCCTGCTTAGATAAAACCACCACCGTTATAAATGCATAAAATGCAATATTAAGTGCAAAAAGTTAATAAAATGATAAGTGTCGAATGCACACGGGGCATTGGCGCATGTAAGGCGTAGTAATGTATTATAGGATCTTCCAAAGGTTTCTTTATTGTACTCATCCTTTATATACCAACCAATAAGTAATGATCAACACAACAAAAATTTATATAATGACAAACAGAAGAAGGCAAAAAAATTAACGAAGCTCAACACAAAAATATATGCGAAAATCGATGAAACACGTGTGACTATCAATCACTCTGACAGCAGCTTCTCAAAAATTTATCACCCGTTTGCCTTATATTTTATTTATCTATGCTTGACATTGACAAATTAACACGACAGAAGTTTTGCAAAGAGTACTTTTTTACATAGGAAAGAAGTTTTGGCGGGAACTTGATCGGCGACGGATTGCTGCTTCTGTATTATTGTTTAAATAATGGTTGAAGTGGATTTTGATATATAAAAGTGGTGTATTAAATGTTTGCACATGTGAACCATTAGTGAAAACGGTGAAACAAGTGCTATAATGGTGATGTGCTTCTCAAGATAATGTGTCTGTCTGCTTAGGCGCCTTGAGATACCATCGCCAACTGTCAACTGTCTGCTGGCACAAGTTGCCGTCAAAATCTCTTAAGGGCTGCACAATGTGACGCATCAACATATTGTGAAACAGTGTACTATGAAGGATAATTATCACGATAATTATACATTGTAACTACAGGCTCAGAAGGGCTAGAACCCAGAGCCGTAAATCTAGTTATTAAAAAAAAAAGACAGCGATCAGCACAGCGATGGGTCGTTGAAGGTTTTTCTGTTAACGAAACGTTAACGTCGATTTACGTTTGTCAACTAGTGAATCAACTAGTTGAATTCATCAACGTGTTAACGTACTAATAATGTCAATTTGCAACGTAAGCAGTTAATTCGTTGGACGGTTTTAATTCAACACTACGACGTTCAATTTTAAAAACAATTTGATTCAATGTGTGTATTGGAAAACGTTGGATTAATGGTTATATTTAGATGACCTTCCCTTTATATTTTTCTTTGGGCTTAGGACTGGTTGAATACAATTAGATATAAACCATATTCTACTCAGGCGTATTTAAAAGATCACCTGATTCTATGTTTTTTATTTTTTATAGGATAAGGGTGACAAACGAGCACACAGTCCACCTGATGGTAAGTGGTTGCTGTGGCCCATAGACATCTATCCTCTATTCCAAACCAAAATGTAGATGCGTTGTCACCCGCGAGGGCTAAGATTGAATGCCTCATTTCCAGTAAAAAGGGCCTCCGGTCACCTGCACACACCAAGCGAAACGCAGAGGTAAACCTCTACTTCACGCTGGTATTCTGTGAGGTCGTGGTACCACCCCGGTTCGAGCCGGCCCATCCGTGCGACAGCAAAAGCTGCCGCGTGGCTCTACTACTGTTATTGAAATAAAGGTAATGTACATCACTTTTTTATCAATCGTACCGTTTCCGAAATATGGTCCGCCAAAGTGCCTTGCAATGTGTCGTCTTCCCCCCCCCCCCCCCTCTACCATCTCTAAACTATACAACCTAGAAACTTCTACGTTGCTAAAACTTAGTAATAACTCTTATAAAGTAATTCCGAAAACAATGTGATTATAACTTTACGAGTAATAAAGAGAAAGATGTGTGCAAATCTATTATTTACAATGTTTTTATAGTTTTGTTTTTCTTTAATTTTTGCAATTCACTGTTACGCCAGTACGTCCCGACATTTTCAATTTTGTACCTTGAGTACTCCTATTTTACTCAAATATACACAATTATATTAACACTAACAAATTTAAACTGTTACTATAACATTAACTAAAAAGTCTAAACTCTAAACATTTACGTGCAAATTCGCAAAGTCACAAATTGCCAATCAAAAATTAAAGAAAGCATACTTCATATCGTTCGTTGACGTAAACAAACAAACTAGAATTAACCTATTTCTCTCGTACGGCACAAGCGGGGTGCACCATTTCACCAATATCGTGATAAGTACTATTCTTAAAATAAACTCTTTTGTAGGTTCCTTTGAGTTTAAATTGTATGGCTTGACCATTGCTCGCAATCTATGACGTTATTTTCAACGTTAGTTTTTAAAAATTTTCAGTTCGTTGCGTTAACGAGTCGCACTAGTTAAATTCATAAACGGCGTTGTCGAATTCACCTAGTTAACGTTAATACGTTGACAGGAGATCAACGGTTGATTCAACTAGTTCGCTAATTCAAGTTCAACGCTCATCGTTAGATCAGCGACAACTTGACTTTGACTTGATACTTGATAGCATCTTAGAGTATTAAACTAACAGGAGACGCCATGCGCATAAATTTCCAAACAAAAAAGACTGTCACTTCTAGCGGGAGGCGAGGTAACGCACACTAAGCAAATCGTAAACATTGGGCCACGTCGTTACGCACGCACACAGCATAATATGAGCACACGATTAAGCAAAACGCACACAACCTTGAAAATCTCTCATAAATGTCTCATCGTTACAGCGCATAAGCCATAAGCAACTAGTGCGAGGGCTTTGTCGATATGGATATGTCGATGAAATTTTATGCAAGTTACATTAGCAAATTAAATAAAATAAAAATGAACAAATGTTTAATGTGTAATATTACATTCAAAGTAAGTTTAAAAGAATACATAAGGTACAAAATAATAATACAAAATTACCAAAATTAAAACAAATTGAAAAAGTATTATATTATATTTTAACTGGTTTTAAAAGTGAATAAGTTTGATATATATGTGACGAATACACTTTTTGGGATCACTCTTTTTTTGCGAGGTAGCTAATTTTAGTGCTTGCATATTTTTCTATCACCAAGTTTGCCAGTTCAATGTTATGTGGAACGTAATCATTATCTAAATAATGTTCCTGTATGCTTAAAAATATATAATATGCCTAGTCTATGAAATATTTTTACCATTTTTTTTTTATAGGATAGGGGTGACAAACGCGCTCCCACTGCGAGGAGCGACCGGAGGACACAGTGGAGCACACCGTGGAGGTGTGCCCTGCTTGGGCGGAGCACCGCCGTGTCCTCGTAGCGGCGATAGGCGGCGGCGACCTCTCGCGTCCGGCCCTGGTCGAAGCCATGGTCCGGAGCGAGACGGAATGGGATGCCGTCACCACCTTCTGCGAAGCAGTGATGCTAGCGAAGGAGGTGGCGGAGCGGGAGAAGGAGAGAGCAGCAGCTTTCCTTCCCGGCCGCCGCGGGAGACGCCCCGGGCGTCGGGGGCTACGTCGTGGCCCCCGGCCACCGTAGGCGCGGGCCTGTGGATGGCGAGCAATGGGTAGCTCGCCGTCCGTCCGTCTAACGACGACAGGCCGTGTCGACGGCGCGTTTTGTTCCACGCGCGCCTCAAAGAGCTGTCAGCATCGTGAAGGGGCCCGCAAGGGCCGACGCCTGCCGGGGCTGCGGGCTGTTCGAAAGAGATACCGCGGCTCCGGAACGTAAGGGCACTGAAGGAACACGGATGGTTTTTAGTCAGTAAAAGTCTGACACTCCCTTCCGCTCCACCCAGAGCGAAAGGCGTCATTTGATGATTTTCCATCCGCAAAAAAAAAAGAAAAAAAAAGGGGTGACAAACGAGCACACAGTCCACCTGATGGTAAGTGGTTGTTGCGGCCCATAGACATCTACATCTATCCTCGATTGCGAATCAAAATGCAGATGCGTTGTCACCCGTGAGGACTAAGATGGAATGCCTCATTTCCAGTAAAAAGGGCCTCCGGCCACCTGCACTCACCAAGCGAAACGCAGAGGTAAACCTCTACTTCACGCTGGTATTCTGTGAGGTCGTGGTACCACCCCGGTTCGAGCCGGCCCATCCGTGCGACAGCAATGCCGCCACTTGGCTCTACCACTGCTAAAAAAACCTTTTCGGTTGATCATGACATTTTTTAATGTCATGATCAACCGAAAAGGTTATCTGTTTAGGGGTTTTAAACGGTCTAATTTTACAGATTTTATCCAACCTATAGAGTTAAACCGTTTTAAGGCTTAGGTATGAACTACATCTGGCAGCACGGAATCGCACTTTCCTGTGCTTCTATCCTTTTTGGTCACTCAGAAACGTTATTTACTAGAGCAAGAAAGAGAGCGGGAGTGTATAATTTCACCCTCAAAAAGCCGATTGTAAACCGGTTTCAAAAGTGTATTTATCATTCTTGACAATCCATACTAATATAATATTATAAATGCTTAGAGTATTCAACTAACAGGAGACGCCATGCGCATAAAGTTCCGAACAAAAAAGTCTGTCACTTCTAGCGGGAGGCGAGGTAACGCACACTAAGCAAATCGTAAACATTGGGCCACGTCGTTACGCACGCACACAGCATAATATGAGCACACGATTAAGCAAAACGCACACAACCTTGAAAATCTCTCATAAATGTCTCATCGTTACAGCGCATAAGCCATAAGCAACTAGTGCGAGGGCCTTGTCGATATGGATATGTCGATGAAATTTTATGCAAGTTACATTAGCAAATTAAATAAAATAAAAATGAACAAATGTTTAATGTGTAATATTACATTCAAAGTAAGTTTAAAAGAATACATTAGGTACAAAATAATAATACAAAATTACCAAAATTAAAACAAATTGAAAAAGTAGGTAGTAGGTTTTTAAAGTGAATAAGTTTGGTATATATGTGACGAATACACTTTTTGGGATCACTCTTTTTTTGCGAGGTAGCTAATTCTAGTGCTTGCATATTTTCCATCACCAAGTTTGCCAGTTCAATGTTATGCGGAAAGTAATCATTGTCGAAATAATGTTCCTGTATGCTTTAAAATATATAATATGCCTAGTCTATGAAATATTTTTACCATTTTTTAATGTCATGATCAACCGGAAAGGTTATCTGTATAGGGGTTTTAAACGGTCTAATTTTACAGATTTTACCCAACCTATAGAGTTAAACCGTTTTAAGGCTTAGGGTTGAACTACATCTGGCAGCACGGAATCGCACTTTCCTGTGCATCTATCCTTTTTAGTCACTCAGAAACGTTATTAGAGCAAGAAAGAGAGCGGGAGTGTATAGTTTCACCCTCAAAAAGCCGATTGTAAACCGGTTTCAAAAGTTTATCTATCATTCTTGACAATCCATACTAATATAATATTACAAATGTGAAAGTGTGACTTTTTGTTTATTTGTTTTTGTCCTTCCTTTACACAGCAACGGAATGGAGCAATTAAAAAAAATTAAACATTTGCTATCTCTTGGCCGAAGTTTACGCTTAACCATACTTTTTTTCGTCATTTTACTTAGGATTGAAAATAATTAATGTCGTCGTAAAAAGCGGTAATATTTTGTGTTCTACAGTACAACAGTGTAGTACTCTGTATATATTTAATAATAATAGATTATAAATATGACACTGAGATTATTTGTTTGTCCTTATTTATTTATTTAAGCGCTAATAATTCGTGTCTCATCTGGAAACAACAATTTGGTTGACACCATCTAAGACGATATACTTATAAATAACATTTTAAAATGAATAAATATCATTCACTAAGCCTTCCATTTCGATTTGTTACATGTTTTAAATTATATCCTTCATAATGTAAAATAAACCTGTAGCAAAATAATAATTTCAAAGTCGGTACAGCAGTTTCATTTAGTTTCCTTTTATTATTTGATTGGATTACGAAAACCGATTGGTCAAAATGCTCGGAACAAATAGTGCTTGTTCGTTTAGGTACCCAGGTTATATGATTGCCACATGCTTTTATCCAAACTTGGCGCCTGTAAGGATCTTTTGGAAAACTGTAAAACCAAAGATCTTTTTTAAACATTGTACAAAAAAGGATTTTAAATAACACCTTGGTATTATATATCAAGGTATTAATTATAGTCAAATAAAAACATCGACACTAAAGATTACAGTGAACATCACTATTATTGCCTTGATGATACCATTTTATATACTCGAAATTACCCTTCTTTTCCTTTCATAATGTAACATAATGAAATGAAAATATCTATTTAAAATGTTTTATATACAATAAAACAATTTAAATTGATGTTTTCATTTCGTTAAAAACAATTAAAGATTATTAATGTTGTTTGAAATAATATAGTTTTGCAAATAGATCACAATAATATTAATGAATTTAAGACTATTCAATAACACGATTTTGTCTTGTGTAATAAGAACAAAGAGAAACGACATTTGTCTACAATTAAGCAAAATTTAATTATGTCCTAGTGGTGCAAAAGTCCCTACTATAGTGTTAATACTTTAAGTTGGCAACACAACCTGCTCAGCTATATTAATCAGAATTTTCGTGATTTAATGCTTATATTAATTATTTAAATCAAAATAAATACTTAAAGATGAAAGGTAACGTCGTCTTTTTGTAAATTTGAGGTCCGTGATCTTTTTTTACAAGAAAACACGCTGCAACTCGGCATTTTTCTGGAGGTCAACCCACGCTTACGACTACATGTTAACTGATGCCGTACGCGGCGCAACTAGTTTTATATAACGGGAATGATCCGCGCTCTCGTACTTTTGACAGAGGGGAACGTTCTTCAATGTCGTCTCCTGTTAGATTAATACTCTAAGGATAGCATAGATATAAGATTATCTTATATCTATGCTATCAAGTATCAAGTCATTTTGATAGTTGATATCATTTTGACCACCGCTGTCAGAGTGTCAGATGCTTTTTTGGCCTAAAGGTCTAGATACCAGGCCATAATCTCCAAAAAAAAAGATATCATTTTGAGGTAGACATGGGCAATGTGTATCACTTAAAAGAAAAGATTGTCATGTATCTTTTGATCACTTGGATATGTATCACTCTTTTATATCTTTATATCCTTATGTATCAGTAGATCAAGCTCGCTTTCACGACACGCATCGCATTACATTACGTTATTTGCTCAGCGTGGCTCGCTTCGCTCAACTCAATCCTATCAGTAAGAGTGATAGATAAGTACCTATAGAGCTGTTTGCATTTTACTTGGTCGTTACATTGTGTATCTTTCTGATATATTTGGCTGCTGTTTCTTTCTAGGTATCTATTTGTTATGATTAAAAAATTAAAGATTTCCTATTCCTCAGACATGCAGGTTTCCTCACGATATTTTCCTTCATCGCCGAGTACGTGGTAAATCAGCACTTAAAATTGCAATTAACAATTTCATTGGTGCCGGCGGGGATTGAACCCGGGTTGCTCGCGTACTGTGAAACTTACAGCGAGCGCTATTATTGTTATGATTGATAAATATTAATAGGCACTAATTGGAGAAATTAACATAAATTTTTAGTTTAAAATAATAATTAAATTAATGATTAACGTAAATAACGTCGGTATTATTTTATTTATTTGTAGAAAATATATATTATATAGTTTCGGCTTCTTGAAAACATGCCTGCTGCGTTGGCTATCTTTCAGCTACTAAAGGGGTACTTACTTTTTAAATGAGGTGTTTACTTTTTAAATGTCTACCTAGGTTACCACAATTTCCAGCGGCTACATTTAGCATGTTCGCACAATAAAAGCATTTTGCTTTTTTGGTTCTACTTCCTCAAAATGATTCCACACTGCGCTTCGTTTTCGTGAACCCATTTTTATTAATAAAACACTAACTGCGCAAAATTATTTACACCGAAGATGTTTTATAGGTCCAGATACCGTGTTGCTAACACACCGCAACGTTCATAGTGAAGACAGTCTTTGATTCATGTGTGCGTGAGTACCACGTGACGCGCATATCTTACGCACCATGGCTGCATTAATGTGCGTGACGTCGGTAATAACAGTGCGAATCGATTACCCAAAAAATGTGGGAGATTTTATATTTCATTCATATTGACGTACCTATTGATTCTACGAGTATAAAATGTGTGTGCGAGGCGTGTGCATTTGTGTGCGTGTGTGTATGGGGATATGGTTGCTTATGTGTGTTTTATGTAGGTACGAACATCGCACTAAAATATTGGAGATAAATAAAACCTATAATTAATGTAACAGTTAAAATAAATTAAAAAAACACAGTAGATATTTATATATGTAACATATATTTATAATCTATTATTACTAAATATATACAGAGTACTACACTTTTGTAATGTAGAACACAAAATATTGCCGCTTTTTACGAAGACATTAAATTATTTTTCAATTCTAAGTAAAATGACGAAAAAAGTAAGTTTGTTTAAGCGTAAACTTTGGCCAAGAGATAGCAAAATGTTTGATTTTTTTAAATTGCTCCATTCCGTTGCTGCGTGAATGAAGGACAAAAACAAATAAACAAAAAATCACACTTTCACATTTATAATATTATATTAGTATGGATTGTCAAGAATGATAGATAAACTTTTAAAACCAGTTTACAATCGGCTTTTTGAGGGTGGAACTATACACTCGCGCCCTCTTTCTCGCTCTAGTAAATAACGGTTCTGAATGACCAAAAAGGATAGAAGCACAGGAAAGTGCAATTTCATGCTGCCAGATGTAGTTCAACCCTAACCCTTAAAACGGCTTATCTCTATAGGTTGGGTAAAATCTGTAAAATTAGACTGTTTAAAACCCCTATACAGATAACCCTTGCGGTTGGTCATGACATTAAAAAATGGTAAGAACATTTCATAGACTAGGCAACACTCGAATATTATTGCGCAGTATTATTACTTGTATTGACATTTAGCTTTCGTATTCTTTTACAAAGAAATACACCATAAAATTGTATAGTTACTTACGAAAATTGATGTTCTTATCCTTATCTTTTTTCCAAGAGTAATTTTTAAATGATTTCACAGCACAAACAGTCATTTTGCGAAATTAAAAACACCGGTGTGTGACGTATGTTCACAGTGAACGTCGCTGGCGTAATGGCGGAGCGATCGAACGAATACGCCAATATTGGCGCCTTTGAAATGGAAGCGTTTTAGGTGCGCGTATACGGTATCTGGACCTATAAAACATCTTTGATTTACACTTAAAATAAATGTAACAGTCACTAACTGTACGTACAGAACAAAAAACACTTTAAACTATTTACACTGAATGTCTTATTTACCTACATTTAAATTAAACAGTCACTAAGTGTACAAAACTACTTCAAATATTTTTCTATTCGATGCAATTAACGCAAACAATATTATTCTCGTTCCCAAACCAAGGTTAAGGTTGAAATAATGAAGCAAACGGATATCTTTGTTTAATTTTGTAAATCACAAATCTTTTTTCTACTTTTTTTATGGATATAAACGAATACTAATTTCGGTTATAAAACTTTCTTAAAAATGATGGTTTTATAACTGAAATTAGTTTGCATTGTTTACTTAAAAAATTATAGGCAAAGTACACATAGGTACAGTTCAAACCAGTATAATACTTAAATGTTAACGTACCGCTTAATGTCTTTAAGCCCTATGCACCAGTCATAGAATTATCAATTTACCTTTTTGTGCTAACGTATTACAGTTTATAATGGTCAAACAACTCACTCTCTCCGTCTTGCCAAAGCGCGACAGAACATTCTAAATAGTGACCTGCGAAAGAAACGTCTGTACTATGGGCTTTCCGAAATCTTCCTGGAACGACCGGCCGTGCCGGTCCAAAGCAGTGTGCGCAATGTGCGACACAGATGTTAGAAAATGTTAAAAGATGCCTTGAGTGAATAAGTTGTAAAGATACACTGATACAGTGATACATTCGGATGCGGATGGATATAAAGAGTGATTGATGGAAACGGATTGATTCATATCTTTTGTATCTATCTCTCCTGAGTTACCCATCTCTATTTTGAGGTTAGGTTTTAAATGTTGATAAAAGGCAAAACACATATTATTATAAAGTTGTTTGGCAAAAATGAACGAACACGACATGAAAGAGTTTGCTGAATTAGGCGTTAAAACTTGGCTTATTAAACAACTTTTTACTCTTGGTAAGTACAAATTTTTTTGCCTGTATTTAGTTAAAATACATTGTATCTATTTGCGAGCTTAATTGTGCATCTCCACAAAGTCTAAACAATGATAATTAGGATAAACTTTCCAATATGGTCCATCGATTTAAATGCCCATATTTTTTTTGTAGATAGTACTTAATAAAAGAAAGCGTTTTGCAATGTTTCAATATGCGGAAACGCGTACTTTTTGAGAAAAAAATTATTGAAAATGAGTTATTTTTGCAAATTTATGTCAATTCCTACGGTAAAACTGACGCTATTTTGTAAAGATGAGACGTATTTACGCTACCAGGTTTTAAAACCAGGTATTCACTTCAAAGTACGGCGCCCTGGTTCGAGCAAAAAATACTTGCATGTATGAAAATACTTATATAGGAAAATTATCCATATCTCAATAGTAATAAGAAACTCAATCGTATTTGTAAAGGAAAAATACTTTGAACTTCAAAGTATTTTTTTTATTTATACGACTTTGCTCCTTATTTATAGTAGGATAACATGGAATACGGGTGAAATTCCTATGCAAGTATTTTCAAATTTTGACACCACGGCTGGACACGTCCCTCGCGTCGCAATGAGACGTTATTTACGCTACCAGGTTTTCACTTTAAAGCACGGCGCCCTTTTACGACCAAAAAATACTTGCAAGCCTGAAAATGCTTGCATAGGAAAATGATCCATATCTCAATAGTAATAAGAAACTCAATCGTATTTGTGAATGAAAAATACTTTGAACTTCAAAGTATTTTTTTATTTATACGACTTTGCTCCTTAGTCATAATAGCCTAACATGGATAACAAGTCGAATTCCTATGCAAGTATTTTCAAACTTTGACGTTGCGGCTGGACACGTCGCGTAAGTAGTAAGTAATTAGAATTATGTTTATATTGGAGGAAGTAAAAGTTTTGTTTCGAGTTTTTGTAAATTCAATAGTTATTGTGAACTGATTATGTAACCTACTGACCGTGGCCTAATTTTTAAATAGTTATTTCGTGTGTATATTTGAATTTAGAGACAGTTTTAAAACTTTTATTAATTAATAGTCCTAAGCCATAAAGTAGGAAGGAAAGATTTCATTTCCTTAGCAAAAGAATTAAAAATGTTCAGTATAAATTTTTGCCCGAATCAAATTTTAAATTTTTATATATATTGCCCAATTCATATATATATTGACACTAACATATACTTTCAAGTATTTTTAAAACCTGGTTTTCGACCCTGGTATTTTTCATACTCGTACTTAGAAGCCCTGGTATTAAATTTTGCAAGTATGTCTTTATTTATTTTATTTTGTATTGTCATTGTCATCGTCAGTAGGGATGTCGATTCTTTCCGAAAAAGATCAATTTTATAAATTGATTCGAATCGGAAGCTGATGTATCGATTCACAAAAAATCGATTTCTAAAATTTCGATATTTTTTCATGTTTGCATTTATAATGGACATATAAATCCATTTTATGAGAACAAAATCCCCCTTCATCAGACGTAAAATAGGGGGACTGATCAAAAGGGGTTTCCGTATCTATTTTGAGACTGCAACGTCTCTGGTGCTGTGTGAAGAGCAGCCTCTATGCCTTTGCGTAACAAATCGTAGGCATTGGACGAGCCGGAGCGGCGCCGAAGGCGACCAACAAGCTGAAGCTGCGGAGGCGAGGAGGAATATATATAGGAATTAACATAATAAAGTAATATTATATTATAATATTGCAAAAATAATTGATTTTCAATAATTTTTTTCTCAAAAAGTATGCGTATCCGCATATTGAAACTTTGCAAAACGCTTTCTTTTAGTGAGTACTACCTACAAAAAAAAATGGGCATTTAAATCGATGGTCCATATTGGAAATTTTAACCGATTCTTTCTATGGGACTTAGGAAAAACTAGTTAAGCCTAGGATAAACTAATTTGTACTAATATCTGGTTTGGCCAGTAACCCTAGGATAAACTAATTTGTACTAATATCTGGTTTGGCCAGTAACTTATTGTTTTAATGCAAATCTGCCCAAAACCAATTTTAGGCGAAATTAGTTTTATCTTGCCTAAACTAGTTTTTCGAATCATACAATAAGAGATATGTCCTTTATTGTTTATATTAGGTTTGAAAAAAATATTATGTGGGCAAAGGACTAACCAGCGCTCATCCTTTTCATTTAATGTTAGTTTTATGTATAAAATTTTCAATATATTATAGGTATAAAGACTCCAACTCCTATTCAAAAAGGCTGTATTCCCAATATACTTGCTGGAGATGACTGCATTGGAGCTGCAAAAACTGGCTCAGGGAAAACTTTCGCATTTGCACTACCAATATTACAGAACTTAGCTGAAGATCCATATGGAATCTTTGCTTTGGTGCTTACTCCCACTCATGAATTGGCATACCAGGTGAGCTATATTTATATAAATAAAATGATTAAGGTTTGCAGTTGTGCGCGCATCACTGAAAAACTACTTCATGATGATTTCAATCAGGTTTTCTCAATTTTATTTCTTAGACACTTGGCCTTTAACTAAAATAAAATTATTGTGATATCTACATTTAATATAAAGTTATTCAAGTTTTAAGAAACAACAATTTTTATAGGTACTATGTGTTCAGTGATGTGTGTTTTCTTGCTGCGAAGAAGTGGGGCAAGTGATAATTTTTCCTAATTTTAAACGATTTTAATGGCATCTGATGGTGGCATAACAATATACAAGAAGAGTAATAATTTTTCAAAAGAAAACTTAAAATTTTATTCAAAAGAAAAATTAAAAAATATATATAACTAAATTACTCAAATAGGATAAGTTATGTACATTACAGGCTGTAATTTAAAAAAAAAGTAATAAAAAAACTTACTTCCCAGGCCCAAATTATTTCTTAAAAAGTCTATTATAAAGCATAATTTTCATTTCTCCTAGATAGCAGATCAATTCAGTATACTAGGCAAACCCCTCAACCTAAGAGTGTGCATAGTAACAGGAGGATCAGATCAAATGGAAGAATCATTAAAGCTCGCTAAGAAGCCGCATGTTGTGGTAGCTATGCCAGGGAGGTTAGCAGATCATATTACTGGATGTGACACATTCAGTTTAAAGAAGATCAAATACTTGGTTTTGGATGAAGCTGACAGGTAATTTTTCATCATAAAGTGGGCAACATTGCTGTGGAATCACAATTACATTGTCTTATTCCTATATATATTTGGGTCATGATGGCAACATTCAAGTGTAGCAAAACATACTTGCAATAATTTAAATTTTTTACAACCAACTTCAATATAAATTATTAAGAATAACTCAAAAACTATTGGTCAGACCTTGATCAAATTGTGAGTGAGATAACACACATAAAAAAAAGAAAAAGAAACATACAGGCGAATTGAGTATCATCTTCTTTTTGAAGTCGGTAGAAAAGCGTGCACTAGTGGAAATAATCTCTTCTTTGTTTTTTTCTTCTACTAGGTGGTAAGGCTCCTTTTCTATGCAAGATTCCATCTGGGTGCAACTCACTTTCTTACTTATTTTTGCTGCTAAATGGCAGTGCGTGTACTGCTGAGTTACAGTCTGAAAGGTATAAAGAAAAAGTTAGAATATTTATGGGCTGTGAGGCATTCCATCTTGATCCTTAGTTGTGACAATGCATCTGTAGCATTCTTTTTTTTTTTAATTGGTTGTAGTTGCAGTTGGATCTGTTTGTCAATTAATTTATAAAAAATAAATAAAAAAATAAGAACAAACTTCTATCCTATCTATGTCATAATGTATTTTGATGTTAATTTCAGACTTTTCAGTGAATCATTCAAAGAGGATCTAGAAACCATATTTAGTGTGTTACCTCAGAAAAGACAGAACTTACTTTTTTCTGCCACTATTACAGAAGATGTGAAAGAATCGAAGTTACTTCAATTGAATAAGGACGTAAGTGCAAGAATATTTAATCTTTTAGTGGGAAAAATTTAAGAGAAATTTAAAAAAAGAAAAAGAAAGAGAATTTTTTTTTATTGTAATTTACAATTGTATCCAGCAATTCTAGAATGTAACTAAGATTGCATTTGTTTTAAAAAAAAGCTGCTGATCGTTGCAAAACATGTTTATGGTGTGTTTCTAGAACAAAATCTACTACATTATTGTTATAAATATGTTTGTGTACCTATTTAACACATATAAAGTTCTTTCCATACCATGTAGTGACGGTGTAAGAATATCCACCACCCTAAATAGTCCCATGGGTGTCGTAAAGAGTCGACAAAGAGAAACAAATCATGAGGTGGGCAACAGTATACTCCTGATAACAACCTAAAATAATAAAAAACTGCGGTTTCCAATCACCCCACCAAGCATAGCAACTATGGTAAATGTCTTTCCTGTAATACAGTATGGGGAGGCTCATGTTTAGCTTTGGACTTTTAATAAGCTGTATTGATTAATTGATTGGAAGTTTTTTAATAGCAAATGAGGAATTGATTGGAAGTTTTTTAATAGCAAATGAGGAATTGATTGGAAGTTTTTTAATAGCAAATGAGGAACCTAATTTGCAGACACTAGTGATGCCTCATGATTGCACCATTAAAAATTTTGTATCAGGCTTAGGTTGAGAACTATTAAGAAGCCTTTGAATATATTAAAAAGTTTAAAATGTACATAAAGTGAATATTATTGTATGTCGTGAGATGTTCTTGCCCTGGGAATTCATGTTTAGGAGTAACTCAAGGTATAAACCTTTTTAACTATCGCTTGTTTCCAGAACCTCATTACCTGGTCAGAGACCGATACGCAGCTTACCGTCTCCACCTTGGATCAACGATACGTAGTGTGTCCGGCGTATGCTCGTGACGTTTACCTGGTCCAGACTCTACGTAAATACCGAGAGACCAAGCCGAGTGCACACGTTATAGTGTTCACTGATACAAAGAAGTAAGCTTTTTTAATTAGCTTTTTTACTTTAGTGTCAGTTTTCAACAACACCATTGTCAGTTTTCTTGTAACAAGATAATTGGTGAGTGCCATGTCGTAGTAAAGTGAGAGAATCAATACCCCAAAATCATCCTGTGGGTTTTGTGTAAGAGGCGACAGAGGGAAATGAAACAGGAAATAGACAGCAGCTTCTCCCTGATTATTTTAATAAAAATAATTAGACAATTGCCTGTCTAGTACGGCAACTATGACAATATTCCCCCCCCTCCCCCATGAGGCAATCTATGGGGGAGACCTAAGCAGTGGACTTTTGATAAGTTGTAAGTGGTAGAGCTATGCTGCAGCTATATTAGTGGTATAGTTGTAGCACGAATAGGTCGGCTCTACCGGAGAAGGACCACACTCATAGAATACCAGCATTAAATAGCAGCTTAATGCTGATGTGTTTCGTATGGTGAGTGTAGAGAACCGGAGACCCGTTTTACTGAAAACGAGGAATTCCATCTCAGTACTCAAGAGTGACATCGCATCTGCATAGTGATTACTAAGTGAAGATAGATGTAGATGTAGATGTCTATAGGCTACAGCAACCACTTACCATCAGGTGGACTGTGTGCTCGTTTCTTTCGTAATATCAATATCAAAATTTCGTGCAACTGGCTGTCGTATTATTTAAAATTATTTTTTTTTGCCACCGACTTCAATATGAATTGTACAGCTATTTTTATTCACAATGTATCTACAGATGAACCTTAGTTAACGAAATAAGGTTGAATATTACTTGTAATAAAGGCAATTTGACATTTTGTTTATGTTTAGTCAAATTTCTATCAAAAAAAGGAAAAAATTACATGTGCCTTTGGTACGAAACACCTGCATTCAAAATATTTTTCATTTTACTTTCATTTTTACACTCCAACAAAATGGCATATTTTCGCATATATAACTTAAGAAGTGATCCTTCAGCTTGCAACAATTTGAGCGAGGGACTGACAATCAATTACGCTCTACTGTCACTAACTGTGACATACCTGCCCCGCCCACTTTGGACTTTGTCTTGTTTTTCATATTCCGTGGGTTCGACCTTGATCAAACTTATATGGGACCACATGAGAAGTACCAGCTTTCAAAAAAAAAAGAAACATCGAAATCGGTTCACCCAGAAAAAATTATGAGGTGTTATGACATACTTAAAAAAAAAAAACATGCACTCGAGTTGAGTACCTCCTCCTTTTTGAAGTCGGTAGAAAAATATGAGGTCAGCTATCGAAGGCCTTGATTATTCTTTGACATTTCCTATAGTCGCCGCTTACAACTCCTACGGAATGAAATGGAGTGGCAGATTCTCTTATGCCTCCTCTACACTACTCGCGAAGTAGATCGAAGTTGGGCGAGGAGAATAGTGTAGAGAGGTACTTCGATTCGCTTGGTGCAACCTCCCTTCGCCTCGGGCGACTTCCGATCGCTGTCGGTTTTTGCGCCAGAGTCAAAGGACTTCGCGAAGTACCCCGAAGTTACACGAAGCGTCTCACTACACTACTCGCCAGTTATGAATACTTTTTTTATATATATAAATATGAAATTAATAGCTTTCTACATAATTATTTATTTCGTTAACGCATTGACGTCGTACTGTTCACACAATTAGGTACCTATAGCAGCTGCCTCTTGAACGTGATTTATGTTAAGGGTGCGGGAATGTGTTATACCAGTTATTAGGTATGTGATACTATAACCCCATTCTGTGTAGATCACACTAAAAATTAATAATTTAAAGCTGATCCAAACTTTCGTAATGTAGTAGAGCATAATGCCTCCTCTACACTACTCGCGAAGTAACTTTAACGAAGTGCTCGTCGAAGTCGATAGCAGTGCGAAGAACGTGACTACACACTCGTGCTACTTCGCGAAGAGCTCACTCTTGAGTCTTTTTTGTATAGGATAGGGTGACAAACGGGCACATAGTCCACCTGATGGTAAGTAAGTAGCGCCCATAGTCATCTACATTGATTAAGAATCAAAATGCAGATGCGTTGTCACCCCTGAGAACTAGGATGGAAAGCCTCGTTTTCATCAAAAAGGGTCTCTGGTTTACTACACTCAACATACAAAACAGCAGCATTAAGCTGCTAATCTGTGAGTAGTCCAACCCCGGTTGAACCAACCCATTCGTGCTACAACCATAATATAGTGGTTCTACCACATGTAAAATGCTGTAAATAAGGCTTCCCAATAAAAAAGCGGCGGATTTTCGTCATTAGTGCCGCGGTTGATAGGTGGGTTGGCAGTTGCAGCTTTTTATTTATCAGTACTCCTGGTATCCATAATTAGAAAGATGTTGCTGCCCGTCTCCTGTTTCAGTTTCATTTAGCGTCTCTTACGACACTCACTGTACGATGTGGGGCGGTGGATATTCCTGCATCGCCACTATACGGTCACGGTTGCTCATTGCAGGGAGTGCCAGGTGCTGTCGATGATGCTGAACGCGATCGGCATGGACAACGTGTGCCTGCACGGGTTCATGCGGCAGCGCGAGCGTGCGGCGGCGCTGGCGCAGTTCCGCAGCAACCTCAAGTGCACGCTGCTCGCCACCAACGTGGCCGCCAGGGGCCTGGATATACCCTCCGTGCACCTGGTGGTCAATCACAAGCTGCCTCTCGAGCCCAAGGAGTACATACACAGGTATGTAACATCGATATGCCCTCCATGCACCTGGTGATCAACCACAAACTATGCTTCACACCCAACGACTATGTTTACAAACAGACTGCATCAAATAACGTGTTTCTGGTCTATTACAAGTCACTGCTGTCTGGTTGTGGTATCCTAGAGTGTTGGATTTTTTTTTCCTGGAAGTGCTTAATTAAATGTATTTATTTAAAATCTTTATTTTATTTAAAATGTACAATTGGCGGACTTAATGCCTTTAGGCATTCTCTACCAGTTGCAAAAGAGAGCCGTTCGGGCGATTTATAACCTAAATTGTAAAGAGTCCCTCAGACAAAAATTTAAAGAAGTAAACATATTAACTTTGGCATCGCAATATATTTATGAAAATCTAATGTATGTACATAAAAACATAAATAGCTTTAATAAGAATAAGGATGTGCATTCTTTAAACACTAGGAACAAACATAAGCTTGTAATACCAGTTACTAGACTCCACAGAATCAGTAATTCATTTATGGGGCAATGTATACGCTTTTACAACAAAATCCCAGAACATATTCAAAGTTTATCAATAAACAAGTTTAAAAGTTTTATTAAAGAAAAACTGTACAAAAAGGGTTATTATAATATCAAGGAATACATGAATGAAAATAACCCCTGGGAATAAGGTGATCGCCACCATGCTGGTTCTATTAAAAATCATTTAAAAATTGTATAAATGAAATTATTGTTAAGTGAAATATGTTTGAAAAAAAAAGTCCCGCTGGGTTTCTTGCTGGTTCTTCCCAGGACAGAGGTATTTTCCGAACCAGTGGTAAATAAAAAATGACTTTCAATAAGAATTATGTAATAATCAATATTGAATAAAAAATTATTCTATTCTATTCTATTCTATTCTAGTCAACCACGAGCTAAGCAGAGAAACTTAAGCAACTTAAGTAAATGTAAATATAAAAATATACATACCATACATGTAAATACAAAAATAAATATATATAACTACAAATAACCTAAATAATATACTCTATACCTGATACATAAGATACATAATTTTTAAATAATACATACATTTTAAGCATACTTACCTACATATACAAGAACAACTTAAACAATTTATAACGTCGAGCCACACATAAGCAGAAACATTTAAATAAGAAAGTTAGTTGCTGGAAGAAGAAAGGTAATGATCAGCCACCATTCTCTTAAAGGTTGCAACAGAAGTTGGTTTCCTGATATGAGGAGGTAATTTATTCCACAGCCTTATGGCCTCAGCGGCGAAACACTGAAACATAATTTGGTACGGCGAGGAAGAACACATAAGATACTTCCCTCGGAGGATCGCAGATTACGATCGTGAGAAGACCCCAAATACTGAAAGTATTGGGTAGTGCATGGATCATATAGGATTGAAAATAGCGTGCGAAGAATTCTGATGCATCTACGCTGATGGATAGGGAGCCATTTAAGCTTAGAACGATATAAGAATACATGATCGTATTTTAATTTAATTAGAAGCTTACCTATATAATGTTATATTGTATTGCTAGTGCCCACCAAAATTTGTTAAGGCGATACCCCGACCAAAACCTTGCGATAGAGCGTTTTTCAGAGACTATTATCTCATTAGTTATGAGAAATAAACTACATCTAAAAGCACATTATTGATGTTCGATATCCTATCATCACATTCCACATTCTAATTTGTTTTTGTGTGTTATAAATACATTTAAAATCTACTTTTAAAATATTACTAAAATTATTGATTACATGCATTTATTGCTTAAGGCAACACCCTAATCATTTGAGGATTACATTAATGGATAGAGAATTTAAAATCTATATTCTTCACGTTTTATTTTAATTTTTAAAGTTCGTTTTTCTTTTCTAATCAAAATAATTCCAAAAATTGTGTGAATTCTATGATAAAGCGGCGTACGTCTAAAGAGGGAACCAATGCTCAAGGTTATTTGGTCAGGGAAACGCCTTAAGAAATGCCCTTTCGTTCTCTCTTTCTTTCGTAAGAAGCGACTATAGGAAAAATCAGAAAAACTCGAAATATAACGGTATAATTTGTAATCTTGAAAAAAAAAATCTTGTTTGACATCCCTTACAGCTGTTCAAAGTTCACCGCTAAATATCAGCCTCTCCCAACATAAGTATATATATCCATCAAGTTCCTGCATGTGTTACCAGGTTTTTTTTTGTAGAAGCTATATCTAATGAATCACTTTATACGTAATTCGTCTATGCAAATAAATTATATTTGTTACTGCTTGCACATTTTCTTACGTTACTGATACTATAAGATGATCAATTCTTTCTTCATTTCTCAAAATTAGTCGACCGTGCTGAACTTTGTTATACCAATGGTATAAAATAGCCACATAAACCTTTATCCCCATAAAGAACTTTTATCCGTACATGACATTTAAAGTCTATCAGATGATTCGTCCGGTTTTAAGCGACATTTGAAATTGTTAAAAATGATCGCGCGAAAATGTTCCCGACGCAAATCCACTTTCAATGAAACATGATGTTTTAATTTAGTTCGTAAAATGTGGATGTAAATTTTAAATTGAAATACTAATATTTTATTGTAAATAAGCGTTTATATATACATCATTCATAAAATTGACGTGTCTGTCTGTAATATTAAAATAACTTGCTTGAATTCAGATCGGGGGTTTCTTTACATGCTATTATCTGTACATATAAATAAAATTGAAGTATCACACAGTAAAACTTTTCTCAGTACAATAAAACCTTTTTTCTTAAAGTTATCAGCGTGTGATATCGTAATTACAGACTGTGGAGATTTCATCTTAGTCCTCAGTTGTGACAACGTTTATTTAGCCTTCTTAGTTTAAAGTTGATTATGCTGTAGAAGTATCCTCGATTTGGCTTCCGGTGGTCTTATGTTTTTTTTTTTATAGGATAGGGTGACAAACGAGCACACAGTCCACCTGATGGTAAGTGGTTGCTGTGGCCCATAGACATCTTCATCTATCCTCAATAAAGACTCAAGATGCAGATGCGTTGTCACCCGTGAGGACTAAGATAGAATGCCTCTTTTTCAGTAAAAAAGGTCTCCGGTTCTCTACACTCACCATACAAAACACAGCAGCATGAAGCTGCTATTTGACGCTGGTATTCTGTGAGAGCGTGGTCCTTCCCCGGTCGAGCCGACCCATTCGTGCTACAACTATACTACTAATATAGCTGCAGCATGGCTCTACCACGTAAACATAGGTCGCCACTCCATCTAATTAGGCCGCCCTACTCTTGGCTTACCGATACGAAGCTGCTACTTGAGAATCTTACTTCTGATCTCATCTCGTTTAAAGTACCCATACTGGCGACGGGATGCAGCGTTATAGATGAAAGACTCCTGGAATTGGGATCAACAAGCCGCCTGCCAAGCGTAACGTATAAAGCAAATCTTCTCTATAGTGGGTGAGCTCAGCAGTGGACTTCTATGGGTCGATGATAATGACGATGATAAGCCACTGCCTGAGTTTATCAAAAGCCTTTTATTCATGTTTGTCTCAATGATACCCTTAATTGTTATTGGATGGAAATACGGACGCAAACAAATTGACCGCATCCAGTGATTACCTACCTAGATCGCCCTGCGAAATGCCTCTGCGAATAGACATTGCATCTGTTTACATTGTCGCATCTACTACGGGGAGTGCTTCGAGGATTCAGATTGATTCTAGCCGCCAAGATTCATCATCACATGTTGATATAAAGTTGTCAATAGCAACCACAACCACCGAACCCTTGACGGTTCACCGCTGTGTGATTTAGGGACCTTGACTATTTGACCTTGTCTTGGGAAAATGCCTACTCCTTCAAAGGCCAGCAACGCTTCGTTTGATATTGCAGAAGTTTATAGGCGGCGTTGGTGACGGAAGACGGCGGGATCTTAAAAACTATTGCGAATCTCTTGAGCGTATGACTCTCCGTTAGTAGAGGGGGAGGGCGGAATTAAATCAGGTATTCATGCGCACATTTTAAAATATATCATGTAAAATACCAGTGGTTGGCTTTTTAAATGTGGGAAAATTCCTACGGATACTCGATCGTCTAAGAGCCAGGTAGGATGTGTCTGACTACAGACTAACCCAGGGAGGCTGTCCCCGGCGATGACAAGGAGGCAATGGATCTCTTTAGAAAACACGACTTTGGCCCATGCTGATGATTTCCTGAACTTACACAGTCAAATTGTTTACCTAATCCCTCAAATATTTCAGAGTGGGACGAACAGCAAGAGCTGGAAGAACCGGTATGGCGATATCTCTGATCACTCCGTACGATATCCTGCGGCTCGGTGAAATTGAGGACCAGATAAAAACAAAGCTCAGTGAATACAAGATTGATGGTGAGTTCGATTTAAAGTAACAATGAAGTACCAGTTATTTATGTCATTTAAGATCTTTCTAGGCACATTTTCTCCATTGCTACTAGGTGGCTCTATAATCATGGGGAAAATTTGCAGTAATCACATGGCACGCGATAGAACAGACAGAAGGTTAAGATAGTTACTTTCTTAACCTTCTCTTCTTAGTTACTGCCTATTTTATCATCATCATCATCATCATCATCAACATCGACATTATAGCCCTTCACAAGTCGTCACTCCTGAACATAGTCCGACAACCGATGGGGAAAAAGGTTCTCGAGTGGCAGCCTCGTATCGGCGGACGAAGTGTAGGGCGTCCCCCCACTAGATGGAGTGATGACCTGGTAAGACATGCAGGAAGTCGATGGATGTAGGTGGCTCAAGACCGTGCTTTGTGGCATTTCTTGGGGTAGGCCTATGTTCAGCAGTGGACTGCTTATTTGACGTAAGCTAAATATAAAACGACCCGGTGAAGTACACTGTTGAACGGCCAATATTCTGCCTTTATATTGCCTCATATATCCTCCATATGTATGCCATAGCTGCCACGTTGGCAGGCGGGCTGGCAACCACAGTTTTTTATTTTTTTGTAGTTGTTAGTAAAAAGCTGCTGCCCATCTCCTGGATTGTTTCCATCTGTAGCCTCTTACAACACCCACCATGGGACGATATGGAGGAATATTGGTTATTCTTACACTGCCACTACACGGTTAAATATCAGAAATTGATGGGCCAAGTGGAGGGCAAAATAGTTACAGGCGACCACTAGCTAAATATAAATAGCAACTATAATGCAATACTAAATTTATTCTTTGAGGTTCACTATTGAACCGTGTTGTGCAGAAATGATCCAACCCACAAACTGACCAAAATAATGATCCAGTGGCTTTTTTTTTTAAGTTTATTTCCTCGACTTGTGGATGTCAAGGGAGAGGAGTGCTCTGCGAACCGAGCGCTGTGTTTAATAATTTATTTTACTAAATAGATTGCCTCACTCACTCACTTCGGGCTCAGCCGCAGCGGCTCGTGCTCAAAAAGATCGCTGTACAAAAAAATATTCGTAAAACCAAAGAACAATGGCAGAGTTTCATACATAAAATTAGTTGAGAAGGAATGGTAGCGTCTATATATCAAAAATATCTTAAAATGTTAAGCGCCAGTCCCTTAATAACTCTGTCAAAGAATTTTGTCCTGAGAAGGCGTCAAAAAAAAAGATATTTAGATTTGACCTTTTTAGGTTATGTCTTTGTCACTTGAAAATATCATGTGTCCTGTGGTTGTTTGATGTTAGCTTAATACATTCTCAACATAATGTACCTACCCACATAATTGAGAGTTTTTAGATTATTTCATCTCTATTATATATTTGAATACTATAATTGTATTTTTCTGACATGACTCCAGAAGGGCTAGAACCCAGAGCCATAAAGCCAGTAAAAAGTGACATTTTGTCTTAGCTAGTGTTGCTATAACATCATAGACTTTGTATCTTATAGACTAAACATACCGTGACGTCATCAGCGTGTGAAAGGAATGCACGTATATAGTTAGACATAAGAGTAAGGGAGAAGCAAATCTATATTTCTTGTCTTTTTCTAGGTATGCGTTTTTGATTGTTTTCCCTCCTTTATTTGACATTAACGATGTCAAGCTCTTGTAAATAACATTGATATTATAAGCAAACGCGTAATTGAATTTAGTGTTGTTTGTGGGTTTTAGTTATTAGGTAAGGTTAAAAAGATGGTAAGTTGTAGCATTTTAGGATGCAACAGCATCAGTCAACGAAAAATTGATAATATTACCTTTCATCGGTAAGTTTGTTTTGTGCTTACATTTGCTACTTGTACTGATTAATATCTATTGTTTTGAATATAAAGTGTAACATTTCATGTGTTTAATGAACTTTGTGATGTATTTTGTCAAATATTTGGACTCCCAAATTGTAAATTCTTCATGATAATGCTCCTTAATTTGAACGGTCATTCGAAAGCTTAAAGTCATAACAAACGTGTACTTTTTGATTTGGTAGGATTATAGAAACTTTAGGGATATCAGCGAGTACAATAATGTTTTCGCATTGTTTAATAATACTTGTTATTGTGATTAGTAGTTATGTCCATAAATATGAATCACATAATGTACATTTACATACACTTTTATGTTCAGCTTTAAAGGAAACTCCTTATGCCCTACAATTTTTCAATCGTTTTCCATTTACATAGACGTCATAAATAATATGTAAGTATCAACTTGAAGTCATGTTTGGATTCAAGTACATAAACATTGGGCAAAGTATATTTAATTTCACAAAATATGTATTGCCTGAAATCAGATGCACAAAACTTATTGCATTTCATTAATTCTACTATACATTAGCAACAGTTACATTACAATATTTATTAAAAAAATAAATAAATATGTCATACTAATATAAAAATAAATATAAACATAGATAAAATAATAAATAAATAAATAAGTCTTAATCTTAAGGTACACAATAACACAACAATATAAGATAATATTCTCAATTAATGATGTAGAAAAATGTGATGATAATATACTTACCGTTAGCATTAGTCAGTATCAAAAGTGTATCAAAAGTTTTAGGTTTTGTGATAGTTGCCTAGCTTGGCAGGAGAATTGGCAACTGCAGTTATTTGGAGACAAACTGTGTGAGAGGCCTATGTTCAGCTGTGGAGGACATAACTATGTTAGGCTGTAAATGTATTAATTAACAATATCTAACGCTTAATATGTACATATTTTTTTAAATGTTTGGTATGAGTAATATTATCATTACATTTACATATAATTGCTATTTAATTAAATCAATTGATATAGTATTAGTTGTTATAGGTATTGTATTTATGCACAGATACTTGACCCATACTTGATTTTTTTTTTGTTAAATGCCTTGATATAAAAGTGTACTATATATTTAATATATTAATTTCTTTTAAATATATTATTTCACAGCTATTCTAAGGAATCAGCTATCCGTAACTGTTGGATAATCGCTACTGGTAGTAATTATAGGTAACCAACAAAACTTAGCAGTGTATGCTCAAAACATTATGAGCCTCATTGTTTAGGTGGACTAAATATACTTAACTTATGTAATTTATAATAAAATTAAGATATATTTTTTAAATGTTATAATTTTTTGTTGTTTCTCCATAAGTGATATAAGTTTGACCTTGTTAGTAGTTATAATTTTTGACATTGTTCTGTATGTATGAAAAATTGACTAGCATTGCTTATTTTATTTTCAAATCCTGACATTCTGTATTATTATGAGTTGTAATAATTTGGTTGTATGACAATTATTTACTTATAGATGGATTGATTAAACATGAATCCTCATTTACAAATGTTGGAACTTTATCTGTACTACCATGTTTTATGCAAATAAAGAATTAAATAAAAGAAAGAAATAAATAATTTAAAGTCCTGACCTAAATACAAATAATAACAACAACAAAAATACAAATGAATAATTTATTATGCAATAATAATTGTAAAACTGACTGGGAATGCCTACCAATGGGACATTCAGGCCACCCTGAATCCCTTTTATAAAGGTGTTATAAACAATAATGTGTAAATAAATTAAGAAATAAATGTAATAATTATGATAATTTCTATTTAATTGTCATAAATAATGTAATAAAGATGTTTTTGACAAGAGATAAGTATTACCTAACTAAGTATAATTTAGGAGTTGTACCTTATTATTTATACCATTAAAATATATTATATACAAGGCATATATATATATATATATATATATATATATATATATATATATATACCCTTCTAATCCGATTGTAACAACCAGCACCCAAGAATTTCTGCCATGCAAAAGTATAATTCAAGTTTAAAAATGCATATTTTTGAGAAATTCTAAAGCTACTCAAACCAAGAATTACAACGAATGCTCTAGAAAGAAGACAAAAATTTTGTTAAATTTGTTTATTAATGTGATGAAAAATTAATAAATAATCGTATGTTTATTTTAATGTTACTGAATTATATTTAATATATAATTATGTTTTCATTTGTTTTACTTAATGTAACATTGTTAATATTTCTAAATGTTGTGTAAGTATAAACAATTTAGTTATTTTTCCTTTTTATATTTCTATGTATATTTTCATTTGAATAGAATATAATATATCTTTACAGTCTATCAAAAGTCCACTGTTGAACATAAACATGATTATAGTTATTTGACATAGTTTCAACGCTTGGAAAGCGGGTTGTCAACCACTGTTTTTTTTTTATTTAGCTGTTATCTGAAAATGCTGCTGTTTATCTCTTTGATATTTCCCTATGTCGGCTCATACACCACCCATGGAATGATATGAGGTAGCAGGTAATCTTATACTGCATGGTAAATTAAAATAGAATATTATGAAACATTCGTTTTTACTTAATATACTAACATATTAGAAAAACAAACCCTTTGTTGATGCTTTACAACGTATATTAACTAAAACATTTTACCACCTTAAGCATAAGGTAACATGATTAAGCCACCTAACCATAAGTAAGTCACCTAAAAAGGCCTTCCCTAGATATCCTCATTGGATGACTTTTACCATAGTTGCCACGCCTGCGTGTTAATATGCGTTATGCTGGTTGGCCACCGCAGTTATTTATTATTTTAAGTTTTCATCGGGAAAGTGCTGCTGCCCCATCCCCATCTTGTATTATTGCTTACGACGCGGGGTAATATCATTCCGTGTACAGACAAATTCTCTTGTACGCCACAACTTGCCGCACACAAGACACTAACTTAGCAAAACATGCAGGAAATCGCGGGAGTAGCCTCATAACCGTGTTTTGTACTACAAAATCTAAATGGAAAGCCTTTCCTTTCGGAGGTCTGTGTTCAGCACTGAACTTGTGATGGAATGGTATGTTAAAACATTATTGTTTTTTTTTGTAAAAACAAAACTCGACACGAGAAAATTTTTGTTTATTATTTAATATTTTTATTCTTAATTAATATTTAAGTACATACATAAAATATGTTATTTATTAGCAATATCACAATTTGTGCTAGTAGCGTCTTCACTTAGTGCCGTCGAAATCCAAAGAGTTTATTGAATGTCCAGTAAAATCGTCGTTGCGCCGTTGAATACAGAATGATGATTCTGTTTTTACGTCGTTTTCGCCCGTAGTTTTTAGTCATAGAATGTATTTTCAAGAGAAATGAATTAATCATCTGAATTATAAAATAACATTTTTTTATGGTAACAATTAAGTTTTTTGTATGAATGTAAGTGTTGTGAATATAAATAAACCCATAACGGGGGAAATGGAACAATATCTGGTAACCCAGTGAAAGTACCTCCCGCCTATTTCTATCTCAAAAGCATACGCGAATGCTTTATCTAGTCAATCCTCAATCTACGTATAACATTAAATGGAATTGTTACATAGTACTATGATTGAGATAATGTATTATTGTAGGAAGTTCTTTGTAAGAGACTTATTTTCAACCATATTACTTTTATTTTTATTATTAATGGTAGTATAGTCATTACTAATAATAACTTAGTATAAAAATGTTTTTTGTTTGTGTGTTGTGTTGGTAGTCTCACAAAGTTATACGAAAATAGTATGAAATAAATAAATGGCAACACTTGAATAGAGTAAAATGATTTAAGTCATTTGATATTCCCAAAAATGTTTGCTTTTTTCTGTGGCTTTAATTAAAAAACATTTTTATTTAAAAAATCATAGAAAAATAATAAAACGCCTTATATATATATATATATATATACATACATACATATATATATATATATATATATATATATATATATATATATATATATATATATATATATATATATATAACATCTCTAGATGCAATAATTTTTGTCAACTATTTTTCTGCCATTGTTCTTTGATACATACTACTTCATTATTATTATAATCACAGATTTTTATTACAATATTTTAAAAGCATAGAATAAATAAATAGTACTCCGTACTAAAAGTAACTAGGATTAATGTATATATAAATATACTTAAATACGTCTTGGACTTTATACTCCACAAAGTCCAAGACAATAAAAAAATCTGTGATTAGCTGAATGATGATATGATGATCATATGAGCATTATAATTCGTGCACTTTTGGATCTTCCAAACTTTTGTTTTATTGAAGTTTGACATAAAAATTATCGGAAAATTGGAAGTATAAGGTAATTAGTGAAAACTTGTGTGTATTTAAACTACTTTTAAAAAATTACGTATAATCATGTTATACGTATTTTTTAAGGCATGCAAAATTGAATTTACCAATAGTTTTTCATATTAATTGGATTATAAATGGATAAACCATACAGCAATATCAAACTAGGGATATTCCTAAAAGCAGTAAAGAGTACAAAAAGTGCAAAAAATTAATGATTAAACCACTGATGCATTGTTTTGTGTATTTACACACTAGAAACCGATAACCTTCAAGAACAACAACAAAGTAGCAAGTTCGCCTCACTCCCTACTGGTGAGCGTATAATTATTTGCCCTCAGTGGCGAAGATTATGCGAGTAGCATAAGTACTAAATACAAAAAAACTAATAGTCGAGTTAACTTCCCGATTGTTTAAAGTTCGCTAAGTAAATATGTATATTTGTGTTGTCAGACGACGAAGCAGTGAAAGTGTTCACGACGGTGAGCGTGACGCGACGCGAGCAAGAAGCTCAACTCGACAACGAGGAGTTCGAGCAACGCAAGAAAAACTACCGGATCAAGCGCTGGATCATGGCCGGCGTCGACCCGGACCTCATGGAACAGGGGTGAATGTCATTTATTATTTTATACCAGTTTATTTTTCAATAACCGGCCCAATTTGCAGAGAATGTTCAGAATAAGTAATATAGGCAGTGTGAAGAAAAATTAATAAAAAAAAATTCAAACATTCTGTCATTTTTATCTTATAAATTAAAAATGCGTGGTAAGTCACAATAAAAAAAATTGCGGTTGCCAACCCGCTCGCCAAGCGTGGCAACTATGGCAAATACCCCCCAATGATTAGAGCAACAAACAGACGGCCCCCAGTCCCCGGCGGCCCCGCTATTTCCTGGCTACGGTGGCGACCATGGTAACGGCGGGGCAGGGGGTGCTAAGAATCTCCAGTGGAGGTTCGGTTACCACCTTAGACGACTCGACCTGGCAACATACAACGCACGCACCCTGAGGACTGACGAGAAGATCGTGGAACTGGAAGAAGAGATAGACAAGTTGCGCTGGCATATTATAGGATTATCCGAAGTCAGAAGAGAGGGGGAGGACACGGTAATCCTCGAATCCGGCAACTTGCTCTATCACCGGGAGGGCGACCATCTGTCCCAAGGAGGTGTCGGATTTATCATCCACAAGTCTCTCGTTAACAACGTTGTAAAGATTGAGAGTGTGTCGACGAGGGTTGCGTACCTTATACTCAGAATCACCAAACGGTATTCGCTGAAGGTCATACAGGTTTACGCACCAACCTCGGCACACCCCGATGAGGAGGTGGAGGAAATGTATGAGGATATCTCTAGAGCCATGCATTCCTCCAAAACCCAATATACGGTGTTAATGGGAGACTTCAATGCAAAACTAGGCACAAGAGAGAGCGGTGAGCTGAAAGTGGGGAAATTTGGAATAGGGCAACGGAACCCAAGGGACCAGTAGCTGGCCGACTTCATGGAGAAAGAGGGACTCTTTATGATGAACTCTTTCTTCCAGAAGCGGCCCCACAGGAAGTGGATCTGGTCGAGCCCCGACGGTTCGACAAAAAAATGAGATTGACTTCATTATGACGACCAGACGACAACTGTTCAGTGATGTCTCCGTGATCGCGAGGGTGAAAACTGGTAGCGATCACCGAATGGTTAGAGGCACACTGAACCTAAACGTTAAATTGGAGAGGTCTCGTCTAATGAAGTCAACGCTCCGTCCCCCTCGTGCTCTGTTCCAAAGTCCCGAAACCTTTCAGCTCGAGTTACTAAACCGTTTTCAGTGCCTAGAAAACTGCAATGAAGTGGACGATATGAATGACAAGCTTGTGGAAACTGTCCATGCAGTCGGAGCTAATTTCTGCAAGACTCGCCGCAGAAGAACACAAAAACTCTCCGATCACACTTAATCTCATGGCTGTTAGACGGGAGATGAAGCTACATTCTTCAACAGATTTGACAGCATACAGGCAACTGAACAGACAGATCTCCAAATGCATGCGGCGGGACTTACGCAACTTCAATACAGCTTGTATTGAAGAAGCGATCGAGCGGAACCAAGGCTCCAAAGTCTTTGCCAGAGATCTGTCTGCCAGAAAGAGCGAACTGTCAAAGCTGAAGACCGAGTGTGGCAGCATCGTTTCCGGGGCACCTGAGATTTTGAGTGAGATTGAGAGGTTCCATGGACAGCTGTACACATCATCGTTGGAGCCACACGCAAGTGTGAGTAACGATCCAAGAGCGAGTCTTATCCGACACTATTCCGAAGATATCCCGGACATCAGTCTGAACGAGATTAGAATGGCTCTCCAGCATCTTAAAAACGGCAAGGCCCCAGGCGAGGATGGAATTACAGCGGAGCTTCTGAAAGCGGGTGGAAAACCGGTACTGGAAGTCCTTCAGAGGCTCTTTAATTCCGTCCTCCGTGGTGGCATTACCGGAGGCGTGGAGCAGAAGTGCGGTGGTCTTATTCTTCAAGAAAGGTGACAATGCTCTCTTGAAGAACTACAGACCGATTTCCCTTCTGAGCCGCGTCTACGTGCTGTTTTCGAGAGTCATTACGAATCGTCTCGCGCGCAGACTTGACGACTTCCAGCCTCCCGAACAAGCCGGTTTCCGAAAGGGCTTTAGAACCATAAACCACATACATACCCTTCGGCAAGGTGTACAGAAGTCCGAGGAGTACAATTTGCCACTATGCCTGGCCTATGTGGACTATGAGAAAGCCTTTGATTCCGTCGAAATTTGGGCGGTGCTGCAGTCCCTTCAGCGGTGCCAAGTTGACTGTCGGTATATCGAAGTGCTGAAGTGCTTGTACAGTAGAGCTACGATGGCTATCTGAGTACAGAACCAGAGTACGAAACCTATCCAATTGCAGAGAGGTGTAACACAGGGTGACGTTATATCCCCGAAACTCTTCACCGCTGCATTGGAAGACGTTTTCAAGCTTCTGGACTGGAAAGGATACGGTATTAACATCAATGGCGAGTACATCACTCACCTTCGATTTGCCGACGATATAGTCCTTATGACAGAATCGCTGGAGGACCTAAGCACTATGCTCAATGACCTCAATAGTGTCTCCTAACGGATAGGTCTTAAGATGAACATGGACAAAACAAAGATTATGTTTAATGTCCATGTCACACTCCATGTAACTCGGCTGGGCAGCGTTCGGGAAGCTACGACACATCTTCTCGTCAGCCATACCTCAAAACCTTAAAACGAAATTGTACAACCAGTGCGTGTTGCCAGTGATGACTTACGGAACTGAGACGTGGTCCTTCACTGCTGGCCGTATGAGGAAGCTCAAGGTCGCTCAGCGAGCTATGGAGAGGGCTATGCTGGGAGTTTCTCTGCGTGATAAACTTAGGAATGAGGATATCCGCAGTAGAACCAGAGTAACTGACATAGCCCAACGGATTAGTAAGCTGAAGTGGCAGTGGGCCGGCCATATAGCTCGAAGAACCGACAACCGATGGGGAAGAAAGGTTCTCGAGTGGCAGCCTCGTACCGGTAGGCGAAGTGTAGGGCGTCCCCCCACTAGATGGAGTGACGACCTGGTAATACATGCAGGAAGTCGATGGATGCAGGTGGCTCAGGACTGTGCTTTGTGGCATTGCTTGGGGGAGGCCTATGTTCAGCAGTGGACTTATGAAAGGCTGTAATGATGATGATGATGATGATGTTCATACTGCCAATGTCAAACACTTAATAGTCTGAGGTCAAACAGTCGCACAGTGTAGATTTCCGCCAAAGAATTTTTAAATTTTGCCCATAAATAATTACTAAGAGATTGACAGAATGAGCTATGAATTTAGGGGTTCCATTTTTAAGTGTGTGCAGTGTATGTCCTATGCAAAGGCAAAAAAGCATTTATTTTATATTGTGTATATTAGATATCTGTGTTTTATATATTACAGCTAGCTTAAGCAAATGAAATAAAATATTAATAAAACAATGACCAATGAAAAATACTTAAGTATTCACTGCTATTCTCAAACAATTTTTATAGAAATGTTTGTGTTGACAACTCTTTAAAAGTATTTCAATCGACTACAGCAGTTGTCTTCCAATTGATATTTGCTGCGTTCCACTTCGACAAAGAGCTTATGTTCGCATGCTTCTCGATTCAGAAACGATAAAAAATATATACAATAATATTTTCGACATTTATTAACTTCACAATAGATAATATTGAAATTTTTGCGCATTTTGCCCATCGCCTTACCATAGCATATCTAGATCTATATCTGTGAGCGTTCCTCTTCAGGCAACGTCATATACGGCTGGTGGTACACATACAATTAATTGGGAAACACTGGATAAAGTGGAGTGTCTAACATTAAATTGGATTTTTTTAAAATATTAACATCCTTTTCTCATAAGATAATTAAATTAATCTGTGGGTGTGATTAAAATGATTTAGGTAGCCCGGATGATCACGTGGCCTCCTGACAGGTGGTGGGTGACAGATGACGCTGTAAATATGGGATTGATTTTGCCTACCGAGCGTGAGCGACATAGTAAAACTATGAGAGAGGCTTATGTTTTGTAATGTAGTTTTTAAACAGATTTGGAACAGGAATGGGTGCTTATAATATAATAAAGATGATAATTAGTATATAATAATAAGAAAACTTTAATCGATTTTATTTTGACAGCTTGGAAGAAATGCGCCGAAAGAAAATAAAAGCAGCCAAGAAAGCGAAGCTCGCCAAAATAAAGCAAATTCAAGCGGAAATTAAGAATACAAAAGAAGATGCGTTAGATGACAGTCGCTTACAACCGCCTTCAACTGAAAACATTGATGACTCCATCAAAGAAGGATTGAAGAAAGTCAACAAAACATTGATGAAGAAAGACGACAGGTTTAAGAACGTCATAGGGAAGATAAGCAAGATAAAACGCAAAGCGGAGAATGTGAATCAGAAGAGTGTGGAGGAGAATGAAACAAAAAAGATGAAGAAAAAAAAGAAAAAACTAATAAGTGTTAAATAAATGTTCTTGTTGAATAACTGTTTATATTATTTTTTATAACATTGAAGTGACAAACTAACTTACAGCCCACAACCTGATTGTAAGTGACCACTGCAGCACATGCATGGACATCTACAAACAACTTTAAATAAAGAAAGTTACAGATGCGTTGTGAATTCTGAGGACTAATATAGAATTTCTCCCAGCCTGTAATTTACGGGCTCTCTATATCTTTCAGACCGGAACTCGGCAGTGCCAACATTGTTGGTGGCAGTGACAGTCAAAGGTTGGTTACCTACCCAGATGGATTCCTGAGTAGAACAAAAGTCCTAGCACAAGTGCATATAATAAGAAGATTATATAATATATAAACACTCACGCCTGTCACCCAGAGGGGTAGGCAGAGACTATGGACTCCCATTTTTCACGATCCTGATACACCTCTCTCGCTTCCTCCACATCCATATACCTACGCATACACGCTCGTCAGTTAAAGGTACTCTTGATTTGGCCCATTTTCAATATATCGCCAATTTGGTCGATAAACTTTCGCCTAGGGCGTCCCTTCCCGACTGCCGTTCACCTCTGCAACATAAATTTGCCTTGTCATTCTTTCCTCATTCATTCTTTTTACATGACCAAACTACCGAAGCATTCCTTTCTTAATCCCGGTCACAACATCATCTTGCAAACCACACTCTTCTCTTATTAAACAATTTCTCACTCTGTCATTCAGATTCATCCCTAACATACACCTTAATGACCGCATTTATACAGCATTTATTCTACTCTCGTGTTTCTTCTGCCACACCCAACTTTCACTACCAAGATTACTATTGACCATTAAGAAGATCAGCGCATATATTAATAAGTTTCACAGTAGGTGAAATTAAATTGTTAATTGCAGTTTTGAGTACTGATTTACGGCGTGTTCGGCAATGAGGAAAAATATCATCTGCATGTCTAAGGAGTAAAGATATTTCAAGGTCATCTGAAGTTTACCAACACTGGAGCAGCTCGGCATACTCGTTGCTTCATAACTTTTAGAAATGGGAGATCTGTGCCTATCTAGGAGGCCGTAGCTTCGACTTTATGCTTTTATTCAATTAAGAAACGACCTAACACCTATAAAGTTAAAGGGCTGCAGTATCCTACCGGTTCAGTGCGGGTGACGCGCCAGGCGTGCCATCGAATACTTTTGTGTGTGGCGTATGACACGCGAGGCGTGTCTTTTTAAATCGTTATAACTCGCTCAAATTGCTTTTTTGGAAAATTTATCCAGAACAAAATATTCATTATTTTGCAAGTAGTTCATGCCTGCGGCTTCGTTTCTGGATATTTTTAAAAAAAATTGAAATTTTTAGGAGTTGACAACCTTTTTTAACTTGTACATGGTACCGTTTTTACTTTGTAGGTTTTTAAAACATGTTGTGGAAAAATACTCTAATAAGAAACAAATGAACAAATAATAGCACTCTTTGCGATCGCTCACAAACTGAAGTTGTAAACAAGTTTCTAGAAAACAACTCTCCTGTTAAAAAAAAATGCCTTTATCTCTTTTGCTTAAAATGGTTGAAGTGCCGACTTATTACTATAATTTGGCCGAATGGATCTACGAAGTACCATGTGCTCTTGTGATATGGTATAAGGTTTATTTTTGCTTGAAACAGTTCGGAACCGTTCATGCATAAAAAAAGTTCGCTAATAAATAGTCTTTTGTCAATCCGCCGCCGTATAGCACCGGCGTTTTTTTCCTTTTAAAAACACTTGTTTTGCTATTCTTACTAATTAGACGTTTTCAGATCGACTTTACTTTTACATTTGAATATATTTAACATTTGTAAATATCAATGAATAATATACCTTATTTTTTTTTCAAATTAAGGTTCTTCATTGTTTAATATTTACAAATGTTATTATTAGGTGAAAATTTAATTTAATAAAAACCAAGGTTTCCAGGGTGATTTAGCTGTACCTACTTATATAAATGATTTTTTTATAACAACAAAAAATAGTACAAAAGGTTTGTAATCTCTTCATAAAAAAAGTCACTTATTCTCAATTTCAAAGAAAACGCGTAAAAAAACACGTAGTTACCCACTAAAAACAAGTAGCCTTCCATTTGTAACTTATGTTTGATGTCAAATAAACTTAATTAGGTCTAAACAAGTAAAAAAAGCATAAAAAGAACATTACTTTTACACATGGCGGATGGCACAATAGGCGTGTCATGAAATATTTGTTCGCTGCCACAGCTAAGAGTTGTCGAAAATTGGTGCCGCAACGAATCGGTTAACAACCTTCAAAGTACGCCATAATGGTACCGATTCTCTCAATCTTCTAGTTTTGTTAGAAGAAAGCACGCTGCTTGCCTGCAATAGGCAAGAGGGTAGTTCCAAGCCAAGAGTAACTCCAGAGTAGAAAAAAGTACACCAAATTGGAAATTTGTTGCATTTTAAAATGCGTTTTGCATGTTAATTTTTTTTTTGATGAAATCAAAACGAAGACTTTATGACTCTTTAAAGCCGAAAGGCTTTACTCATACAAATTGACGACAATTTAACAAACTTAAAGTTGCCCTTTCCCCTTCCATAATAAATAATTTAATTACAAAAACAATTTTTAAAAACAAGCTTTTATTTGAAATGCTCTAAAAAGAAGAAAATTAAACCCATCAATTTATTACATTACACAACTTATATGACATAACAGCTTGTCTATAAATGTATCTGTTTCATGGTTTCATAAATGCATTATTTTTTTCTTCGAATGAGGGCATCCACGACTTTTTCTGCCACCAGGGCGGCGCCACTTTACAGTGAGGTAAAATATTTGACAGATTTCATAGCGGGGACGATAATTTCTTAGGAAAATGTAATTATTAAGGTTTCTTTCCGTATTATTAGTTATATTTTATATTAATTACATTAAAAATGAATAAACCAAACTATAAATATAACTAAAAACCGATTTAAAAAAAAAAGAGTTAAAAAATGCAAAAAATTAAAATTACTGACGCATTATGTTGTGTATTAATATAATACTCGAGATAATGATAAACTGTTATTTAAAACGAATTTCTCAATTAACTGACACTGTGTAACAATAAACTTTACCTCAGTCACAACTAGCGACATCTGGTGAGTGGAAGATTATTAGCCCTCATTGCCTTCTTATATCAATATCAAGTTACATTATATTATTGTTTTCTTGTTAATGTACAGAGATAAATTTCGCAACAACCTTTTACATCACTAGCCATAAATAAATTGTGTATTGTAATAAATTGATGGGTTTGATTTAATTTAAAATTTGTTTTCTGCTTTTTAGAGCATTTCAATAAAAATAATTTTTACTGTTAATTAATTTTTTAGTTATTGCTGGACATGTTTTTAAAGTCTGTTAATTTAATTTGATGCGTTATTGTTGGTTTTTGATCCCCATCTTAGATCCACCATCTTGATTTTTTTATCGTCAGCAGTTGACCCTTGTCGGGCCTTAGAACATTTGTTCGAGCACCACCAAACTATCTCTACCTTTGTCGATTTATAACTCTAACCCTTTCGCTGCCCCGTGCACTACATATAGGTCATTGCTATTGTCTGCAAACCGGACAGTGAGTGTAAAAATTGGTATGGCGGTCATCTTGTATTCCGCCGTTTTAAATTTTTTCACCATCGCTAGAATTTCGCGACGCGACATCGGTAAGTCTTACCATTTAGTCGGGTAGTAGTACAGCATCTATCTACTCAAAGAGCCGAAGCCGGACGTAATTTTTTTCGTATTCTCAGCGTACAATTTTATTTGATACCTATATCATGGGGGTGAATAAAAATACATATCGAGTCCACGTGATGTTATTTTATTTTCTTCCCATGACGGTGCATAAAAAACGTAATTCGCTATATTTGGGTGTCCACCATATTGAATTTAGAGTGACATTGTTTCATTTCTGGGGGCACGGTAGTGCCCCCGCCAAGTCGAGCAATAAAGCGGCACGGCCGTAACATCCTTTTCTCGAAGCAGTTCAGGCCAACTCTGAAACCCTATAACTTTGTTATGGATAAAACTAGAAGCCTGAATTTTTACTAACCAAGTAGGTATTGTATAGACTCAGTATATTTCAAATTTCATTAAATTTGAACCAGTAGTTTAAGAATTGTAACTCGTCAAAATTTCTTAATTTTGTCACTCACTGACTGACCGATCATCAAAACTCTGAGGCACTTCTAGCAGACATAGAAACTTCAAATTTGGAATACAATTATTGTTTAATATATAAATTAAGGAAAAATTAAAATATTTTACAATTTCCCTTCAGTTATAGAGATACACCAACTGCATAGATAACTTTGTAATCCCATATAAATACATAGTATTACAAATTTACATTTGCAGTGAATGAATCAGTGTATATCTATAATGGAATAATAGGTGTAAATAGCCACCTAGATATAACTATCTACAAAAAGAAATGAGATGCCATCAAAAACATAACTTGTAAAAAAAGCCAAGTCTCGCAACTCAGTTCTTCTACCGTAAAAAGTTGTGAGATCCATGTAATACCAAGTCGGTTAATTTATTCAGTCCATAGATTGATACATAGATTGACTTGGCAATCGCACTAAACAATCTAATTTAATATAATACGTATTACTTGTGAGATATATTGTGTTTTCATGCGATTGCCAAATCAATCTATGTATCAATCTAAGGACTGAATAAATTAACCGACTTGGTATTACATGGATCTCACAACTTTTTACGGTAGAAGAACTGAATTGCGAGACTTGGCTTTTTTTACAAGTTATGTTTTTGATGGCATTCGTATTTTTCTCAGCAAACATTCTCATTTGACACCCATATCATGGGAGTCCATAGAAAATAACTAAACCGCCAAATTGGATGTGGTATGACGTCACTTAGCTAACCATGCATTGTCATCCAAACTGAACATGTATGCAAAATTTCAATTCAATCGGTTGAGGATAACTGCTTTAAAGTTCAGTTGCAAGGCTACTGCTTTAAAATTAAATACAATGGCTATCAAAGCTTTAAAAATAATTATTATGATGATATTATGAAAATTTCACGAGTTTTAGTGAAAATTAGGATAAGACATTTAATTTTCGAAAAGTAGTTTGTTGACAAAATGGCCTTTAATTTGATTAAAGAGTCAAAAGCCTTCAAAGTTTTGTAGAAATAAACAGATGGCGCTTTTAGAGATTTACCGCCTAAGGTTTGATATAATATCAATTACGGTCCGCACAAACGCATATTTTTATTAAAAAGTAGTTAAATTAAAATATCTGCCTGAAGTTGTCTATTTCGAAATACATGAGATAAACTTTTTTTTTCATCAGATAAACTTTAAAATTTCCATAACTTCTCAATTAATAAAACACCGACGGCTCCGGGGCGCAGTGTCTTAGCATTTAGTAATGACTTCCAGCGATGAGGACCGCGGGTTCGAATCCGGCACGGAACAAGTAGGCCTACAAATAATAGTTCAGGGTCTGGATGTTTGTGCTTGTGAAACTGCCTCTACAATACAGGACAGAATCCTAGTGGCGGTAAAGTTTAAAAAAAAAACTCGTTGGATAGTAATAATTTATTTATACATTGTAAAATTACAAATAAATACAACAATAATACAATAAAATGTTTTAATAAGCAAACCGCGTCGCTTTGATGGCAAATGATTTTGGCACAAAATTAGAGACAAAGCCCAATAACAATAAATACTATTTTACAGCGTACTTTATAGCTGCACGAAGTATAATTAAATAACGTTGTTCTGGCTTCGTTTCCTAGTATAGCAAGTGGCACAGTTTATAAGCGCTGATCTCCATGTTCACGTCAACAGTAAGCGTTTTTGGGTCTGCTTGGATGCACGAGGTGACAAACAAGGCGGCGACATACGACAAATTTGCAAACTAGCCCAACAATTGTCCAACGCTCAAAACTCATGCCAACTTTTATATTCAAAAATATATTTAGTGCTGAAATTATGTATTCGTATAAAAAAAAAACAATATTGTGTAATTATGTAAATTAAGGTATAGAAAATATTGGCGAGATATATCTAATGATGAAATTATTGTTATTTCATTAATCCTTTCGATTAATAATTTAGAAATGCTTAACATAAAAATAACGTTTATGCTATACAAGTGACTTAAGGATAGTTTTCGTGTAAAAATATTCGTGATAAAATTGGAACTTGTGGAATATCATTGCAATCTATATTTAAGGATGCTAATGATTTGTTGAATATCACAAGAACTATGATGTGAGGAATATGATTGTGATATTATGATGACAGGAGACACTGCACCCAATATTAGAATGGTCAAACACGATTATACTCAAATTGAATGCCAATCTCAACAAATCAAGCTTTAAACTCTTTCATAAACAATCGTGGCGCTTATACCAAATCTTAACTACGAGAGAAGAGGACAAGTCTGCATGCGGCTAATGAAGAAGACATAAAATGTTGTCAGTCATGTGTACAATACACTTTGCAAAGCTCTGAAGGAAAAGTATAGACAAAATTGAGGATTAGTTCAATAATGATTGGGATAATCAGTAATTTACATCTTTGTGTGTTGGATTTATGTGCCGTGCGAGCGATTTACATTTTTAAATTTACTAAAGCAATATTTAAATAACAATAATAAATCACATTTCTTAATTCTATAGCAATTATAAAATATCTTTCGAAAATATAAATGGAATAGCGCAATTCCAAGGAAAATTTAAATTTCCTAAACAATTTTCTTCGCACCAGTAGATATGATGTTCTTAGTTTTTATAGTAAGAACCAATTTTAAATATGTTACGAAAATTATCATCGTTACCGATGAGCAAAAAAAAAATAGAACACAAACAAAACGTTATATTTATTGCCAAATATTCAAACACTACTTAATTTTAAGATATCGTTAAGTCTCGTGACGTCACAGTCACTTTACAGCACGAGGCAACTACATCGTAAAGTTGAGCAGTGTTTTAAGTATTTGGGCATTAGAGTATAGAAAATGTCAATGTTTAAAATCAAAATTAAATAGCTTTATGTCTAATATATTTTTTTAATTACACGTTTATGGAAATGACAACTAATTTAAGGGTAAGAGGCTTCGGCCTTTATTTGCATATTATGTTTACGAGGTTAGTACAGTTAACTCTTTATAATTTTAACGCTAATAGAAAACTTCCAAGTTTCCAGCTCATCGGGACAAATAAGAAAGTGACTTAAGAAAATAACGTGGAAAAAAATTCATGGGAAAAAGTAAAGTAACGTGAGAATGTAGTCTTTTAACGTGATATTGTAGTACGTCCACATAAATAGGCCTACTACTCTGGTTTTTAATTATACGGCTTCAATTTACTTTTATACTCAATGATTTATCAAAAAATAATTTTATAAAATGACATTTTATAAATAAAAATTATTGAAAACCTTGCTAGGACACTAGTAAGGCGCTGACAAGACCGTGTTGTTTTTAATTTTCGAATAAACTAATAATTTTAAGTAATTAATTGTTTTATGTCGTGTAATTGGTAATTTAAAAGCGTCGTGTCGTCGCGCTTCACTTTCTTTTCTATGCAATCCGACAATATACAACTCGTTAGCGGTTGTCAGCGTCTTAACAAATGGTAACATCAGCAAAAAAATTCGTTGATTAAAAGAAACAAATTATTTATATCACATGCGCTACGTACATTTCAAGTGACGCAAAAACCAAACCAAAACCGTGCTCAATACGTTGTAAGAACACGCACCGATGTATACACATGCATCTAAAATAATTGCACGCACATGTACGCACCTAAAACCATGTTTTTAGGTGCATATGTGTGCGTCCAACAGTGAACTTTAATGTTTTGTAAAAGAAAGAAAGAAGAAAGATATGAACGTGAGCGAATTTTAAGAATTTGAACATGGTTTCGGCATCACATGAAAATGTACGTCTATCTTTCTTTGTCGATCTGAGATCACATGTGAAAACATACCAAGGTAATATTATAACTTCTACAACACTGTTGTATTAAAAAAAAAAACAAATAACTGCAAGTACGTAATATTTAAAAAAAATATTTGTATACATAGCACGGTACATTGCATTTAACATGTTAAAAATCGATTTTATATAACTTTGGGTACAGTGCACGCAAGCTAAACGCCACGCATCCTTATATTTTGCACATTGGCATAGGTAATTTTTCTTGAATATTTATGAACAATATTTTATTATATGACAAAAATGTATTATTACATTTCTTACGTTATTTAGGAAAGAAATAAAGGTGGGAACTGTAGTTGAAATGGTCATGTCATTGCTAAGGTCATATAAGTTTTTAAATCTAAAAATATTGTTTAACGATAAAATTATTTAAAAAAGCTAGACTTTCAGAAATCATTACATGCGTTACTTAGATTTACAACTAAAATTAAGTTTTCATGGAGTTATAATTGAAAAATATAAAATAATGTATCAAAATTTAAAAATCAATGTATGAAAGTAGGCCATTAAAAATGTAGTTAATTAGTATGTAAAAACTTTGTATCAACAACAAATTATTAATAGTGGTTAACACCTTAGAATTGGGCGTATGATTGGATTTGTTCGTTGATAATTTTATCCAAATTTATCTGAATGAGAATATTTCTCCATTATTCGGCTCAATTAAACTATTTGAAAGTACAAGAATGAATCACACTCAAAAACGTTATTACTTCATAGGGCAATTTGATTTTTCTTTTAATATATTATTATAAGACAAAATAATCACGAGAATGTATACCGAACGTTTTTTAACTATAAGTTATAGGCAAAATGTGCGGTAAGTAATGCAGAATAAGGTTGAAACTTACTTGGACATTTCTATCATGTAATAAAACATTGTGCAGAAGTTTAAAAATATGAAATTTTACTCGGACATCTGCAGTAGGGAGTTAATGGTCGCGTCCTTGTTGCCGCGGTTCGCTTCTAGTACTGACTTGATCACATCTTTGTCAATGCTCGGGAACATTTCCTCAATCTGTTCAAGGGAGGAAAGCAAAAATAAATATTAGTTCACTTACGGCATTGTGGCGTAGAATTATTAACCCGTTTATTCCCGTGGCTGTCGCAAGAGGTGACTATGGGAAATACCAAAACAATCTTATGACTTCAGGTAGATGGTGGTGTAACCATCAATAGTATATTACGAGGGCGGCACTGAAAATTTCGGGAATCAAGGAAGTGACACAACATTACTATTTAAAAATGTATTTATTGCTTTTCGAAGTATTCTCCGCGAAATTTGACACATTTTTTCATACGATCCATCGTATGGAAAACCAATCATTGAAGCAAACATTCCATTCGGAAGTTGGGGTCTCCAAAATGGCCGTTTTGTAGGCGTCCACAGCTTCTTCAGGTGATGAAAATTTCTGTCCACGCAATTTATTCTTTATTTTAGGGAAAGTATAGAAATCATTAGGGCTTAGGTCGGGGCTGTACGGCGGATGGTCTAATAATTCTATGTTTTCTTGCTCTAAAAACTCTTTAGTTCTGTGTGCGGTGTGAGAACTCGCATTGTCGTGATGGAGGATGATGCGGCGGTTGCAGTTCTCTTTACGGAGTTCAGAAACGACCTGTGGCAAACAAATGCTAGCATACCATACTGCATTAACCGTTCTTTGTCCCTCAAGAGGAATAGTCGTAACATGGCCGTTTTGGAGACAAACGTGGCCACCCATTGTTTTTGCAACACTCCGTTAACGAACAATTTTTGTTGGCTTTAACTCATTTTCGAACACCCAAACTCGTGACTGGTTTTTTGTTTCGGGTTCGTACGTGTATATCCAGGATTCGTCACCTGATACGATGTTGTATACAGCATTTGAGGATCCTGCGTGGAATCTTTCGAGAGTTCTGACGCACCAACTAACGCGAGCCGCTTTTTGCCCTTCACAGAGCGAATGCGGTATCCATCGGGAAAACAACTTTTTTAGACCTAATTGTTACATACATACATACATACATATAATCACACCTCTTTCCCGTAGGGGTAGGCAGAGACCACTTCTTTCCACTTGCTACGATCCTTACATACTTGTTTCGCTTCGTCCACTTTCATTATTCCCTTCATACATGCTCTACGGTTTAGGGTACTCTTGACCTGGCCTTTTTTCAAGACGTCCCTGATTTGGTCTAGAAATGTCCGCCTAGGTCTACCCCTTCCAACACTTTCATTCACACTCGCCTTATACACTTTTTTCGTCAATCGTTCTTCATTCATTCTCTCGACATGGCCCAATCAGCTTACGCACAGCATCAACGTTTTCTTGGGTGACTGCAGTTTTTGGACGACCTTGACGGGGATCATCACTGAGCTTAACACGTCCACGTTGAAATTCAGCAAACCAGCGATAAATTGTGGTTTTGGATGGGGCTTCATCACCAAATGCAAAAATCATCCGGTCAACACACTGCTTTTGTGTTAAGCCAAGAGGAATAGTCGTAATATTGCCAGTTTTGGAGACAAACGTGGCCGCCATTTTTTTTGCAACACTCCGTGAAGGAACAATTTTTGTTGGCTTTAACTCATTTTCGAACACCCAAACTCGTGACTGGTTTTTTGTTTTGGGTTCGTACGCATATATACAAGATTCGTCACCTGATACGATGTTGTATACAGCTTTGAAGATCCTGCGTGGAATGTTTCGAGAGTTCTGACGCACCAAGTAACTTGAGCCGCTTTTTGCTCTTCACAGAGCGAATGCGGTATCCATCGGGAAAACAACTTTTTTACACCTAATTGTTCATGCCAGATTATGTATTTGACTCATGCCAATGTCTAAAGTTGCCTGAATTTCGCGGTATGTCACATGTCGATCTTCCTCAATCAGCTTACGTACAGCATCAACGTTTTCTTGGGTGACTGCAGTTTTTGGACGACCTTGACGGGGATCGTCACTGAGCTTGACACGTCCACGTTGAAATTCAGCAAACCAGCGATAAATTGTGGTTTTGGATGGGGCTTCATCACCAAATGCAAAAATCATCCGGTCAACACACTGCTTTTGTGTTAAGCCACTTCGAAAGTCATAATAAATCATCGCTTTTGAATTTTCTCGAGTCAATTCCATTTTCTCAACGACTAAACAAGTTTGACAAAACCTTGTGACAAGACCGAGAATCTTTTTTTAAATAAATAAATGGTATTCGATTTTTAAAACCAAGGAGTTTTCAATTAAAAAGATTTCAATATGACAGGAACAGTGGAAATATTCCATTCCCGATACTTTTAGTGCAGCCCTCGTATTGTATTGAAATCGGCCTTTAGTTAAGGGTATGTTATCAAATTAAAACAAACTTTATACAGTGGAACCTGGATAACTGGGACCTTAAGGGACCTGCAAATTTTGTCTTACTTAAAGAGGTATTCCACTTACCCAGTGTCTCAGATATCCAGGTATAAATAAATATCTGTCTCATTTACAGAGGGTTCCATTAATAGAGGTGAGAATACAGGTTATTTCAGTTACAGACGTACGATTATTAAATAAAATAACGTATTTTGTAAACTTTTGTATGTATTATACATTAACATCCGGGCAACAGCAAAACCAAACTAAAACTGGAGGTCACTTTTGCACAATTAGCCAAGTGATTTTTTTGGAATTTTGGGGATTTTTAGTAGCATAGGGAATTTGCGGGTAGAATAAAAATTAGTAAACAAAACGGTACCCAATATAAAATCGAAAGAACTAATGCCAGATGCAGAGGTTTGTTTTGTTCCACTAACAGAGGTAAAGTGTCGGGACCTAAACATGAGTTCCAGCTATGGAGGTTTCTCACTTATCCAGGTCCCACTTCACCAAGTTTTAATGTATATGATAAGATCTGAAGTTTGCGTTTGATGTGTACCTGCTGCAGTAACCCGTTGGAGATGATTTGGTTCAGGGACTGCATAACTTAGAGAAAAAGATAATTTTCAGAAAATCCTTTGGCTGTGTGTTACCTTTGTTAAGCATAAATGAACTCTCATTCAAAAGGCAGAGAGTCGCATTCACAATAGAGTTTCGCTTCCTTCGCCTTTCCTGCGCAAACTGACTTGGGGTCTAGTTTAGACTGTGATGTTAATGTTGTTAGCCTATGCGGCTTTTAGTTTGATGAAGCTCTTACAGCTTCATCAAACTCAGCTATAAAAAAAAGGGAGGAGAGATTATTTATTTTAGTGCAACGTTGCGGGCGCTACGTTGCATGAAATCAATAATCTTAGGGGGTTAATATTAGGTTCAGTTCTGTGATCACATTAACATAACATGGATGAGTTACCAACGGCCGTCCGAACAGGAGGTGACAGGCCCCGGTTCTGACAACTAAGCCGTATCGTCCGATATTCTGGGCGGTGAGAACAGCCCAGGGACGCGGGTGTACGGTGTGTACGTGGTGTGCGGCGCGCCCTTCTGAGGACTCGCTGCGTCCCATCAGTTGTTGTCCTAACAGTGTTTGTGGCACTAGGTGATTGTGTAGTGTTTGTGTGTGACTGGGCGGCGACATTTCGGTCGTCGGAATCTAGCGAAACAGGGGGTTCCATTAGAACGTAGCGGGGCCTCAGGATGGTTGGCACAACATACGGAGTCAGAGCGTAGGTGGCTGCATTTACCACTAGCGGGTTGGGATGTGTCTCGGCAATCTCGAAATAGCGCCGAGACATATCGTTTAAATATTCAGAGATCGTCGGAAGTTCACAGTATCTGTGTAAGACGGAGTTTTGCTGGTACCACCGAGCTCCGGTGGCTATGCGAATGAATCTATTTTGGACGACTTGGGGGTCGTACAAATGACTATGGTTTGCGTACGCGAAAACTACACTTACGTAAGACATTATAGGTGTTACGCACGCTTTGTAAAGATGGAGCTTGTGTCTTAAGGACAGTTTGCTCTTGCTGTTAACCTAGAGGCGAATAGTGACGAATTGTGCACGGTTGCGGACATTGCGAATGTGTTTCGCGAATGTCAAACCGTGGTCGAATGTCACCCCTAGATATTTGGCCATGGATTGCCAGGGGATCTGGCGCCCGTACAGGATGATCGTACCTATCGCTTTTTTGCGGTTTTTGTATTTATAATTGTAAGAGGGGATCCTTTCAAAGTGTTTTGCTACACCTTTTTTCAGGATTCACTTCGATTCTCCATAAGCGATTGACGGCTGTATGGAGCATCTCGGTGAGGATTTTTTTTATTATGATGAGCGACGAAAAGTGCCGTGTCATCGGCGAAAAGGCAGTATTCACTACTGGGTACTTCGGGATGTCACTCGTGAAGAGTGTAAAGAATGGGGAACGGACAGAGCCCTGTGGGACACCTGCTTTGAGGGGACGCTTTGTAGAGCGAGTACCCTCTATTCGATAGCGAAATTGGCGATTGGCAAGGAAGGCTCTGATGATGTGGGTGAGCCTATCTGGCACGTTGAGTTTGTACAGCTTGTAAAGCAAGCCGTCGTGCCATACTTTGTCAAACGCTTTTACGACGTCGAAGAAAAGGGCATAGGTTATGGTGGTTTTGTCACTTCTCTGTGGAAGGTTGAATCTTTTCAGAATGTATTCTGTGAGGCGATGTAATTGGTCGTTGCACGAGTGTACGGGTCTGAAGTCGTACTGATCGTCTGGAAGAAGTTTGTTGGTGAAGATGTGTTTACATAGGCGATTCAATATAAGTCACTCGTAAGCTTTCCCCAGCGTGTTGAGGAGACTAATTAGTCTGTAACTAGAGACTAAGTTGCACGGTTTCCCCGGTTTCGGGATTCCTATTACGTCTGCCTCTTTCCATGCATCCGGGTTAGAGCAACTGGAAAGAAGAGCGTTGAATATGCCTACTAGAAGGCAAAAGAGCAGCGCGGAGAGAGATTTCAGTACCCTGTTGCTAATGCCATCACGCCGGGTACTGATTTCTTTTTAAAGCTTTTAATTACTTCTGTGACTTCGTCGACAGTCACAGGTTCTAAAGGGTCGCCCGCAGGTGGTAGTGCAGACTTACGTTCGACCTCTCCAAGGTGAGCGCGCTCTGTAGGTTCGCTAGATGCACTCCGTATTGGCTCTCTAGACTGTTCGCGAGGCATTCGGCCTTTTCAGAGTCGTCAACGGCAAGATCGGGGTTTCCTGGCGTAATGAGAGGCGACATGGATGAGTATTGTTCTGCTTTTACGAGCTCAGGTCAACTGCCTGAAGACAGTTTGAGATGGCTCGACATCCTCCAGCTGATTATCTATCCCACTTATCATGTCTTAATTCTCTAATGCGCTTTTTCACTTCGTTTTAGAGGTAGCGCAGTCGAAATTTGTTGTCTATAGTACGATAGTGATCGTACTGTCTTAGGCCCGCGTTCTTTTCTCTGATTAGCTGTCGAATATCACTCGGGAGCTTCCAGTATCGATTACTCGACACACGAACCTTACGCCATTTGTCATTTTGATTTTTAATTGAGATATTTAGGCGCACTGCAAAAACGTGGCGTTGAGCTTATCCTGCAGGGTAGTGGCTCCGCGGACTTTGCGGGCCAAAGAGGATAATTCAGCAACGTTAATGTTGCTGATGCAGCCGCAGACTAGAGAGAAGGCAGCGGTGAAAGAAGACGAGCCTTGTGGGACGGGCTTCGGTTTTGGGGCCTTGGGAGGCGGCACTGGCCGTGGGCAACAAGTGCTGGAGGCTTTACCCAAGCATTGGGTTTCGGCGTGGAAGGCGCACGTTGGCACCTTGCGCGAACACTCCCGCGACTGGGGCGGGCTTAGTGGCGTTTTGAGACGAGGGAGTAGGCATCGAAGATGGTGCGGGTTTGGGGCAGGCAGCCGAGAGCGAGAGACACCGCGCTGCTTCCTCCGCGGCGCTTTAGAACATGCGCGATAATTCGCTGGGTGTCCCTCTTTGCGGAAATTGACGCAGCTGGGGGTTTAACCGTCTCGGGCGTGCGGGGGCAGTCAGTGGTGCCGTGGTCACTTGACGCACCTAGGCCTGGCGTAACAGTTTACGACCGAATGGCCGTACATTTGGCAACAATGCTCCTATTTCGGGGGGCTTCAACTGCAATCCCCGTTAGGTTGCAGATGCGCCGAACGTTAAAAATATCCTTGCCTTCCGAAGACAAGTCTAGAATAACAAGGCACAGATCTAGGAACGGTTTCTTGTCGGTCTGGTGATGCATTCTATGCACCTCCCGGACTGGCAGATTTTGGGCTTTGAGTTTCTCAAGGATTTGAACGGTCTCGAGCTCAACCTCCAAAAAAAGGGATTTGATTAATATTTTTTAAAATAATATATTGACTGTATTTTGCGATTTCGTAAACTGAATACTAAAGAAAAATATAAGTATTTATTAATAAATTACCTTTGTGGCTAAATAACGATAATCGGGAGCTTCGTTCAAAAATCTTTCCACTTCATTCGATGTTAATATTTTCGACTTTTAAGTTGTAAAACTGTCTGATTGTTGTTTTAAGAAAGCATTTAGTTTTGGGTATTCACTTATATCCACTTTGTTCCTTATTTTCAGCATACTTTTTATCATCGAAAACCTCGACCATAACGTAGAAGGTTTTAATTTTGATGAGAGTTCGGAAAAGTATGCCAACATAACATTTTCTGAAAAACTATTTGCTTTTTTCTCTTCTCTCCACGCAATAAATTCGTCGTATGTATACATTGAGTTATATGTACTACGTACTAGAGAAGCCATTCCGAACATAGACTATGTTCAACTGAACTGTAGTGCAATCCATACAAACTAAATATTGCGTAAATTGAAGATTTGTGAATTCCATAAAATAATAATTATTACATTTTATTTAGAAATATAATATGTTTGTTTAGATTAAATTAAGATATTTTATATGAAATTCTTATATTTATTTTATATAAATATCTTATTTTATATCAAATTAAAGTCTTCGCCCATGCGCGACTACTACTCCCGCGCATGCGCAAAGACATAGAGTAGGACACAATTTTTGTTTGGAATGGCTTCTCTAGTACGTAGTACATATAACTCAATGTATGTAGATATGTGGCGACTTTTTGACTTTTCCGGTAAAATGTTCTCCGAAGCATATTGTCCAATTATACTGAGTTCCGGTGGTGTTAATTCAAATAAAATATCATCGAAATTACTAACTTTGTGCAACAAACAACTAAACTCGCATAGAACATTTTTGGAAAATGGCGCCAACCGTAAAAGAATATAAGCAGATTTTTTTTTGTTTTCTTCACCCATTCTGGGTAGGCAAAGGGAACTATACCCATACAGCCAAGTCTTTAGTCTTCTTTATTGATATAAAATGAAAATGAAATTTAATGAGATGAAATGAAATCTAACCTAACTCATTGAATCAAATCATTAAATCTGATATTGAAACAAATTAGTAGCTTCTTTTTAGAAATATTTGCATGAATCATAAAAACTTTTTTAGTAAAAACTTCGTGGTTGGTTTTTTCTTTTTTATAGACATTATTTTGACAGTTGGGAAAGAGAACGCACAAGTTCGGAAAAGGTAAAGAAAAAGCTCGAGTATGTAATAGCCCACATCCCGAACGCTATACGTCCTTGCAATACGCCACTTTTTGAGCAACTGTATTAAAAAAAAACTATTATGACCCTAAGACTTCAAAGTTTGGAGACCCTTATTTTAACCTAATACCGCTGTGAAAGTAAAATGAACTCTAATGCTATTAGCGTGGGATTGCATTCAGCGTGTACCTGGTGCAGTTGTTCGGCGGAGATGGGCTGCGGCGCGGTGTGCTGCGGCGGCGCGGGCTGCTGCTGGGGCGCAAGCTGCTGCGGGTGCTGCAGGGGTGCGGGGTGCGGCGCGGGGTACACCGGCATGGCCGCGTAGCCCATGCCCGTGCTCGGCACCACCAGCAGCTGCGGGTATGTCGCCACCGCCGCCGGCCCCACCTGCACACACACACATACACACACCTTATTGCTACCCGTGCTAGAGGATATACGCAGTAGAAGTGTAACCGAGATAACTCAACGGATCAGTATGACTGACCGATCAGAACCGACAATCAATGATTAAGAAAGGCTCTCGAGTGGCAGACTCGTACCGGTAAGCAAAATGTTCGGCTGAGCTCCACTTGGTGGAATGACGATCTAGTGAGAGATGCAAGAAGCTAATGAGTGCAGGTGACTGAGTACATCGTTTGTGACATTCCTTAGGAGAGGTCTATGTTCAGCAGTGGACTTGTGATGGGCTGTAATGATGAACGAACGAGCTAAACAATCGAGAGAAATAACTGCAGCTTGGACCTATGAAAAGTTAACGAAATCATCATCACCTCTTTCCTTTTTTCCTCTAAAATAGTGCATTATTTTTCAAGAACAATAAAAGAAGAATGATAAAGACTGTCTGCAATGTATTCTTTAATTTTTTACGCGTACGCCAAGAAGTTTTGTATATGCTTGTAATTTCAATAAGAAAACAAAAAAATGTATTATATCTATTCACAACAACACAGTGAGACTGCTATCTACCGAGACAGCGTGCTTCGCACATTACAGTGAGAACACCAAGGTAGCAACCAAACACAGAGTACCAAGCAAGGCGGTGTATTCTAACAGTTAATCTTGCGCATAAACTAAGAGAGTTTTTGTGAGACTCTAAGTCTGAAAAATATACAAAACAAAACCAAAAATAACAGATCGAGAGACACAAAATGTCTAAATACCACCAGTCTAATGTTGAATAAAAAATCCATAGAGTTATTAATTAAATAATACTTACAGAGTAGCTAAGTACCAGATTGATCATGCCTTCTTTTCCATCGCCTTGTTTACCATTCAATGGATACCAGTTCTCGTGGGTTTCACCCTGAAAAATAAAAAATAATCCTCGAATTGTGGACACATCTTAAAATATTATTACTGAAAAATAAAAAATAAAAAACATTGCTTTCTGCTTAGCGGTCTCTTTAGCTGAAAGTATTTGCCTTAATCGTCACGCTTGGCAGGCGGATTGAGAATATACATTTCGCTGGGTAACCAATTTGGGTACATACTTTACATTTGGCGTAAACGAGATGATGAGAAGTTTTTAGATTTTATTGGTATTTCTAGGCAACAGTTGCCTCTTGCGATATCTACAGTGGAAATCGTCGCATTATAATGTTACACACACACACCCACACGCAAACGCACCCATATACGCACACACGTGCACGCGTACGCATACCCGCATCCACACACGCACGCGCACGCATACCTGCACGCGCACCCACACATGCACACGCACTCGCCCTCGCACACGCTCCGGCACATACACACATACACACACACCCGCACATGCGAACGCGAACGCGCACGTAACCGATCCGTACCCACACACGCACGCGCTCTTACTCACACCCTCGCATACGCTTTCTCGTATGCACCCGGCCCGTACCCACACACACACGTGCACGCGCTCACACACACACACACGCACACCACCCGCATGCATCCGCAAACACACCCGTACGCACGCACTCACGCTCACGCACCCGAACCCACACACACAAACAGCACATATATACACATACACTCCATTTATAAAAATATGTCGCGATACTCTTGACACAAATATTATTTTTAAATTACAATCTATATTTTTATAAAACAAAGGAGATGTATGAAATTGGGTTCTTGACATCGTTCGTAACAGTTATACAAAAATATGTAGGTAATATAAAGATAAATTATAAGCATAATTATATGGTTTTTATTTCTGTAGTGTATGGGATAATTATAAAAACATTTTAAAAACTGAAAAACGAAAACTAATCCTTTTACCATAGCAAAAACAAAACGTTTTTAAATATTTTAATGTATTTTGTCTATGGCATTAGATAATTGAAGGCTATTTTTTGTAATAAATAACTTTCAGTATCACTAAAACTCATAATAATGAAACGTTGAGGCGAATCTGTAGAGATTAATAATAAATCTTTTTAGAAAATCGATTGAATAGACTACGTTATTAAACTAAACAAAATATTTTAATAATATCGAACACAATTGAATAGGCTGGTAGGTATAGGTATGGTCGTTGATCATTGCATTTTTCGAATGAGACTTGGTAACTTCGAGTTTAAACTTGTTATCTTGTCATACGCATTGGCATTGTGGTTGTGTTTGTCGTGAATTAATTTAACTTGACCCTTGGATTTTCTCTTGCTTTAGAGGACAGTAGGTTGTTGCGCCCACATAATGACTAATGACAATAATGTGTTACTTGGGTTTTGAGAGGAATAGAACAGACAATGTCCAGCCTCAGACTGCTTTTCGAGATGACATTTTATTAAAAATTGCAGAAAATAATTAAACAATTAAAAAAGTTTGAGTTGTATTTTATTTTATTTAAGAATAACTAAAAAACTGCCCTTCTTGTGTCCTTTCAATTTATTAAAACAACTTATTCCAGAAACGATTGATTTTACTTCATAACCTACAAATAATAAACCAAAATAAAAACAAAACCCCAGGTCTTACAAAAGTATGACTTTTTTGTCGTAAGTAGCAAATGTTTAAATCTTTAAAATAAAATATATTTAAACTTTGTTAACGCCGGGCCCAAGCTTGTATGGAACCAAGTTCATCTCCTTTATAATATACAATATACTTTATTCTTCATAATTTATATATACTTATACAAATTAATTTCGTATTTACTAAAATAATGTTGTACAGCCTACACAAACATATTACAATGGAGATATAAATGAGTAAAAACTTCGATATAATTGTGATTCGTCTATTGTGAAATACTCTTGATTATTTTGCGACAACTATTACGTATTATGTGATACTTTGTAATAGTTGTTGTTCAAACGTGGTAGAGCCATGCTGCAGCTACATTACTGGTATAGTTGTAGCACGAATGGGCCGACTCGACCGGGGAAAAAAAGAATACCAGTTTAAAATAGCAGCATAACGCTGCTGTGTTTCGTATGGTGAGTGTAGAGAACCGGAGACCCTTTTTACTGGAAACGAGGCATTCCATCTTAAGCCTCACGGGTGACAACGCTTCTGCATTTTGACTTGTAATCGAGGATAGATGTAGATGTCTATGGACCACAAGCAACCACTTACTATCAGATGGACTGTGTACTCGTTTGTCACCCTAATTCTATAAAAAAACAAAAAAAAAAGAGTACAAACAAAGGAATACTACAAGCCATACTTGTTACTACAACTTGACTTGTATATTTTCGTACTCGCTACATTGATCTCTACAATCTTTCTTCAATGATTGTGCATATTTGATAAATAACCTCTTCACAATAATCTAATCATTATTTATAATGATCCAATAAGAGTAATTATATTTGCAGTTTGTCATCCCTATAACTATGTATGCCAGATAGCATTTTAATTAATAATTTTTTTGCATGACTGTTAATAATACTCACATTTAGCACTGCCTGCGGTATGGTTATATGTGTCCAAGCGATTAACTCATCCATGGTGAAAGAGCACTCGTCGAATATCTCCAGGTAGATGGAGTTCACACCCGGCGGTAGGAGGCTGTGAAGAAAATCGATAAATAATTTAAGTAAGCAATAATAACCATAATAGATGTTAAAATGTTAATATAGCACGCCTATTTTTATATCTAGTTTTGTTTTGGAGTTTAGCTACATTTATATTAATGGCAAACTGGTTTAAATGAATACAAATGAAAATAAATGCTAAAATTATTCGGTTTTCGGTATAACTGGATTCATAATTTAAACAATTAATAAAAAGGCAGGTAGATCAAAAATTTAATATCTTATTTGTTAAGGTTGTAATAAAGAAATAAATAAATATAGGTAAAATTACCTATAATATATTATATGTTTTGTTTCTCATTTTATTTATTATAATAAGTGTTTATTTCAATAAATAAAATAAGCCAAAGCAGTTCTTATATTAACATTACAAATATTACAGTTCCTCGTTTGTTGACGCCATTATAAAAAGCTTGAAGCTTCATACAATTTGAAATGATGAATGATGAAATTTGAAGATATGAAATGTTATTAAGTCGACTCTCGATAATTTGAAACATAAGGGGACCATAGAAAAATTTGAAATTACCAAAAGTTCAAAATAACAGGAGTTTAGATAACCAATAGGGAGGGAGGAAAAAATCAAGTAGTAAGAGCCTCGCTCAATTTGACTGGAATTGACAATTGTTCTTCTTCGATTTCTTACTCGTCCTCATCCAGAAGAAGGGACTCAGTCGTATATCATTTATAATAACAATCAAGAGGTCTGTACATGTATGGGGCCCCCATGTATTTAAATTAGCAAGCAGACATAGTTTTGCAGCATATGCTGTAAGAAAGATTAGAAGTCTCACAGATATTGAGACAGCTAGATTAGTGTATTTTAGTTACTTTCATAGCGTAGTCTTATGGAATTTTGCTATTGGGTAATGCGACTGATATTGAAGCTATATTTGTTTTGTAAAAGAGAGCCGTACGGGCGATTTATAATCTAAATTGTAAAGAGTCCCTCAGAGAATTTTTTTAAGAAATAAGCATATTAACTTTGGCATCGCAATATATTTATGAAAATGTAATGCATGTACATAAAAATATAAATAGCTTTAATAAGAATAAGGATGTTCATACTTTAAACACTAGGAACAAACATAAGCTTGTAATGCAAGTTACTAGTCTCCACAGAATCAGTAATTCATTTATGGAGCAATTTATACGCTTTTACAACAAAATCCCAGAACATGTTCAAAGTTTGTCAATAAACAAGTTTAAAAGTTTTATTAAAGAAAAACTGTACAAAAAGGGTTATTATAATATCAAGGAATACATGAATGAAAATAACCCCTGGGAATAAGGTGATCACTACCATGCTGGTTCTATGAAAATTCATTTAAAAATTGTACAAATAAAATTATTGTTAAGTGAAATATGTTTGAAAAGAAAAGACCCATTGGATTTCTTGCTGGTTTTCCCAGGACAGGGGTGTTTTCCGAACCAGTGGTAAATAAAAATTCAATAAGTATTATGTAATAATCAATATTGAATAAAAAATCATTCTATTCTATAATAAACAAACGACAGGTCTGTGTATGATAAACACTTCAAATTATGGAGAGTATAGAATCACAGATTTCCAATGTTGCATGTTGGTGGGCAAGATACTATTCCTTCAACTTCAAATTACCGAGGGGACCAATTAATGAATTCAATTGAGTAAAATTAATTTTATTTTATACAATTTATCGAGTATGAGGCCGGAAAAAATTTCAAATTACAGAGAGATTCAAATGGTCGACTGTATTCAACAATCGATAATTTGAAAGAATTAATGCAAAATTTAGAATTTAAAATTAAGATTTCAAGGCGACAAGGAGTTGTCCTCACCAATGAATGACTTTGTTCCATCGCGGCGTCCTCCCGCCGCTGGGGTCCGTGTGGGTCTCGTATATGCAATGTCCAACGCGAAGCCGCACGTACGGGTCCATGCGGGTGAGACCTGAGTAAAGTTTTATTGCATTACTGTTTGTTTTAAAAGCAAGGTTAACATATTCGTTCTAATCGCTTCTTTATTTGAATTTGGTTGCAAGTGTACATTGGCTGCAGTAGCGCCATAACATATTTAAGCCATCAAGTAAAGGATAACTTCAATAATTTTGTCGATTTGAATCCAAGATTCAAAACGTGCGACGCGAAAGATGAACAAATTGTTATAAATGAAAACTTGTATAAATGGTTTCAGAGCCAGTATAACAACAGACTGTGAGGGATATTTTCATCGTAGTCCTTAGGGGTTGCCCTAGTAGGTTGTCAATCCTAATTTATAATATAGTATCCTACATTACATGTCCAATCCGCAACAAATTATAATTCCACAAAAATGTATAGTTTGACGTGAGGGTATCAATAAAAGAAAAATATAATCTATACAAATAAATAAAATTGAAGTGTCTGTTTCTAATGTCAGAATTACAGCTTTTTACTAAATGCATATTTTCATATACATAAGTAAATACGGTGCTAATAACAAAATACAATTTTTAAAGGTTTTGTCTGTCTGTCTGTGTTTGTCCGCCTGTCTTTCTGTTTGTTCCGGGTAATCTCCGAAACGGCTGGACCGATTTTGACGTAATTTTCACGCAGCTGACGTCACAAGCAATAGCTTAGGCTACTTTTATTTGAGAAAAAGAATTAGGGTACCGCGCAAAAAAAATTAAAACCCCAAATAACACGCGGGCGAAGTCGCGGGGAACAGCTAGTAATATAATAGATAGAATATAATATAGAAAATAGAATATTATATTAATAAATGAAAAAGCTCAAAGCAGCAATAAATTTTTCTTTTAACATAATGTACCCTACTATTTCATACTATATCGTCCCATGAGTGTCGTAAGAGGCGATAATAATAACTCAAAATAATAAATAACTGCTATTGCCAACCCGCCTGCCAAGCGTGGCAACTAACGCAATATCTCCCCTGTTAGCCTATCTATGGGTAGAGCTAAGACCAGTAGTGCTATTTTATAGGCTGTAAGAGAATGGACCCACTATTTAAGTTTTTTAATTTTTTTCGCTATCTATTTATTATAATAAACTTGACTCGAAATTACTTCGTAACGGAGGCCCGCGCGAAATCGGTTGTGCCAGTTACGTTAAACGATTGTCTAAAACTTTGTATGTAACCTACCTACACATTCAAATTATAGCGATGTAATCATTTTGAATTTTGGGACCTGATTAAAAAAGTCTTGGTGAATTTTTTTTGGAGTTTATGGCCTGGTATCTAGACCTTTAGGCCAAGTCTTGAGTATTTTTATTCGGTTTATTATAATTTCCCAAAGCCTTGTCTTTATGTATTATTATTCTTCATAGTTCACTGCTTCACAATATGTTGATGCGTCACATTGTGCAGCCCTTGGGAGATTTTGACGGCAACTTGAGCCAGCAGGCAGCTGACAGTTGGCGATGGTATCTAAAGGCGCCTATGCAAACAGCTTATCTTGAGAATCCATCACCATCAGAGCACTTGTTTCGCCGTTTCCACTAATAGTTCACATGCGTAGACAGTTAATACATAAAATCGCACCGCTTTTACATATCAAAATCCACTTCAAACTATTATTTAAACTATAATACAGGAGCAGCAAACCGCCGCCGGTCAAGTTCCCGCCAAAACTATCTTGGTGGATTATTACCGCTACAAGTGTTGCCATATTTGGCTAAAAGTAGGGTAGGCGAATTTTTAAGTGTAAAATAAAAAAAAACTTATTTAAAAAAATATTTCTCTGAAATCATAAAAAGTCTAAAATATTTTTCAAAATACAGTTTCCTACTACAATTTTTTTTATAATAAGCTTAAATACTTGAAAAAAAAAAAGGTGGCGACGCTAATGGTAGTTCATACGAGTGACAATGTATCTGTGGGATTGAATTGGATGGATGTTTGGATTGGCAGATATTATAGGTGGAAAATACTGCATTTGACAGTCAAAAAATGAATTTAATAATTTATAATATACAAAGAGTATTGCCGGCTCCGTGGGGCAGTAACTTAGCAATGAGTTGCAGCGCTAAGGACCACGGTTTCGAATCCCGCACCGAACAAATATTTGTATGGCCTACAAGTAATTGTTCCGGGTCTGGATGTTTGTCCTTGTGCAATTTAAGTACCAATATAAACTGCCCCCACGATACTGTGTCAGTTGACATACTGTTTTAATAACCATACTTTAATAACAATAAAACATATAATACGTCTCAAAATTGAGGTATGAATTATACATTTAACTATTAACATAGTTATGAACATCAATGCATATAATTCAGTGTTTTATCACCTAAGTGACATCGGTTAATGGGTTTATGAAGATGCGTTGTCACTTGTCAGACTCTCTAGCTGTGAATTGACGACAGTTTTGATTCAGGAAAAGAGATTCCAGAGGCCTGCACTCGGATACCGACTATCTTTCTTTCTTATTTTTTGGATTTAAAAAGAAAATAAAATTATGCTAAATCGGGTTGGGTCGGACTATTTGACACTATTGAGGTCATTTGAGCATAGTGCTTAGGTCCTCCAGTAGTGATTCTTCCATAAGGACTATATCGTCGGCAAATCGACAGGCAGTGATGTACTCGCCATTGACGTTAATACCGTATTCTTTCCAGTCCAGTAGCATTATAAAGTCCCTCTTTCTCCATAAAGTCGGCCAGCTGGTGGCCGCTTGGGGTTCCGTTTCCTATCCTGAATTTCCGTACTTTCCGCTCACCATTCTCTTGTGCCTAGTTTCGCGTCGGAGTCTCCCATTAACACTGTATAGTGGGTTTTGGGGGAATGCATGGCTCTAGAGATATCCTCAAAGATTTCCTCCACCTCCTCATCGGGATGTGCCGAGGTTGGTGCGTAAACCTGTATGACCTTCAGCGAATACCGTTTGGTGATTTTGAGTATAAGGTACGCAACCCTCGTCGACACGCTCCCAATCTTTATAACGTTGTTAACAAGATATTTGTGGACGATAAATCCGACACCTCATAGGGACAGATGGTCGCCCTCTCCCGGTAATTTATATATTTTTATTTATAGGATAGGATGACAAACAAGCACACCTAATGGTAAGTGGTTGCTGTGACCCATAGATGTCAACATCTATCCTCAATAAAGAATCAAAATGCTGATGCGTTGTCACCCGTGAGGACTAAGATTGGATGCCTCTTTTCCAGTAAAAAGGGTCTCCAGCTCTCTACTCACCATACGAAACACAGCAGCGTTGAGCTGCTATTTTAAGCTGGTATTCTGTGAGAGCGTTGTCCTTCCTCGATCGAGCCGACCCATTCTTGCTACAACTACGAGTATAACAGTAATATAGCTGCAGCTTGGATCTACCACGTATTATAAGTATAACGCTAAGTATAACGTAGCCGGATTCGAGGATTACCATGTCCTCTCCCTATTTTCGGACCCCAGATAATCCTATAATATCCCAGCGCAACTTGTTTATTTCTTCTTCCAACTCCAAAATCTTCTCGTCAGTCCTCAGGGTCCGTGCATTTTATGTTGCCAGGTCGAGTCGTCTTAGGTGGCAACTGAACCTCCACCGGAGATTCTTAGCACCCCCTGCCTTGCCGTTACCATGGTCGCTACTGTAACCAGGAATAGCGGGGCCGCCGGGCGCCGTCTTTTTGTAATTCTCGTCATGGGAGTATATTGCCATAGCTGCCGCGTTTGGCAAGCGGGTTGGCAACCGCAGTTTCTTTATTGCAACTTGCAGTTATCAGAAAGATGTTGCTGCCCATCTTCTGCCTCGGTTTCTCTCTATCACCTCTTGTACGACGCCCACGGGCAGATATGGGGTAGTGGGTATTCATACCCGCCACTACACGGGGGACACGATGGGACATATTAAGGCGAAGTAAATAAAACAAAAGTAGATTTTAACAAGATTAGGTTTTTTAAACCTGACCACGTAATGAACGTGGCTGAGTCACATGAAATCCAATTAGCGGTTTCGGGTTATTAGCGGAACTACTAATTGACTCAGAATTTGCCATTTTGTTAAAATGTAAGGGTGTATACACAAGAAGTAGTTTTAAGTGTTATTTACGCGTTATTCAAGACAAAGCTTCGCTATTATTTTCTCAATTCACCAACGAAGACATAACCTTACAATCGTTTGTATAAAAAACCCAAACGTATATTAAAAGTAATCTTGTGTTAAGACTGTAACATTATCTCAAAGGACATCTGCATGAGTTCAATAATAAGTTTATGAGTTCTGGGGCCGATCAGAAAATTACTATTAATAAATTAGAAATTATTTAATAAATACGCGACTAACGAGACATTCCATTTAGTCCTCAGGAGTGAAAACGCATCTGCACTTCGATCTTTAATCCACGCAGACCATATTATCCATTTACCTTTAGGTTGGACTGTTTTCCCTTACCAACCTTCTACCAATCACCTAAAAAAACGACGAGTACCATTCACCTAAAAAAACGATGAGTATCAATCACCTAAAAAAATGACGAGTACCAATCACCTAAAAAAACCATGAGTACCAATCACTTAAAAAATGACGAGTACCAATCACCTAAAAAAACGATAAGTACCAATCACCTAAAAAAACGACGAGTTCAAAAAAAAAGAAAGAGGAAATAGGTCAACGAAATCTACTTTCAATTTTTCTCATAAAGGCAGCTCTTCACGTTGGCCAAGAGTTTGTGATGGCGTCCATACGTCGGAAGGTCGTTCAGTTTGCTTCGATTCAGGCCGATGTGCGGGCGAATATATTAAAATGGATATTGAGGCGCTAGCGGCTGCTGCGGTTTATTTATTCACAGCATACAGCTACTACGTGAATGTGTATAAGAAAAGGCTGATCAAAAAGAAATAGAAAAAAAGAAATTTCATTTCTTGGGTTCTACAAACAATTTTCAACTTGGTAGAGATCTATATAGTGAAAAGTTTCATCATTGGTCATTGTTACTGCCATTTTGTTTGACGGCTCCGTGGCGCAGTGCCTAAGCACTGAGTTGCTGCGCTGGGGGCCGCGAGTTCGAATCCCGCACGGAGCAAGTATTTGTATGGCCTACAAGAATTGTTCCCGGTCTGGATGTTTGTCCTTGTGCAATTTGTGTTTGTAAACTGCCTCCACTATACAGGAGAAAATCCTAGTGTAGGGGTAACGTTTTTATATGAAAAAACCGACGAGCGTGTATGCGTAGGTATATGGATGTGGAGGAAGCGAGAGAGGTCTGTCAGGATCGTGCCAAATGGAAGTCCATAGTCTCTGCCTACCCCTCTGGGTGACAGGCGTGAGTGTTTATGTATGTATGTATGTATGAAAAAAAAAATTGTAGACACTAGTTACGACGCGTAAATATAAAATTTAAACCAAGTGCGTGCGACCACTCTGAGAGCTCGTAGCAAACTAAACGCGCACCCAACGTGTGGACGCGGCGGCCAAACTCTGCCACAATCCTTTGATCTTTTGTAAAAAACCGACACCACACGGATCTCGCGCCAACTTGTGCACCATCATTCCAATACATACCAAGTGAAGCATAAACATCCGCTATACACGATGGCCATTAGTATTGGCCGCAACATTCGCCACTAAGTTGGTCAACGTGAAGAGCCGTCTTTATACATACCAATGTAAACGCAAACACCCGCTCTACATGATGGCCATATGTATTGACCACAACATTCGCCACAATGTTGGCCAACGTCAAGAGCCCCCTTAAGACATCCTAATCGCCGAATACAAAGTTAACGCTTAACTGCCAGCTAAAATTGCACGGTTTTGTCTCTTCGTTTGTGGTTTAGTTGTTTTTATATTATTGGGATTTAAAAAACTTAAAACGACACACATTGATTACGAGCAGCGAGAATCCTAGTCAGGTCCATATATATAAAATTATTGAACACCTATATTTAAGCATACAATTTAAACGCGTTTAATTGAATTATTTCATATTCCCGACGTTTCGAGTACTTTGCAGCACCCTAGTCACGGGAGGAACTTCGGCGTCCAAATGTCAATCTGCAGTCTGTGACACGTACAGATTTGATAACTACACCACAAACCCTTGCAAAAGCACACCAAGTCCTACCAAAGATGATTCATTGAAACATCAACGAAATTATTGTCATGTTATAGGATTCTTAATACGACTGCAAAATTTTAGAAAATTCAGACGACTGGAAATGGATGAAAACTGAATTGTAAAATTTCTTTACATCCATACATACATGACGTAGAATTATTCAGGTCAAGCTAATACAAAGCGTGCAATTAACAAACGCAGAAAAGGAACCAACCACACGACCTTGAACATTGCAGGAAACGTAAAATTTCATATTTTACTAACATATTATATTGTCGAGGTATTTTAAACATCTAAAATGCCATGACAAAGTATAGTAGTAACAAGCGACCAAAAAGTATTTATGTTAATTAAAATTTCGTAGCAAGTTATATACTAACCCAAATAACTTAGCTCACGTGTAGAAAATTGCGAACGTTGCAGCATCAAAAAATAAATAAATTTCACGAGTAATAAACTACGAACATGATGCAAAGACGGTGACTAACTCGTTGAATTGGATTCAAATTCTAAGGATGAAAAAATATGGAATGAAATTTTAATGTAACTAACTATTTAGGCGACATTGAGACTGTGATTAGGGTTGCCATCTTTTTTTGAACAAATGTAGTATTTTTTCCAAAAAAGATGCAAAAATATAGTATTTTTGAGAAATTGAGGAAAAAAGAACACATTTATATTTAATCAATATGTATTTTTCCATAAACATGTATATCTGTTATTGCTCTTCGTATTGGCCATCAATGATCTATTGCCTTTAAAATAATCATAGGAATTTGTGCACTTGAGATTCACATTAAAATATATTAACAACTCATTTCTATCTTTTTTCTTTTTGCCTTTTTTTGAGAGGCGTCCAAAAACCATCATCACTTTCTGTTTTTTTTTTATTTTAACAGTAGAAAATAAACACTTATATAAAAATCGGGCGGCATTTATCAACAAATTATTGACAGTTTGACAAATGCGTTTCGTTCTAAAACTCCCCATGCTATGCTGTGGGTGCGTTCCAGACTTCCAGTCACACTTAAAATATAAAAAAACGCGACAGTTGAATTAGGAATGAAATATAGTATTTTTCGTACTATATTATTTTTCTATAATACATAGTACAATTGACTAAAATATAGTGCGATACTATATAAATAGTATGGGTGGTACTATATATAGTACGGGTGGCAACCCTAATTGTGATATTCCTTGGTCCACTCAAAAGGGTAAAAAAAATATCTTTGAATAAGTAAAAGCCGGCTTCAAAGAACTAAAAATAATAAAATAATTTCATATACAGAAATCGGTGCTAAGATACAGTCTAAAGACGAATCAAAGCCTCTTCTTCGGAATGTGAAATTATTTTCTTATTTTTGGTTTTTTGAAGTCAGCGTTCACTTTTTGTTAAAAGTTATTATTTATCATTTTACTATGCAAAAGTTGAAGAAAGTTCGATACCTTAGACTTAGATAATACTTGATTAAACTATAGCAGTCATTATTTCTCCAGTTGTAGGGAAACACTAAGCGCGGGTCATATAATATAAAATTATATTATAAGTATATTACACAGAGCCGAAGCGTAGTTTCAAACATGGGTAGGCATGCCTTCGCGTATTCGATGTATCGATTGTGCAATAGTAATACTATAATTAGAAGATCATCAAGAGCAGCACGATGACATACTTGTCAACATCGTTTTAAAATATCGATCAATTTTTTATTCCTTTTTCGCGGTATTAATTAGTTTTCAATGTATTCGATCAATTAAATAATACTTACCATAATTTTTAGATAGTTTTGCTTGAACAATTGTGATGCTAAGCCTCGCAGTCAACGGAGGGCCTGCAGCTGGCACCTATTTAAAAAAAATAAACATGTTAAAAAAGAATTCATCTATATTTTCTTGCTTCTAATTTAAAATGGCAGATTGTTCCATATTTAAATTTTAATGACATCACATCTATGTAGTCCGTAGTAGAAGGAGGTTAATGATATTTCACTGGTTAAATTATATTCAACACTTGAGATGTTATAAAGGTGGATCTTGTCAGACTTTATAATAGATGTGGAAGTCTCACAGATCATCATCAAGAATTGAAAACAATAATTAAAATGAACCAAAAAAATATAGCCTACAAAATTGAGTGCTTTTCATTTGTATCTACATATAAGTGACATAGGTATATTCATGTGTTTGTATATTCTTATTTGAAAGTCGATTTATTTTATCTACAATTTAGAAACTGTATCAACATTTAATATATAGATCAACTGGAATAATATATTTCATCTAGATATATCTGATCAAATAATATACTTTTGACCATAAGAAATTTTTTAAGAACTTTCTTAGTGTTTTATGTCAACTGTATTCAAACGAGTTCTAACCAGGTTAGGTTAAAAGTTAAAGTTATAGCCTAAATACGTCCCACGGCTGGGCACAGGCCTCCTGTCATTTCTGAGAGGTTTTTCATCATTACAGCCTTTAAGTCCAGTGCTGAACTATGTTCAGCACTCCTCCCCCAAGTAATGCCACAAAGCACGGTCCTGAGCCACCTACATCCATCGACTTCCTGCATGTCTTACCAGGTCGTCACTCCATCTCGTGGGGGGGGGGGGGGGGTCGCCCTACACTTCGCCTACCGGTACGAGGCTGCCACTCGAGAACCTTTCTTCCCCATCGGTCGTCAGTTGCCTAATCCGTTGGGCTATGTCGGTTACTCTGGTTCTACTGCAGATATCCTCATTTCTAAGTTTATCACGCAGAGAAACCCCGAGCATAACCCTCTCCATAGCTCGCTGAGCGACCTTGAGATTCCTCATACGGCCAGAAGTGAAGGACCACGTCTCAGATCCGTAAGTCATCACTGGCAACACGCACTGGTTGTACAGTCTCGTTTTCAAGTTTTGAGATATACTTGACGAGAAGATGTGCCGTAATTTCCCGAACGCTGCCCAACCGAGTTGAATCCGTCGATTGACCTCTCGGTCGAAGTTGGACTTACCTAGTCGGACTATTTGTCCCAGGTAAACATACTCGTCAACAACTTCGAACTTAGTGCTCCCAACAACTACTGGCATAGATGTGACATGGACATTAAACATGATCTTTGTTTTGTCCATGTTCGTCTTAAGACGATTCTGCCATAAGGACTATATCGTCGGCAAATCGAAAGTGAGTGATGTACTCGCCATTGATGTTAATACCGTATCCTTTCCAGTCCAGAAGCTTGAAAACGTCTTCCAATGCAGCGGTGAAGAGTTTCGGGGATATAACGTCACCCTGTCTTACACCTCTCTGCAATTGGATAGGTTTCGTACTCTGGTTCTGTACTCGGATAGCCATCGTAGCCCTACTGTACAAGCTCTTCAGCACTTCGATATACCGACAGTAAACTTGGCACCGTTGAAGGGACTGCAGCACCGCCCAAATTTCGACGGAATCAAAGGCTTTCTCATAGTCCACATACGCCAGACATAGTGGCAAATTGTACTCCTCGGACTTCTGTACAATTTGCCGAAGGGTATGTATGTGGTCTATGGTGCTAAAGCCTTTTCGGAAACCGGCTTGTTCGGGAGGCTGGAAGACGTCAAGTCTGGGCGCGAGACGAGTCGTAATAACTCTCGAAAACAGCACGTAGACGCGGCTCAGAAGGGAAATCGGTCTGTAGTTCTTCAAGAGAGCGTTGTTACCTTTCTTGAAGAACAAGACCACCGCATTTCTGCTCCACGCCTCCGGTGTAATGCCACCATGAAGGACGGAATTAAAGAGCTTCTGAAGGACTTCAAGTACCGAATTTCCACCCGCTTTCAGAAGCTCCGCTGTAATTCCATCCTCGCCTGGGGCCTTGCCGTATTTAAGGTGCTGGAGAGCCATGCTAATCTCACTCAGACTGACGTCCGAGATATCTTCGGAATAGTGTCGGATAAGACTCGCTCTTGGATCGTTACTCACACTTGCGTGTGGCTTCAACGATGACGTGTACAGCTGCCCATAGAAACTCTCAATTTCAACCAAAATCTCAGGTGCTCCGGAAACGATGCTGCCACACTCGGTCTTCAGCTTTGACAGTTGGCTCTTTCTGGCAGACAGATCTCTGGCGAAGACTTTGGAGCCTTGGTTCCGTTCGATCTCTTCTTCAATATAAGCTGTATTGAAGTTGCGTAAGTCCCGTCGCATGCATTTGGAGATCTGTCTGTTCAGTTGCCTGTATGCTGTCAAATCTGTTGAAGAATGTAGCTTCATATCCCGTCTAACAGCCATAAGATTAAGAGTGTGATCGGAGAGGTTTTGTGTTCTTCTGCGGCGGGTCTTGCAGAACTAAGCTCCGACCGCATGGACAGTTTCCACGAACTTCTCCTTCATATCGTCCACTTTATTGCAGTCTTCTGGCACTAAAAACGGTTTTGTAACTCGAGCTGAAAGGTTTCGGGACTTTGGAACAGACCACGAGAGGGACGGAGCGTTGACTTCATTAGACGAGACCTCTCCAACTTAACGTTTAATATAAAGATAGTATATCAAATATTGATTTATATTTTATTTAATACATATTTTCTAATTCTTTTTGTAATTGCATCTGTACCTCATCAACATAAATACTTATAATATAACCTTAGTACTTATTTCTGCCACCAAGCAACAGTGCCTACACCTTCTGTGATCCATCCTGAAGGGTATGAGACAGTATAATTGAAGACTCTGAAGCGTTTCATCTTAGTCCTGTCACTAAGGATCATCTGCATTCCTATAGCCGTTTTTGTTTGAAGTCGGTTGCAGGTGTCCATGGGTTGCAGTAGCCATTTGTCATCAGGTGGACGGTAATGAGAAGCAAATGTATTAATTACTAGCACCAGCTCCACCTGGGTGTCAGGTATTGTGGCGTAATTTACATTTTTTTAAATAATTATCAACAACCATTTATTTTACCAAGAAAAATTATTTGCATGCTAAGAAAAAATAACAGTGGTAGAGCCACGCGGCAGAATTCCTGTCGCACGGATGGGCCGGCTCGAACCGGGGTGGTACCACGACCTCACAGAATACCAGCGTGAAGTAGAGGTTTACCTCTGCGTTTCGCTTGGTGAGTGCAGGTGGCCGGAGGCCCTTTTTACTGGAAATGAGGCATTCCATCTTAGTCCTCACGGGTGACAACGCATCTGCATTTTGATTCGCAAACGAGGATAGATGTAGATGTCTATGGGCCGCAGCAACCACTTACCATCAGGTGGACTGTGTGCTCGTTTGTCATCCTTATCCTATAAAAAAAAAAGAAAAAAAAAAAGAAGACATAAATAACCATTTTTAAATATTTTGTCTTTCTGACATTGTTAAGATAAGCCCGGATGGCTTATCTTAACAATGTCTGAACCAATTGCGTTGAAACTTAATGAACAGATAGAGAGCAATTCCAGGAGGGAAAAAAGGAAAAATTTATAAAATAATTGACGTTAAATCATCTTAAATCTAAATAACATCACATTAATAGATCATATCCATGCGAATTTGGGGCGGGTCGCTAGTTTCAAACATGTGAATTGTATTTTTTTTCCAGGATTGCATAAACCTCAACATTTTATTATACTTTAGAAACTTTAACTGACCTTAATCTTCTACAAAAGTTTTTACATAAAAATAACAACACATGCATATTATAAACCCTAAAGAACTTAAAATTACAATTGACAATTCACCCAGGTTAATTGCACACTGTGAAATTTACAGTGAACACTTATCTTCAGAACTTCTATGGCTAAACACATAATGATATTATCAATTAATTGTATTGCAAGCAGTTACTCATGTCTTCTAAGACCTGTATCACTGACCAGTATAAACTATTGTGATTGCTGATTTAACAATAGTGATAGCAATTCAAATTTATTTATTTATTTGTAAATATAGTGTGTTAGGTGTAAGCAACTCCTTCAATTCATTACGAATTGAAGGAGTTGCTTAGCTGTGAAGTCCAGTTTCACCAATTCTAGGCTTAATAACTAATTTCCACAGATGGATGCACCATTTGACCATTAGGTGTCCTCGACTAAGTTAAATAGACAACTGTGAAATAACATAATTTACACCTGAATCTGAAGATCTCAATTTTTTATATGATCACCCGAGGCAAGTGTGACTAATTAATTAAAACAATAACGGACATTTAAATACTTCTACTCTGTAAGAATTTAACATAAAGAAATCAGTTTCATAACATCAATTATTAAGTTCTTGTTTGTTTGATCAAACATTTTAGTATCCTAAATCCTTTCTTAGTAGGTATCTATGTTGAGAAAGGATATACGTTTATACATGGTAGAGCCATGCTGCAGCCATATTAGAAGTATAGTTGTAGCACAAATGGGTCGGCTCGACCGGGGAAGGACGACGCTGTCAGAATACCAGCATAAAATAGCAGCTTAACACTGCTATTTTATGCTGGTCCATACAAATGTGTAGAGAACCAGAGATCCTTTTTACCAGAAAAGAGGCATTCCATCTTATCCCTCATGGAATTTTTTATTGAGGATAGACATTGCTTGTTTGTTGTTTGTCACCCTTATCCTATAAAAAAAATACTATATACTCTTTTCTCAATACATATTTTTATAGAATAAGGGTAACAAATGAGCACACACTCTACCTGATGGTAAATGGATGCTGTGGCCTATAGACATCCATGTTTATCCTCAATTAAGTTTCAAAATGTAGACATGTTGACACCCTTGAGGACTGAGATGAAATCCTTCGTTTATGTAAAAAGGGTCTCTGGTTCTCTACACTCACCATATGAAACACAGTAGCATTAAGCTGCAATTTTATATTAATAGTATAGTTGTAGCATAAATGGGTCAGCTCAGGGAAGGGCCACATTCTCACAGAATACCAGCGTAAAGTAGCAGGTTAATGCTGCTGTGTTTCGTAAGATGAGTGTAGAGAACTAGATAATATTTTTACTGGAAAAGAGGCATTCCATCTTAGTCCTCACGACTGACAACGCATCTGTATTTGGATTTGCAAACGAGCATTGATGTAGATGTCTATTTGCCATAGCAACCACTTCGTTTATCACCCCTTATTGTTTAAAAAAATGGATATTACTATTGAAGTACAGTAAGTTAAAGTTACCGTGGCTCCACATAGTTGCTGTTGTAAAGCAAGGGCAGCCTGATAATCCGCATCAACATTGTCAACAGTTCCATCAGCTCGAAGGAATCCAGCAGGAAGTGGCCCAAGTAGCACCTGTAGATGATGCTATTTAGTTATGACATATACATGTTAAGGTTTGTTTTGTGTTTGGTTTGTCAATACAACACTCATGGAGTTAAACTATTTTTAAACGGATTAAGGCAGAATAGGCTTTGTACCCAACGATCCTCCAATTCCTTGGATTGATTTGTGCACTCATTATTAACAATTCTATTTTATAATAACCAAGTACATTATTCTTCAATAGCCTTGAACTATGACTACTCAACATTGTTCTTTCCCTCTTTATACCAGAAGGTTAATGAAACATTTAACCAGTGAAAATACTGATTTGTTAATAGTGCATAATAAAAATATAATATAACATTTGCTTACTCTAAATCCTATCTAAGTAATTTAAGTGAGAACACATCTATATTTCTTCCATTGCCACTTCAGATTATCTATCCGTTGGGCTATGTCGGTCACTCTGGTTCTACATAAATTAAAATTTAGTCTTTGATATGTTTGTAGTTTCCATTTGGTGGATTATATTACAAAGACAAGCCGTAAATCTTGACTTATATGAAGGTACCCCAATGCCTTTAGCAATAATAAAATAGTCTATTAAACAGCCTATTAAAGTACACTGCTGAAGACATGCCTACCCCATTATTGCCTCATAGGGTGGATATTTGTCAAATTGGCAAGCGGGCTGGCAACTGGAGTTTTATTTTTTATTTTTAGTCATGACTCCTTAGTAGAGGCTGTTGCCTATCTCCTGATTTAATTCTCTCTGTCGCTTCTTATGATACCCATGGGATATTATGGGGTAGTGCTTAATCTTACACTGCCACTACACAGTTAAAAATTGACAAAAATCTATTGTAAATTAACTATGATGGCACCTTAATTGACTATATTCTGCATTTGTAGTTGGGAAACAATTTGACAAAAGCTTAGCCGTTAAACTACCAGAATACTAACCACTGAACTTGTGGGATCTTTACCCAAAGAACTGAATTGAATTTCAACCAGACCAAATATTTTTGTGCGAAAACAAACAACTCATTAGAAGGAACATACCTCATACTTTGGTTTGTGTGTTGTTTTTTAATAAGATATTTAAAAAAATGGCAATATTTGTAAAATCAGGGAGAAAATATAATAATACTGTGTGAATTTCAATTCAATCTTCACAATCAAATCATCAAATTCAAAAAAGTAGAAACTATTTTACGCAGAAACCGGTTTAATGGTAAGAAGTAGAGCGAAATATCCCAAAAAACCATAGTTTACCGTAGATTGCGATTACGTATTTACAATAGATATTAAAATAATAATATGAGGCTTTGTTGCATCGTAAAAACATGATAATATATAATTGTATTCAGACATGATATTGTTTTTAAATGTGTAATACATAAATTTACCCTGCGCCTGCGTTCTTCATTCTTTTCAGTTGGTAATGTAGAAGTCATGTTTATTTTTTCAATAGCACTATTTCACAATAAAATATTAATATGTTGTTTTCCTGTGTTTTCCTCGAAAACTCGCGAACGTTTAATCACAAACTATATAGAAACGCTACGCGTTCAGACGGACGTCTCTGGTACCTACATTTAATTTGGACCGTAGAGCAAATCAGAACATGACATTTCGTTTTTTTTTAATATGAATTGGATATAGGCAAAGGAATAATTTTATTTCAGCCTAGTATATATATATATATATATATATATATATATATATACCTATATAATATTTTTGTATATATAATTTTAATTACTATTTTATTATGAAGAAGGAGGATTCGTAGAAATAAAATGCATTGTATATATTATCTATTATATGATTTATTTCTTTAACCTTTTTTATAATAGTTTAAGGCTTTTTTTGCATTGGTGGCAATGTACGCTTTTCGATTCTAGTGATGTCCGTGCCTTTCAGAATCCCATCTGTGGTATGTGCTATAGAGTAAACATTTAATTGCTCTCTTGCTGCTTGCACTTGAATATTTTCAGTGGAAAGGTTCTCTTCAATACATTCGATATCCAGTGTATTGAGCTGGAAAAAGGAATATTTAAATATATAAATTACAAGTTTGAATATGTGCGCTAATTGTAATTGTTGTCGTTTATAAATGTTTGCATAGAAAATGTGAAGAAAAGAAGAGGCCATTGTAATCAGACAAAGTTACTTTCACATAAATCTAAGAAGCTTTCACAATTATACACAAATTTCCAATAATTTTTGAACATAATTATCATTCATACCTAAGATAATTAAGTATACTGTAGCAATTTTTGATAGAAGGTTGGGAGGATAAAAGTATTTGTAAAGTAGCCAATTATCTATTCGAATCTACATTCATGTTCTACTGCTGGGCACAGACTCTGTCTCATTTCTCAGAAGGGTATGAAATAATGAGTTGGGCAAGGTGCTTATTGGTAGACTCCATCTTTAAAATATTTTTATTCCTTGAACACGATAAAAAAATTGGTAAATCCAATTCGGCATGCCTTAAGCGCCTTAAAAAAATTACGTATAACATGATTATACGGATTTTTTTAAAGTAGTTTAAATACATTTCGACAGCACTATCGGCTTCAACACCCTCGAAACCCATGAAAATGACACCCATGATGAAAAAATTGATACCTATTGCAGCCGCCACCTTGAATTTACATTTCGACAGCACCATCGGCTTCAACACCCTCGAAAACCATGAAAATGACACCCATGATGAAAAAATTGATATCTACTTCAGCCGCCATCTTGGATTTACATTTCGACAGCACTATCGGCTTCAACACCCTCGAAACCCATAAAAACGACACCCATGATGAAAAATTGATACCTATTACAGCCGCCACCTTGGATTTACATTTCGACAGCATCATCGGCTTCAACACCCGTGAAAACCGTGGGAATGACACCCATGATGAAAAAATTGATATCTATTGCAACCGCCATCTTGGATTTACATTTCGACAATCCTATCGGCTTCAACTCTCTCGAAAACCATGAAAATGACACCCAAGATGAAAAAATTGGTACCTACTTCAGCCGCCATCTTGGATTTACATTTCGACAGCACTATCGGCTTCAACAACCTCGAAACTCATGAAAATGACACCCATGATGAAAAAATTGATACCCATTGCAGCCGCCACCTTGGATTTACATTTCGACAACCCTATCGGCTTCAACTCTCTCGAAAACCATGAAAATGACACCCATGATGAAAAAATTGATACCTATTGCAGCCGCCATCTTGGATTTACATTTCGACAGCGCTATCGGTTTCAACACCCTCGAAAACCATGAAAATGACACCCAAGATGAAAAAATTGATATATTTTGCAGCCGCCATCTTGGATTTACATTTTGACAGCACTATCGGCTTCAACACCCTCGAAAACCATGAAAATGACACCCATGATGAATAAATTGGTACCTAATTCAGCCGCCATCTTGGATTTACATTTCGACAGCACTATCAGGTTCAACACCCTCGAAAACCATGAAAATGACACCTATGATGAAAAATTTTATACCTATTGCAGCCTCCACCTTGGATTTACATTTCGACAGCACTATCGGCTTCAGCACCCTCGAAAACCATGAAAATGACACCCATGATGAAAAAATTGATACCTATTGCGGCCGCCATCTTGGATTTACATTTCGACAACCCTATCGGTTTCGACACCCTCGAAAAGCATTAAAATGTCACCCATGACAAAAAAAATTATACTACTTACTTTTAGTATGTACTACTATTATTTATTCTGTACTTTTAAAATGTTGTAATAAAAAAAATCTCTTATTATTATTATAATTAAGTATTGCATGCCGAACGCAAAGCACATAGGTATGTTCTACTAGCGCCTAAAAATCAATATTCCAATGTTTTGTCGCATGAAATCGTATCTAGCAATCATATTATACATATAAATGATATAAAAAGCACATTGTCAGAAAGATAAATGATTGTTGAACTTATTAATATTTTTTAAATCGATTAATTACTATTTTCACATTAAAAAAGGGGTTTTAGTGGCTTATGGTGTGGATTTATCAAGTCCGCAAGGCTTGTAAACACTAACTTTTGAAAATATCAATTGTTTAACTCAATCTATTTTTTAATATCTTCATCTATCATCTTCATCTATCTAACACAAGGCTACCAAATCAACGAAAATTTCATCATTTTGGAGCCGATAAAAATTAATTATGGCTAAACAAAACAAAATTACACTGCCATTTACATTGTTTACAAGCCTCGCGCACTTAATAAATCCACACCATAAGCCACTAAAACCCCTGTTTTATTTAAAAAATAGCAATTAATGGATTTAAAAAAATATTAAAGTTCAACAATCATTTATCTTTCTAACAATGTGCTTTTTATATCATTTATATGTATAATATGATTGCTAGATACAATTTCATTCGATAAAACGTTGGAATCTTTATTTTTAGGCCATAGTAGAACATATCTTGCGCTTTCGCTTAAGACATGCAATTAGCACTTAAAATTGGAATTAACATTAATTCATTTATTTCAGTTGCGTAGACAGAGATCAGATTTGCTCAAAAATATAAACATATTACTAATCCTAATAAAAATATTATCTGAACTAAAGTTTTAGAATGGCAATTGTTTTGCAATTTAAATTTTACATGATTATTACCTTAATTTTCTTACTTCATTGGGCATCACATGTTCATCATTTAGTTTATGTAACAAGCTCAATTGAGTATGCTTGCAGTCTGTTTAGTTCACGTCATCTTGCCATTTTGATACGTTTCCATCAGTTATTATGTGTTTTGACAGCAAAATTATTCCTCACATCTTTATGATGGCTGATCAAATATCACACAAGTTTATTTGAACTGTATCATCTGAAATAAAACCATAAAAGATTGTTTGTCATTGTCATTCAGACAACCTTGATTTTGTAATTATTAAGACTAGTGGTGTGCTATTGTGGTTAAAATAATGTTGACAATTAATTATTTAAAATAATAGAATTCTATAAAAATACTTCAGCCATTAACTTAAAATTTTAATAAATTATTATTAAAAGAATTTATTATTATGTTTCATTCATCATTAATTCATTGCAGACTATCATAAAGCTACTGGTAAACATAGGCCTTTATAGGTTATCGTATAAAGTGTACATTTTCCATAGTTGTAACACTTGGCAGACAAGTTGGTAACCAGTTTATTATTATTACTAAGTTGTTATCAAAGAGATCACTTGAAATGCCAGGAATTAAGTAGTTTTATTCAATGTACAATACTCCCGTACATCTTTATTACAATTTTTTAAATTTTATATGAATACTGAATATACTGAGCAGTTATGTTTAAGGAATAATTAAATGTACATACCTTTGTCATCTTTGATGATAAACCTAACTCAACTTACTCCAACGAATAGTGTTGAGTTTATCCAACCTTTTTTAGCCTTATTAATGTCAGATTTAGCAGTATGAAACCCTTTATTCAAAAATTTTGTTACTAAGCAAGTTTCTTGAAAAGGTTACTAGAATGCAGCATACTTTTAAGTTTGTCACAGTTTATTAAGTCCAACCACTTGTTTCTTTGGCCTTCGTCAGACTCTTTTCTGTTACTTGCACAATTGGGAATGAAACACTTAAAAATACATTTTAAAACTAAAAATTATATACAAAATACACTAAAGCTATAAAGAAAACGTCCCGTCGAAATATATAACCTATTAAACAATAAATACCCTTTCGTAAAATAGCAGTAAAATGCCAATAAAACTTTATTTATAATTTATAGTTAGTTCATACTTCATAGAAAAACAAAATAAAAATTTTCAAGAAAACTTCTAACTTGACAGCTACCCGACAATAACATGACATGACAAAATGGCGGCAGCGGGAAGGGGCAAGAGGTGGGAGGGACGAGGGAAACGTCATGTTCTGGATTGCTCACTGCATTTGATACGGTCAAAGATTTTTGTTCAAAGATTACCAGCCGTGCGTTTAATAAATAATCCCATAGACTATACTAGGCATGGGTAAAAAATATCGATATATACTTTTTAAAAACATATCGATATATATTGTCGACTATTTTAATAGCGATATATCGACATATCGATATTTATTTTAGAGTATCGAATTCGTATCAATTTCGATATATTTTAAAATGTTGTATCGTTATCGAGAGTAGTGTTTTTAACAGTGGTAGAGCCACGCGGCAGCTTTTGCTGTCGCACGGATGGGCCGGCTCGAACTGGGGTGGTACCACGACCTCACAGAAAACCAGCGTGAAGCAGAGGTTTACCTCTGCGTTTCGCTTGGTGAGTGCAGGTGGCCGGAGGCCCTTTTTACTGGAAATGAGGCATTCCATCTTAGTCCTCACGGGTGACAACGCATCTACATTTTGATTTGTAATAGAGGATAGATGTAGATGTCTATGGGTCGCAGCAACCACTTACCATCAGGTGGACTGTGTGCTCGTTTTTCACCCCTATCCAATAAAAAAAAAATTTTGGACCTTATCTTTACATCATTCAAATGATGACAATATATCGATATATCGATATTAATTCGATATATATATCGATACTGTTAAAATATATATTCGATATAAGTCGATATATTTTTTCCCTTTGCCCATCCCTAGACTATACTTCAAAATATCAAAGAGCAAAGAGATTGGAGTAGTTTTTTTTATTTTATAACTGGCTTTACGCGGCAAACGAGCCGCATGCTCGTTTGCCCCCTCTCCTATAAAAAAATTACATACATAGAGATTTGCGCAATTAATTCAACTATTAATTGATTAACATTGAATTATTGAATATAAGTTTTAACAGTGGTAGAGGCACGCGGCAGCTTTTGCTGTCGCACGGATGGGCCGGCTCGAAACGGGGTGGTACCATGACCTCACAGAATGATAATAATTCTGTACTCGTTACGGTCGCGGATCATATTTTGTTAAACATACAACCTGACACTGACCTACAAATTGCAAAAAACGTAAGAAAATTTGAATTTCGCGGGTTACCCTAGCGCTTTAATATTAAGGTGGAAGCTCCAGGGTGGCCCGCGAAATTCAAATTTTCTTGCGTTTTTTGGAATTTGCAGGTCAGGGTTAGGTTGTATTTTTAACAAAATATGATTCACGACCGTAGCGATTATCATCATCATCATCATCATTACAGCCTTCACAATTTCACTGCTGAACATAGGCCTCCCCCAAGGAATGCCACAAAGCACGGTCCTGAGCCACCTGCATCCATCGACTTCCTGCATATCTTACGAGGTCGTCACTCCATCTAGTGGGGGGACGCCCTACACTTCGCCTGCCGGTACGAGGCTGCCACTCGAGAACCTTTCTTCCCCAGCGGTTGTCGGTTCTTCGAGCTATATGGCCGGCCCATTACCACTTGAGCTTACTAATCCGTTGGGCTATGTCGGTCACTCTGGTTCTACTGCGGATATCCTAATTTCTGAGTTTATAACGCAGAGAAACTCCAAGCGTAGCCCTCTCCATAGCTCGCTGAGCGACCTTGAGCTTCCTCATCCGGCCAACAGTGAAGGACCACGTCTCAGTTCCGTATGTCATCACTGGCAACACGCACTGGGTGTACAGTCTCGTTTTCAAGTTTTGAGGTATACCTGACGAGAAGATGTGCCGTAATTTCCCGAACGCTGCCCAGCCGAGTTGAATCCGTCGATTGATCTCTCGGTCGATGTTGGACTTACCTAGTCGGACTATTTGTCCCAGGTAAACATACTCGTCAACAACTTCGAGCTTAGTGTTCCTAACAACTACCGGCATAGGTGGGACATGGACATTAAACATGATCTTTGTTTTGTCCATGTTCATCTTAAGACCTATCCGTTGGAAACACTATTGAGGTCATTGAGCATAGTACTTAGGTTCTCCAGCGATTCTGCCATAAGGACTATATCGTCGGCAAATCGAAGGTGAGTAATGTACTCGCCATTGATGTTGATACCGTATCCTTTCCAGTCCAGAAGCTTGAAAACGTCTTCCAATGCAGCGGTGAAGAGTTTCGGGGATATGACGTCACCCTGTCTTACACCTCTCTGCAATTGGATAGGTTTCGTACTCTGGTTCTGTACTCGGATAGCCATCGTAGCCCTACTGTACAAGCACTTCAACACTTCGATATAACGACAATCAACTTGGCACCGCTGAAGGGACTGCAGCACCGCCCAAATTTCGACGGAATCAAAGGTTTTCTCATAGTTCACATACGGCAGACATAGTGGCAAATTGTACTCCTCGGACTTCTGTACAATTTGCCGAAGGGTATGTATGTGGTCTATGGTGCTAAAACCCTTTCGGAAACCGGCTTGTCGGGAGCCTGGAAGACGTCAAGTCTGGGCGCGAGACGATTCGTAATGACTCTCGAAAACAGCACGTAGACGCGGCTCAGAAAGGAAATCGGTCTGTAGTTCTTCAAGAGAGCGTTGTCGCCTTTCTTGAAGAACAAGACTACCGCACTTTTGCTCCACGCCTCCGGTGTAATGCCACCATGGAGGACCGAATTAAAGAGCTTCTGAAGGACTTCAAGTACCGGTTTTCCACCCGCTTTCAGAAGCTCCGCTGTAATTCCATCCTCGCCTGGGGCCTTGCCGTTTTTAAGGTGCTGGAGAGCCATTCTAATCTCGCTCAGACTGACGTCCGGGATATCATCGGAATAATGTCGGATAAGACTCGCTCTTGGATCGTTACTCACACTTGCGTGTGGCTCCAACGATGACGTGTACAGCTGTCCATAGAACCTCTCAATCTCCTCAAAACCTCAGGTGTCCGGAAACGATGCTGCCACATTCGGTCTTCAGCTTTGACAGTTGGCTCTTCCTGGCACACAGATCTCTGGCAAAGACTTTGGAGCCTTGGTTACGCTCGATCGCTTCTTCAATACAAGCTGTTTTGAAGTTGCGTAAGTCCCGCCGCATGCATTTGGAGATCTGTCTGTTCAGTTGCCTGTATGCTGTCAAATCTGTTGTCTTCAACAGATGATGAGATGTAGCTTCATCTCTCGTCTAACAGCCATGAGATTAAAAGTGTGATCGGAGAGTTTTTGTGTTCTTCTGCGGCGGGTCTTGCAGAACTTAGCTCCGACCGCATGGACAGTTTCCACGAGCTTGTCATTCAAATCGTCCACTTCATTGCAGTCTTCTAGGCACTGAAAATGGTTTGGTAACTCGAGCTGAAAGGTTTCGGGACTCTGGATTAGAGCACGAGGGGGACGGAGCGGTGACTTCATTAGACGAGGCCTCTCCAACTTAACGTTTAGGTTCAGTGTGCCTCTAACCATTCGGTGATTGCTGCCGGTTTTCACCGTCGCGATCACTGATACATCACTGAACAGTTGTCGTCTGGTCGTCATAATGAAGTCAATCTCATTTTTTGTCGAATCGTCGGGGCTCGACCAGGTCCACTTCCTGTGGGGCCGCTTCTGGAAGAAAGAGTTCATCATAAAGAGTCCCTCTTTCTCCATGAAGTCGGCCAGCTGCTGGCCCCTTGGGTTCCGTTGCCCTATTCCAAATTTCCCTACTTTCAGCTCACCGTTCTCTCTTGTGCCTAGTTTTGCATTGAAGTCTCCCATTAACACCGTATATTGGGTTTTGGAGGAATGCATGGCTCTAGAGATATCCTCATACATTTCCTCCAGCTCCTCATCGGGGTGTACCGAGGTTGGTGCGTAAACCTGTATGACCTTCAGCGAATACCGTTTGGTGATTCTGAGTATAAGGTACGCAACCCTCGTCGACACAATCTCAATCTTTACAACGTTGTTAACGAGAGACTTGTGGACGATAAATCCGACACCTCCTTGGGACAGATGGTCGCCCTCCCGGTAATAGAGCAAGTTGCCGGATTAGAGGATTACCGTGTCCTCCCCCTCTCTTCGGACTATATGAGTTTTTCTGGAAATATCCATACAAATGGCTAATATGAACTTACAGGGTTGTATTGGTGATTTTAGTGATAATAATTCTGTAAACACATAATCGCTACGGTCGCGAATCATATTTTGTTAAATATACAACCTAACCCTGACCTGCAAATTTCAAAAATCACAAGAAAATTTGAATTTCGCGGGCCACTCTGGAGCTTCCACCTTAAGTAGTAGTAAGAGACCGAATGTCAGCAACAAAATTGTCACCTCTTACTTATGTCCTATAGGATATATTTCGGATTCATGTCATTTAGTATTAGTGACATCGTCAAAAGCTCAAGACGCATTCGTTTCCTAAATTTAAAAAATATTTTTATAGAAAATATGGCCAATTGTGCATTAAGGTATTGTAAGTCCCGATATGGAGCAATAACTGAATGCGATTTCGGTTTATTATCGCAAGAATAATGTATTTTTTCCTAATAGTTTTTAAATTTTATTATTTCTGGTAGATTGTTCTAGAACATTTATCATTATTGTAATAAGCGCCCTCTGTTATCCAGTAACGTCATAATTTATTTACCAAAGAGTTAGTGATTGAACACGTTTTTCAATTATTGTTATCGATAAAAAATATTATACCGGATGCCAATTTAATCATCTACAATATTTAAGGAGGTCAAACAGTAAACGAATATTGTACCGGTACCAATGAAGAAATCGGCTGGGCCTGTGTAATATGAAACATCTATGTCAGCCAGTACAGCCGTATAACCAGTACAACCAGTCAACAAGAAGCCTTTTTTTTAATTTAAATATAATTCTACTAGGATATTTGTAGATGCATTGCCGGCCTTTTAAAAAGGAGTAAACTCATTTCTTCAAGGTCCCTAAGTCGTATCTGTCCATAAAAGTTGCCATTGGTAAACGATTCCTAAGAAAACTCCTAATAAATCGCACGGTAGTGGACCGCCAAGCATCCAAACTATACGGATGGTAACGTAAGTTTTGTCACGATGTGTGTTGGTGAAATTTGGTAGCTGGAATTTATCCGAATAATTCCTCAGAGCACTCCCCGTGTTAAATACGATAGAAAATCGAGCCAATCAAAGAGAACTCGGTCGTCGATGATTCGAGCCGCTCTGCTTTGCAGTCAAGTGGAAGGAGTACGCGCTGGAGCACTGGCCCAGAGATGAGAAAAGTAATCCACGTGAGGCCGAACCTACGCTTGTAAAGTTGCAAACGGTCGCTTTTTTGTTCACGGTAGTGTCCCGCTCTACTGAGTACGCCAAGCTTTTTAGAAGCCAGTTTAGCTTTCTCTTCCTAGCGATCATGCTGCTGCAGGTCATTCGATATGTCGACGCCAAAGATTCCGCTATTGGCTACGGCAACAAGGGAAATGCTCTGAAATTGAGGAGATACGACAAAGGTGTTCGTTTTAACGGTAAACGCGCAAACTTGTGAATTTGTATAATAATTTATTTTGTAATGACCTTTAAGTTCAATGCTTTCCTAGAATATGTTAGATATAAAGTGTTTTTTTTTGTAAAAGAAACGAATTTGAAAAACATGGAGGCGCTCTCTTATTGGATTTGACGTTTCGAGATGTGCATTTGACGCCGATCGACCAATCATATGCTATTATTATAGCGTCTAATATACCTAGTGACGTCATCCAAAATGCTACCAATGTGACTGCTGTTTGAATTGATTCTTAGTTATTGGAAATTAAATATTATATTTCATGATATTTAGTTTCATTCATGACGTTATTCGTAACTTAAAACGTTTAAATGAATTTTTTGGTGTGATTGGAGTCATTGTAAATAGATTTATACAATAAAAAGACATGCGTATTCCCTATTATTATATCGTATAGCATTACAAACTTAGTAACCTTCAACAACATTATCGATACTTTGATTTCGAAACGGTAACATTCCTAAAACGGGTTTTTTACCCTACATTTAGTAGCGTCACTTACTGGGGAATAGCTGAAATGTTTTCAGCGTAGTTTTGCTAAGTTTAGCTAGAGGGCGTCACACACGCGCGAGCTAAATTTTTTTGTATGAAAACGTTCTCTATGTCCGCTCTATAGTTTACCTATAAGTATTTAAATCTCTTTGATTCAAGTTTAGATATTCCGGTAGAAGTCTAAAGAGTAATTGTGTTCTGTGATCTAGTCCATCTGTGGTTCAGATTTTAATATTTGTTATTGCGTTTTGCTTAAATTCAGTTATGATCGGTTCAGAATACTTCGTTTTCGTTTGTAGGCATATCTTCGCGATTGTGTGTGTAAAGATTTTTTGTGAGATCTTTACTCTGTATATGTTGACTATAAATTAATTTATTATTTATAAAAAAAATCACGATGTATGATCAGAATCGGCAGTACAGAAGTAAATTAAGCGTTGTGCAAACAAAAAGCACAAAGTCATCTGATCACTTTCTGCAGGTTTCCTACAATAGAAGAAGAAAAACTTTTGAAAATATTGTGGTAAGTCTTTAAGCATTTTGAATTTATTGATCGTTATTTGTAGGAATTATTGCTACTGTATTAACTCATATTTGTTTCAGATTAAGTATTTGGGATGAGTAAAGTTTTCAGAGTGAGTATTTTTCGTTACAATGTTGCGTCAGTGAACCCTTTTTCTTTTTAAACACTAGGGATGTTACCTAAAAAAAATCGAAAGTTGATACGAAGATTCGAATGAAGTGATTATGTATACATATAGTACATATACTTGTAAAGTTGTAAAGGAATATTTCACCATGAATGAATAACCACATTGTGATGATAATAAAACATATTATTCTTTTAACTATAAAAATACAAAAATAACTAAATATAAATGTGAGAGACTGTAGTGGACTGTATTTTAATTTACTTTATTTTATGTGTTTATGTGAGGGTGAATTATTACTAGTAACATTTATTTAAAAGGAAAGGTGGTACACTTTAGCATAATATATTTGACTATTTACACAAGCGGCAGTTGACTATAACTATATACACAAGAGGGGATCTTCTAGGGAGTCTTGATTATTTTGATTCTTTTTCTTGAGAGTCTTGATTCTTCTTTTTTGAGTGCCGCTTTCGGATCGAATGAATCGGAGCCCAAAAGGCCCTTCTTATATTCCCGCGGTGGGTGTCTTGACATGAGCGTGTTCTCACACGGCATGCTGCACGCTTATTGGTCGCCGACCTCACGAAATGTCCGGGCGGTGTGCAGGGTGCGCGGGGCGTAACTGGGTATGAGTGGGCGACGGGACGGCGGCTCCCTTCGCCATCCGTAACATCCTCCCCCGGCGTAGTAAGCGAGCCTACTCTTCTCTCGGGAGGACGGTGATCTTCCTCACCGGTCATCGCAGTATTCCGCCTCTGGTTCGAACCTCCACGTTGCGCACCATGCCGTCAGGTCCGAGAACGTTCTTGTCACTCTTCCCCTTGGCCACACGTTCCGCGGCAGGTTGCTATCTGCAATCACGATGAGGTCATCCTCAGGTATCAGCGTCGGCGGGGCGACTTTCGGCAAGTATTCCCGCACCTAGCGCCTCCAGTACTCGTCGGCGAGCTCCTGCGCCAATCGGTGGGTGAGCACGTCGCGGTGATAGGTATGCCCGATGGTCCCAACATGATGAAGTGGTTGGGAGTTAAAGCTTCCTGGTCGTTGACCTCGACCGGTACATGGGTCAACGTTCGAGTGTTGACGGTGTTCTCCGCTTCTGTCAACAAGGTACCTTAATTCTCATCTCTTGGGCTCTTCTGGTGAAGAGTGGCTTCCAACGCTGCCTTCACCAAACGCACGAGCCGCTCTTATGCGCCTTCCTGGTTGGGCGCACCCGGAGCGATGAATTTCCACTCCGTGCGTCGAGTCAGCGCGAAGTCCTTTAATTGCGGTGCCCACTCTTCCATCCCCCGCCGTGACTCTGTGTCTGCTCCATGAAAATTGGTCCCGTTATCCGAGTATATTACCCGTGGCCACCCGCGCCTAGCCGCCATGCACCTCAATGCCGATATATGTATAAAACCTTGAAAAGCTGAGCCCGCGTGACATAAGTGTACATCAAAGTTTTTTACCAGATTTATCCTTTCTCGTCTTCTGTAGCGATTTCTGCACAGGCAGTTTGTATCAGAGTCAGAATTTTAGTAGTACTGAAGGGTGGTTTAGTATTGTTTCGTCCAGCATGACCGTTTATTTGTGCCCAAATAAGCTCGATAGCGTTATACTTATAATACGTGGTAGATCCATGCTGCAGCTATATTACTGTTATAGTTGCAGCATGAGTGGGTCGGCTCGACCGGGGAAGGACCACGCTCTCACAGAATACCAGCGTAAAATAGCAGCATAACGCTGCTGTGTTTCGTATGGTGAGTGTAGAGAACTGGAGACCCTTTTTTACTGGAAACGAGGCATTCTATCTTAGTCCTCGCGGGTGACAACGCATCTGCATTTTGATTCGTAATCAAGGATAGATGTAGATGTCTATCTGCCACAGCAACCACTTACCATCAGGTGAACTGTGTGCTCGTTTGTCATCCTAATTCCATAAAAAAGAACTTATGGAAAAATGGTGTATATACACCCTAAGCAGTTTCTTTTCGTAACACATTATTTCATTAACGTAACTGTCCCACAGTTATTAGTTATATTTATATATATTAGTGCTTTTGAAAGTTTAATAGTGTTTATTTTTTTATTTCGTTAATAAAGTTTGATATTGAACCTGTTTCAAATATTGTGGTAAATGGTATTTATTTCCAGAAATATCTGAAAAGTTAAGTAATGAAGCTTTACACAGTAGATTATCTAAATTTATACGAAGAATTTTGTAATAAGCTTAGTTTTTAAAAATATTTTTCTATTATTCTATATTCTAATGTGATTTCATTCAAACAGTAAAATTTATACGAATGATAATAGTTTTATTTTATTAAATCTGATCAGGTTTGAAAGATGACCTTATCACAAAAATTGATGGGGGCGTGCTTCGATGGTTTGGGCACGTTGAGCGAATGAGTGAAGACCGAATGGTGAAGAAAATATATAACGCGAAAATTAATATTAAAAGGTGTCGAGGTAGACCGAGACTAACTTTCGAAGATCATGTGAGCAAATTGCTCGAAGAGGGGAGGGTCAAGAGTAGTCGGATACCTAGACGTGCATGTATGAAGAAGATAATGAATCTGAAAGAAGCGAAAGAGGTATGTAAGGATCGTGACACTTGGCGATCTGTTCTCTCTGGCTACCCCGTCAGGGATTGTGCGTGAAGATAAGTTTATTTTATTAAAACTGTAATTAAAAAGTTACGAAACTGAATAATATTGCAGTATGCGGTCCCTTAAAATGGATTTTTATGAATATTTTTACATTATCGGACAATTTAATAAAGAATGATGCCCATTTTTCACCTGACTATGTATAGAAATGAAATAAATCTCACAATTAAGCTAATTGATTTGCAAATTGAATACGCGTATCACAACGTTAAAAGAAACGCAGGAGAAAAATATGTTTTAATATTTATTTATGCTTATACTAAGTCAAGGGTAACCGTTATTACCAACATATTTTGAATGCATCTCAACTATCCTTTTTTTAGGACGTTCCATTTTACACACTGCTTTATTACACTCTGCTAGTTAAAAATCTCTCACTTAACTAAACTCTGTTCCTGAGTTTTAAACATTATTTTATGTTTTATTTAATCAGTAAGTATTTCTTTATTACTTTTTCTATAGTACAGATTAATTAAAATAACATAATAATTAAATAAATTAATCGTGTAGTATGTCATTAAGTGCGCTCGAGTGAAACGGATTTTTTAAACACTTGACAGTTCTATTGGCATCGGCGCAGTCATTCGTTGTTGCCAAAGAGAATATAATCACTTATTGCGTTTGCGTCTCGTTGTGTATTGTGCTATTTTGTGTGTTTTTCATGGATCATATAGAATAGAAATATGTAGGGATATACACAAGATTTTTTTCAGTACAATCTCAGAGGATATGGTGATAGAACATTAATAAGAGTTAGAAGAATTAAGTATTTAGTAACGGCAATTCCTAACCTAAAGAGTAACATTAAAATTTTTGGACTTCGTAGCGTTGAAATCGTAAAAATAACTATATGACATTATTTTCTAAACTTACAGGAAGTTTTTTTACTATACCTTATAACTATACATAAACTTTAACTATCAGGTTTTTGAATGTATGAAAAGTGGGCATGGTTCCTTTGCCACCGATATATCGACATTTAAGTCCATTTCGATTTATGAAAAATATTAAGTTTCGTTTACGTAACGCGTCATTTTGTTTGAAATCCGCTCATATACATCTCTAAAGTAAATTAGAGTAATTTTGGTGCAACCTCTCAAATGTATGGGAGTTCACCCAATAGGTTTTTAAGGCTCTAGCCAAAATTATTCAAATTGGTCTTATATAAACATAAAAATCAAAAGCTACAAAATACAAGGTTTGAAATTCCCGCTTAAAAAGTTTTATATGGGCTCCCACCGTGACGCTTTTAGTGTATACTCATAAACACGTGTTTTCTTTTTTTAATTTGAAGTTGGCGTTCTTCTTTTTAATAAAACCCGGTCGTTATGTAATAATTCTGCAATAGTAATGTTAAAATACTTTCAGAGGGTGGATTGACAAGGTAAGTTACCAAAATTATTGCTTTTTTATCACGATTTTGTTAGATTTTCTCAGGAAATATCGATGTGCTTAACAAGGTCCACTTTTTGTCTCAAAATAAGGGACCGGACCGGACCTTATTAGGATAAGGACAAGAAGCTTTAAAATAGGCGTGATCAGTTACTTAAATGAATTATATAAGTGTAAATAAGCAGCTGGCCTGGCAAGTGGAACTTTTGTGCGGTGATAACGACAGATCACTACGCTAGGACATAGCCATCGCACAAAAAATGCCACATGTCTAGACACCTTACGTTTCTTGCACTTCAACTAATATTGAAAAAAATAATCCATACGCTTTCGAGTTTTATACTTAGCAACACCCATTCGTTTTACGTAGTTTTATATTTTATTTACGCAAATCAACAGTAGCTTTTGACATAAGTATTAATCTCATACATAATATAAGTATATTGATTACAGTAAAGACTGAAATGGAACCTTCGCAAAAAAGAAAACGATGCTCAGGATGGTCTCTCTAACTGATCTTCAGGATGCTCTAGATGATATGAAAAAACAACCAAATATCTAAGCGTGCAGCAGCTTTAAAATACCATATACTACGGCAAACGTTGAAAAAATCACATAAAATCTGGAAGCGTTGTGAAGAGGATGAGAAGGAAAGCTGTTTTTACCGACATACAGGAAAAGTAATTGGTAGAGATAATTAAGAAGTTTTAAAATATTACCTTTGCCTGATACCTTTAACACCAAAGTAAAACGTAAACAAATTGACGTATTTTGTGGATCAAACAACTTCAAAAACCCTTTTAGTGACAAAATATCTACTATGATTACAGAAGTATAATACCTAATAAGGTCTAAGTACTAAGATTGAAAAAATGACTGATTATTAACATTTTGTGATTTTCTTTACTAGAATTGATAAAAATCTGCACACAACTACAATTTGTTTCATTTATAACTATAAAATAAATTAGTTATAATTTATATTCATTTCCTAGCCACGACACTAATTCATATGAAGTTCCGTTTCATTATGCGAAAGCCACGAATTGAATACCAGTTTAAAGCCATTGCTTTATAAAGGTTTGATTTTTCTGGTATATAGCGCCTAAAATCTTGCAGGTCAATTATGGACCTTATTTAGAGCCCTAGAGCCGTATAGGGACCATAGACAAGCTTTTAAAAAACTTATTTTGTAACTACCTCGACCTTGGTACCTTGTTTATGTATAATATTTTCTCTTAAAATATAAACAGTTTATTTGATCATGATGTTTTACAAATTAAAAGACTTCCCAAAATTGATTTATAAGGATTTCCAAAAACCCGGCCCTTATTAGATGCAATTACCTTACTGTGCAGATCTTAATTTTTCCCCTTTTTGAATATGGTGATGTGTGTTATTTCGACCTGTCGAGCCCTTGCATAAATCAATTATTCAAAATTTAAGTTCAGATCACTGTGGACAGTTAGTATCACTACCTTACATACACAAGAAACAGAAAATAAGAAAGTTGTGTTTGTTCCAATAAATGAACATCGCTTGGGGAAGTTTAGAAGTAATATAATAAAAAGACTTCCATCACTTTCGTTTAAAAATAGTGCTAATCATATGTATGCTACGTTATTTAAAATTATAAGTTGTGAATTTAGTAGAATATTTACTTCTAAAACTTTCTCTTTTAACAGTCGCAAATCATTTAATGAATGGGCGACAGTAGGAATTTATAAAAGTAGGCGAAGGTTATACGAGCTTTATGATGAAAGATCATATAATAGTAGTGTTATATTTAGAGATTATGTAAAAACATATTCTAAAATATTTAAAAAAGTGTGCTCCACTGCTAAGGCTTTACATTTAAGCAACAAAATTAAAACTGCATCCGACAAAATTAAAATGACCTGGAGAATAATAAATAGTGAAACGGGCAAGGTCAAACCGCACAACTCGGATTTTCAATTGAATATTAACAATAATTTAACGCGATCTGATCAAGAAGTTGCTATGGCTTTTAGAAACATTTTACTGATGTTCCTTTTTTGATAACAAAATCATTAAACTCTTCTCCTACTGTCGCCGAATCATTGCTCAAACAAAATGTAAAGGCTTGTTCAAATACTTTTAAATTCCATAGAGTACTGCCAAAAGATATCGTTAAATATTTTAAAACTATTGATGTTAAGAAAACGGCAGATTTATGGGGGATTTCCGGTAAAGTTATTTTATCTATAATAGATATATTAGCACCTTATCTAGCCACTATATTTAATATAAGCGTCGAATCTGGTGTGTTTCCTGATTTAATGAAACATAGTAAAGTCATACCTATATTTAAATCTGGTAGTACATTAGACCCCGCCAATTTTAGACCAATTTCTGTACTACCAACATTAAGTAAAATTTTTGAAAAAATTATTTTAGATCAGATGTTAAGTTTCTTTAATATTAATAAATTGCTACATAAAAATCAATTCGGTTTTACAAGGGGTCGCTCGACAACTGACGCTGGAGTTGAGCTTATTAAACATATTTTTTGTGCATGGAAGAATTCAGAGGATGCTTTGGGTATATTTTGTGACCTTTCCAAGGCCTTCGACTGTGTTCACCATGAGACATTAATCAGGAAGCTACAGTACTATGGTGTCAAGAATACAGCGCTTAAACTTATTATTTCATATTTAAGTAATAGAAAGCAGAAGGTTATTATCAAAGGTAAAAGTTCTTCCGGGTCACCTGTACTAATGGGTGTTCCTCAGGGCTCGATTCTCGGCCCATTCCTGTTTCTGGTGTATATTAATGACTTACCTCACCTTGTAGGGGATAGTCATGATATAGTATTATTTGCTGATGATACTTCCTTGATTTTTAAACTTAAACGTCAATCATTTAAATGTGACGAAGTGAATAATGCTATATCAAAATTAGTGCATTGGTTTAACGTTAATAATCTGCATTTGAACGGAAATAAAACTAATTGTGTTAAATTTACAACAACGAATGTTAAAAATCTGAATACCAATGTGTTTTTAAATGGGGAGGAATTGAGCTCTGTTGTATCCACTGTTTTTCTTGGCATCACTCTTGACGCAAAGCTTCAGTGGGGCCCCCATATATCCAAATTAGCAAGCAGACTAAGTTCTGCAGCCTATGCTGTAAAAAAGATTAGAGGTCTCACTAGCGTCGAGACAGCTAGATTAGTTTATTTTAGTTATTTCCATAGCATAATGTCTTATGGGATTTTGCTATGGGGAAATGCGGCTGATTCAGAAACTATTTTTGTTTTACAGAAGAGGGCCATTAGAGCTATTTACAATCTAAAACCGAGAGAGTCTCTTAGAAATAAATTTAAAGAAATTAATATATTAACTTTGGCCTCTCAGTATATTTACGAAAATTTAATGTATGTTCACAAAAACAAAGATAGTTTTAGTAAAAAAAGTGATATACATTCTGTAAACACTAGGAACAAACACAAGCTAGTGATGCCAGTTTCTCGACTCCACAGAGTCAGTAATTCATTCTTGGGGCAATGTATACGCTATTACAACAAGGTCCCGGAAAGTGTACAGGTTCTCTCTATTACCAAGTTTAAATGTTTTATTAAGCTGAAACTGTATAAAAAGGGTTATTATAGTATAAATGAATACATGGTTGATAATAACCCCTGGGAATGAGGTGGTCGCTTCCAAGCAGTTTCTAAAATAAATTTTGTAAATAGTTCGTAATCATTTATATTGTAAAATTTATTTAAAAAAAATGTCCCGCTGGGTTTCTTGCTGGTTCTTCCCAGGACAGAGGGTATTTTTTCGAACCAGTGGTAAAGTAAAAAATGACTTTCAATAAGAATTACACATGTAATGTATATTGAATAAAAATTATTCTATTCTATTCTATTCTAATCACATTATAAAAAGCAAAAGCAATTCTAATGTTATAATTAATAATTAATTAATTCGTTAATTCATAAAAATTGATTAATACTAATAATATATTTACCTAGCTATGGTCAAAAACGTCTTAACCTTGAAACCAACTTCCCCTAAGTCACTGCTTACTCTCGATAATTGTCACTATAAATTGAGTGTCGAGCACTATCTGCTGTTTCTACAGCGCACATAAGTACTTACTAACTACTTTTTTAATAAAGAAACGATAGATAGTTTCTTTAACTCTAAAAAGTCTAACTTAGTTATTGCATCGTCAAAAGTGATTACTTATCTACCAAACACATTTCATAGGCCTACGGTACATACTTACATACATACCTGATGAACAAAATGGGAAAACAAATAATACACTATGTTAAAGTGGAATGGTTTATTAATTAACATCATTTTCATATAAATCTCTTACAACTACGTCATCCAGAAATTCTGCTGGAGCAGAGATATTTTCTTGATACCTAACCCATCCAAGCTACCACACTAACATAGATTACTGTATATATACCACACTAACGTCATAACTTGAGCGTCCAATAGTTTGTCGATCGACCAAACAATTACAACAACATTCGACAATACCAGCTCTGCCAAACATATTACTTACTATTAAAATGTTTCTCTTCTTATATATTTCTTATTAATATTCTATCACCGCTTCCTCTGAGATTATACTGAAAAAAAAATTGTGTATCCTTACATATTTCGATTCTATATAATCCATGAAAAACACACAAAATGGCATAGTACACAACGAGACTCAAACCCAAAGAGTATAGTAACTGTCCTATACAGGAACTGCCATAGATTACTCTATATATACTAGAGATAGATGCGCGACTCAAATTTTTTTAGTGTCGTGCTTTGCCGAACAGATGGCGCTTAATGCTTACAAAAGAAGCAATTTGAAAAAAAAGGGAAAAAACAAACACATCTGCTGGACTCGAACCGGGGTCTTTTGGTTACGGGACCGCCCGGTTACCCACCTGATGAATGTGATGGTGGCGATATTCTATCAAGTACAGACTTAATCTGTACTATAGCTGTTATTTATTTTTTTAGTTTTATATCACTCTCATAGACAGAGGTTATAAAACTATTGTATTTACAAGAGTGTACAATTAGGCCATAAGAATAAGTTTTTTTTTTATAGAATAAGGGTAACAAACGAGCACACAGTCCACCTGATGGTAAGTGGTTGCTGTGGCCCATAGACATCTACATTTATATTCATATGCAAATTAAAATGCAGATGCGTTGTCACCCGTGAGGACTATGATAGAATGCCTATTTTCCAGTAAAAAGGGTATCCGGTTCTCTACACTCACCATACGAAACACAGCAGCATTAAGCTGCTATTTCACGCTGGTATTCTGTGAGAGCGTGATCCTTCTCCGGTCGAGCCGACTCATTCATGCTACAACTATATTACTAATATAGCTGCAGCATGGCACTACCACGTATAAAAATGTGATGATCCAATTATACAATTTCTCGATAAGCCATTTGATGACCAATGCAAGGTAAATTAAAAGATTAGAACTAAAACCAGCTATTATTGACCACATTGGAGGCCACTAATCAGCTAGTGGTACTCAAAGCACCCTATGAACTGGGAGTTTATAATGGATTCAATTATTTTGGAAAACAACGAGACTATGGTGATAAGTCTATAGTTGGACGGGTCTTATCGCTCAACTTTTTAGGAATTGGATGCGCTAAAGCTGTCCTCCATTCATTCAGGATTACGCCTAGGGAGTAAGAGTAGCGGAAAAGACACGTCAAAACCGGTACTAACCCCAGAGCACTCGTCCTCAGCACAATAGGAGGGACTCCATCAGGCCCAGTCTACTTGTTGACGACCAGGTAGAGGAGTGCTTTGAATATTGAGCGTAATACAGCATGGATTGTGACATTTGCACGGGCGCCTCCACCGTCGAGGAGGCTCTTGTATTGCGAGACGAATTGATTGCCATCCTGAAGTCCGGAGGTTATGAGTTGCGCAAATGGTTGTCGAATTCCCCTCCTATTTTGAAGGACCTCCCAGGAGAGGATCAACAAGACCCTCATCTATTCAAGCACACTGAAAATCCTAATTTGTTGACTGTGCTGGGCATTCAATATCAGCCTGTTCAGGATACTTTCACGTATCGAGTCAAACTCGATCCCCCTCCTAAAGCATGGACCAAGCGCCTTCCGGACATCAACCGGGTCTCCATGCCAAGGTGCTTCCTCCCTCCAGGGAAATGCAGGGCTAACCTACATGGGTTTTGCGACGCCTCTGAGAGAGGCTATGCTGCTGTCGTATATTTGCGGACTGTGAGCTCTTCTGGCCATACTTCCGTCCATCTCGTACTTGCTAAAAGCAAGGTTGCTTCCATTAGGTCCCGCTTAACTATCCCTAAATTGGAACTGTCCGGAGCCGCTCTTCTCACGCGACTCCTCAACCACGTTCACTCGTCTTTGAAGCCTGTAATCGACATTACGGACGTCTACGCTTGGTCGGACAGTGAGATACTACTTTGTTGGCTCAGAGCTGCACCTCACAATCTTGAGGTCTTTGTGGCGAACCGCGTGTCTCAAATCCAGAATTCTGGGACGTCTCTAAACTGGAGACATGTCCCAAGGGAGTCAATCCCGCAAACTGCGCTTCTCGCAGCTGTGAAGCCCCCTCTTTGATTGACCACCCGCTGTGGTGGGGTCCCAGTTGGTTGACTGAGTCTCAGTCATTCTGGCCCCAGGATAAATACTCCGAACCGATTGAATTGCCTGGCCTACGAGCCCGAGTAGGATTGGGCAAGGATAAGCCCACTCGGGATTTATCGCTGCTAGAACGGTACAGCTTTCTCGATAAGCTCTTAGGAGTAACGGCTTGGTTGCTTCGATTTGTCCGCAATTCGAGAGGATCGCGTCCAACCGAATCTCTGATTCCGTTTTGTCCCCTAGCGAGGGTCGCGAAGCTTTGATGCAGTGGACCCGTATGGTCCAAGCGGAGCATTTTGAGCCCGTGATTGAAACCTTGAAGCGGGGCTCCGTTGTCAAGGGCGCTCTGGTCCGTCGGAACCTCTTCCTGGACGACGCTGGGATGCTGCGCGTTGGCGGATGTTTGAAAAATTCTCAACTGCCGTACGGGGCTCGACACCCGTTACTGCTCCCCAAGGACGGCGCCTTTGTGCGGTTGCTGGTAACCAGAATCACCATCATGTTAAGAATGCCCACGCTGGGTGTAACGCTCTTTCGGCTATTTGCAGCTGGAGTTTTGGATTTTGGCTGGCCGACTCACCATTCAGAGCGTCCTCTTTAAGTGCATACCTTGTTATAAACTGAAGGCCACCATATCGCAGCCTATGATGGCCGATTTACCACCCGACCGCGTTAGGGCCATCCGACCATTCGCTGGAGTCGGAACAGACTTTGCTGGCCCCTTCCTCGTCAAGTCCTCCAACCTTCGTAACGCGCATTCACATAAGGCCTATCTGTGCGTTTTCGTGTGCCTCGCTACTAAGGCCGTTCACTTAGAACTTGTAAGTGCCCTCAGCACTGAAGCCTTTGTGGCCACGCTGGGCCGCTTCGTATCGCGTCGCGGTTTGCCGGACCTGATCCGGTCTGATTGCGGAACGAATTATAAGGGCAGGGATAGATATTTGAAAGAGGTCGTCGAATTTCTGTCCAGAAACAGGACTTATTTAGGTACTGCGATATCCAAGAAGGGCATCCAGTGGAAATTTGACCCTCCGGATTGCCCACACTGGGGCGGTATTTTTGAGGCGGTGGTTAAGCTTGCAAAAACACATCTCCGTCGCGTTATTGGCGAAACTATTTTGACATTTGAGGAGCTTACCACTGTATTCTGTAAAATTGAGGCAGTACTCAACTCTCGGCCCCTCTGTCCCCTCTCGTCTGAGAGGTGGAGTTTCTAACCCCGGGACACTTCCTGATTGGCCAGCCGCTTAACGCCCTGCCCGAGTACCCCTTCAGGGAAATAAACTCTTCGCGGTTGAGCAGATTTGACCTGCTGCAACAGATGACTCAGAGTTTTTGGCACCGATGGTCTCTGGACTACCTACATCTTTTGCAGCAGCGCGTTAAGTGGTCAGAAAAGACGGATCCTCCTCGGGTTGGAGACATCGTGTTAGTTAAAGAACCCAACGCTTTGCCTTTGTATTGGCGCCGTGGGCGCATTGTTAAGTTGTCGTATGGATCGGATGGGGTGCCTAGGGTGGCCGAGGTTTTGGTTGGAGATTCGGTCTTGCAACGTGCCGTCGCGACCCTATCCCGTTTGCCAATTTACTCGCGGACATAAGTCCTTATGCCCGGGACGGGGGTTTGTTTAGGCCAAATCTTAACATTTAAAACTTGCATTCAAAATGGTATTTAGGTCTTCGTAAAGCAGCTTCTTAAAAACAATATAATGCTCCATGCTGGTAATATAATAGCTCTATACAAATAGGTACAAAGCCGACTTTTCTGTTTCATGAGACGTGGAGTACACGAGCAATGCATTATTAAGTTACATTATTAAATTAGGTATACAATATTAGATAAAATATTTGAATATTCTATGAATCCAATTCAATTAATAATCACACGTCAAGCAAAAAAAATAATCATAATAATTAAAAAAGAAAATAAAATAAAATAGGCGGGTCGAAGTTGTCCACGCAAATACAATAATATTTGTATTAAAATATTCATTTAAATTGTAGAAACATTTTTCAATTAAACATAACTTTAGTTTTGATAAAAATATGTAGTACCGTTATACCCCATTTAGACTCTCGCCTCGCGCCTCGCCTCGTACCTCGCCTCGCAGCTCGCGTGTTGTAACGAGGTAACGAGTGCCTGTTTACACTCTCGCGATGCGTTCAGTTTGCGTTGAACCAGCAACGATGGAAAACGTCGAAATAATAGCGGCATCAACTCTTGCCTTAATAAATATTTATCGATGCTTGACCATTTTAAAAAGAAGGAAAATAAAAAAAGTTCAAAGATTTCATAGATTGCTTTTTTCTTCGTAGGTGTTAACGAAAGGTAGCCATAAGCGAATTCTTTTTTATTTTGAGCTCTGCTAGCGGTCTGCACATAACCTCGGAAATTCTATTCCACGCATCATTTACTTTTTGGGTATTTTTATGCATACTATGTTTTGGATCCCAAATTATTCGCTCAGCCTGATAGAGTTCCAAGAACTGCAGCGTTTCTTCTTGCGACCAGTCCATTTTTAATTGAAGTCGAACGTGTACTCGTAAACCCAACAAAACAACACAACCTGCACGGAAGGGCGCCGTAAACAAACTGAAACGAGAGCGCGAGTGTAAACACCGCGCTCGCGTCCCTCGCGAGGCCCTTTGCCTTGTGCCCAAAAAACCGCCTCCGACGCGAGCGCCGCGAGTGGCGAGGCGAGCTGTGAGGCGAGCCACGAGCTAGCGTTTACACTCGCGCCTCGTGGCTCGCCTCGCGACTCGCCTCGTCGCTCGCGCGAGAGTGTAAATGGGGTATTAGATTTTAAATGTAGTTTGGAAGATTACTAAAAATTTCGTCTGTCATACAGTAGGGATTACAGCTATGTAACGCGAGTATAGATTTCGGCAATAATAGCCTATTCTTATTTGGTCTAATTAAGTACTTATAATTATTTTTACTTAATTTCATGAATAGTTCTGGGTGGCTGGTGGTTGGTATCAAATGATATCTTATATTTACGCGAATATTACATATTTAAATAAAACTAATTTTTTTGCGTATATTAACTTTACTATTATTTTATATTCCCGACGTTTCGAGTACTTTACAGCAGCCATAGTCACGACGGGGGGGGGGGGGGGGAGGCTGAGTTGCTTGACGTCCCAATGTCATAGTTAACCACGGCTACCTCCAGATTAAAATTATAAATTTTGTTCCGATCTACGCAGTTTGAACTTACAGTATCTTGAAGTCTTGCAGTTGTATGCTTGGGTTGGGGTTTAATTTTATTAATTATAGGATCCCAGGCAGATAGCAGCACCCAGCCATCTTCCTATTGAAATTAGGATGTTTTTGATTTCAATAGCTCCGCGAGTCATCCTTGTGAGGAATCGGTGTTCTTTAGCGAGGATTTGTGGTCTATCAAATCGAATGTAGTGACGAGGATGATCCTGTACGTGTTCACAGATTGCAGACTTCCCGGAGTGTCGATCCTTCACAAAACCCGCATTAAAGAACACATAGTTGATGTACAGCACATTCCACGTACGAAGTTATGTAATATAACAACAGTATGAAGTTATGTAATGTAATGTTTTTGAGTGCTGTAGAGAACAATTAACATTTTTAATAAATATCGTGGCTCTAGTACATTTACAGACAGAATTCCCACAATATCAAAATTATTTAATATTAAACGATGCTATAACACAAGAATTTCCGCTTCACAGCTTACCGTAGAAATTTATAAATCTATTACTAATATCTCTAATGATACGAATTTATCAAATTTTTCGGAACATTCAAAATTGATACTAACATTAATAGTGAAAGGGAAGGGCCAAAATTAAATTAGCATAGTAATTTTATTAAAACAATAAATTAATCAATCACGTCTCAAACAAAACAGACATCATTTCATTTAGATTACCCAACTAATACGACAACTCCGAGGCGTAGTGGCTTAGCAATGAGTTAAAGTTAAGTTAGTTATGAGACTAGTAATTATGCGTACAAATAACTGTTCTAGGTCTGAATGTTGGCCCTTGTCCATTTTATGTATGTTAACTATTTCCACAATACTGAAGGAAAATTCTTGTGTGAGGTAATGTTTTTTTTTTAAAGAAAAATATACCATAAAAATTATTAAAGTTAACGTCGCTTTTAATAATATCATAGAACCATTTATACCGTGAGGAGTAGGACTGTATGATCATTAAAGGTTTAGTTTTAGTTTTTTTATTACGATAATAAATAGTGTTTAACATAATATTTGAATGTTATGTAAGTAAATTACTCATTATTATTGTACTGCTAAATATAAAAAACATACAATTATACAATCTTACTCTAAGGAATGTTTATAACATGCTGTCAAAAATATGACAAGCTGTTTATTATCTGTCAAGAACTCAAGAACGTCAAAAAACTTTTGTTCTCAAAGGTAGTATGTACATTTTATTTATAAATATTATATTATGTACATACTTAACTGGTTAAATTAATTTAATTATTTGAAATCTTGTGATTATTTGTATTCAGTGCTTACTTTGAAACTATACAAATGTTTTTAACCTGGTGTTTCTACTGATCTTAGAACTTTGTGTTAAGTTTTGCCATTCGAGTTAAGTGAATTTTGAATATATTATTGATTTTTCGCTAATTCTGCAATGGACATCATCAAAACCCCTAAGGTAAGAATTAATTTAATTTATTTAAGTAAGAAATACTCCAAACATTGGGCTTTTTTGCCACTCAAAGGGTATAGTAGTATTTATATCGTGCTTATCGCGTAATTTTTGCCGCCCTCTTTTAGTGATAATAGTATAATATAATAAAATCAAAAAAAAAAAAGTATTTTGATTACATTTCATTATATTAGTCAGTATCGACTTTGGTACGACTTTCCATTACCTTCCATCGAGTTTGGTGTTGATACGTATTTTTACAGAAAGGTTACATTTTTATAAGCACACACACAAAGTTTCAATATGCGGAAACACGTACTTTTTGAGAAATAAATTAATAAAAATCACTTATTTTAACAATATTTTGTTGTTTTTTTTTAATTGGCTTCACGGCTCTGAGTTCTAGCCCTTTTGAGCCTACTTTATTACGAATTTCCATTGATATTCGTCGCATTGAGGGGGTAGGGGGGGGGGGGAGAAGAGGTGTAGGAGGACTAATTCAGAGGGATTTCTGTATCTATTTTGAGACTGCAACGTCTCCGGCGCTGCGGGAAGAGCAGCCTCTACGCCTTTGCGTAACAAATCGCAGGCATCCCTCCTCGCCTACGCAGCTTCGGCTTGTTGGTCGCCTTCGGCGACCAGCCTCAACCGCTCCGGCTCGTCCGATGCCTACGATTTGTTACAGCAGGCGGAGGCTACTCCCCCTACGCGCCTCCGGTTCTATATAACCACTCTAGGGGTAGGACAGACTCGTACCACGTGGAGTCGGGGTCAATAAATTTGGTTCTTTGACATAAGAGCTTAGCTTTCCATAGAAATCCCTCTGAATTAGTCCCCTACACCTCCTCCCTCCATTCAACGAATGTCTGGAAATTCGTAATAAAATAGGCTCAGAAGAGCTAGAACCCAGAGCCGTAAAGCCAATTAAAAAAAACAATAAAATATTGAAATAAGTGATTTTTATCAATTTATTTCTCAAAAATTACGTGTTTCCGCATATTTAAACATTGTGTTTGTGCTTATAAAAATGTAACCCATTTTTTGTGATATCACGACAGCTTACGGTACGAAACGATTTAAAAATCTATCTTTTTCAGAAAGAAACGACATCCGTAGGTACTGACGACGACAATGACATTACAAAATGGCGCCAGTTTTACGCTAGGAATGTAATTGTAACATAAACATTGCAAAAATAATTAATTTACTAATAATGTTTTTTCTCAAAAAGTACGCGTTTCCGCATATTGAAACTTTATGTGAATGCTTATAATAGTGTAACTTTTCTGTAAAAATACGTATCAACCCCCAACTCGATGGAAGTCAAATAAGAATGTAACATAAACATTGCAAAAATAATTAATTTACAAATAATGTTTTTTCTCAAAAAGTATGCGTTTCCGCGTATTGAAACTTTGTGTGGGTGCTTATAAAAATGTAACCTTTCTGTAAAAATACGTATCAACACCAAACTCGATGGAAGGTAATGGAAAGCTAAGCCTCGACTTTTGTTATGTCTTTTTATCAATAATATTAACAATACCAACAAAATTTCATCAAATTCAGTTCAGTTTTGAAGTAGTTCAGTCACATACACACAGACAGAAGAGTTATATAATATGCATGTACTATACCTATAAACCTTCCTCTTGAATCATTTTGTCTGTTTATGAAAACTGCATCAAAATCTGTTTCATAGGTTAAAAGGTCTAAGCATACAGAAGGCCGGAAACAACTTTGTTTTATACTATGCAGAGATATTAACATGCTCACCGCCGGTGTATCATTTTGTACACGCATGTTATTATGGTGTCTTTTTTTTTTATAGGATAAGGGTGACAAACGAGCACACAGTCCACCTGATGGTAAGTGGTTGCTGCGGCCCATAGACATCTACATCTATCCTCGTTTGCGAATCAAAATGCAGATGCGTTGTCACCCGTGAGGACTAAGATGCAATGCCTCATTTCCAGTAAAAAGGGCCTCCGGCCACCTGCACTCACCAAGCGAAATGCAGAGGTAAACCTCTACTTCACGCTGGTTTTCTGTGAGGTTGTGGTACCACCCCAGTTCGAGCCGGCCCATCCGTGCTACAGCAAAAGCTGCCGCGTGGCTCTACCACTGTTCAAGTCTATCGAAAATGATACACCATTCCATTTGTGTCCAAAGCATTGTGTATCATTAATACTCGCGGTTTTTATACATTTTATATGTAGAAAATAAAGCACTGGCCTGAGCAAACTTTGGTGTATTTGGTTTTGAGGTACAATGAGTACTTCAGAAAATATGAAGTTTTACATCTGAGGTAACTAAAAAAACACTTATTGCAAAATTACAATATATAAAAACTCAAAAAGAAAGGTAACATTTTCAATGGCTATTATTGAAACACTTGTGGTACAAAAAGTTTCACAAACCGAACATATGGTATAATTTAACTTTTCAAACGACTTCAAAAATGAAGGAGGTTCTCAATTCGTCAGAGTTTTCTTTTATGTATGTTCACTGATTATTCAAAGATGCCTGGACCAATTTGGAAAACTTTTTTGTTTCAAAGGGTATACTTCCCAGGTGGTCCTTGTCTTTGGTATGTTTGGTAGGCCAGTGTGTCATTTAGGAATCACACCGAAAAACCTGAAAAACTGCAGAGGAAGGGAGAGAGAAGGTAGAACTTAGGAAGTTAATCTCATAAATATAGCAATATAATCAACAAATAAGCAAAAACATGTTAAATGAGTTTTATTTTTTCTTTTTGTGAGCATTTGTGCAGAGGATACTAAAAAAAAATTAAAATACCACAATGACTAAATTCATCTCAATTAGACTGAAATGAGTCTCAAAGTTAACCCTTTCGCTGTCCCGTGCACTACATATAGGTCATCGCTATTGTCTTACTATTGTGTTTTAAAACTGGACAGTGAACATGTTAATAAGGTTTTGAGTTATACAAGGGTGGATTGAAAAGTACTCGGCCTAACACTGATCCATTCAATTCTAAAAATCAAATCTACCCACATTATTTAGTTCAGTTCAGACTAGTTCATTGTGTGAAGTTCGAAACGTGTGCGATAATTAGTTGTGATTTTATAAATTTATTAACAAAGTAATCGGACATAATTTCCGCGAATGGAGCAAATCGAGCAGCGTGCCGTCTTTAAGTACCTCCATAAGAAGGGGCTATCATCAAAAGCCATCCATGATGACATGGTCAGTACATTAGGCGATTGTGCTCTGTCATATTCATCCGTCAAAAAATGGATAGCAGAATTTAAGCGTGGTAGAGAGAGTGTGAAAGATGAACCCCGCTCTGGAAGGCCTTCGACGTCAACTACTGACGAAAATATTAAAAAAGTACTTGATTTAATAATGGGAGACCGCAGATTAAAAATTAGAGAGATAGCCGAGATTATAGGCATCTCTTATGAACGAACTCAAAACATCATTGTCAACGAGTTGGGTTTCCACAAGGTGTCTGCGAGGTGGGTTCCGCGACTGCTTTCAGTTGAACAAAAAAGGACGCGATTGACTATTTCATACGACTGTTTGGAGTTATTTGAAGCCGATGCAGATGATTTTTTGAATCGTTTTGTTACTATAGACGAAACATGGGTTCATTACTGTACACCGGAAACAAAACAACAATCAAAACAGTGGAGAAGACCTGGTCACCACCCCCTAAAAAGGCTAAGTCGATTTTGTCGGCAAATAAGGTGATGGCTTCAGTATTCTGGGACTCGAAAGGTGTGATTATGATTGATTATCTTGAAAGGGGTCAGACTATAAACTCTGATTACTACTGCACCTTACTACGTCGTTTACGAGAGGAAATAAAAGAAAAACGTCGAGGAATGCTCAGAAGAAAAGTCCTGTTTCATCAAGATAACGCCCGTGTTCACACGTCAGTACAGTCAATGGCTGAAATTCACAACTGTGGCTTTGAACTGTTACCGCATCCGCCGTATTCACCTGATCTGGCACCATCAGACTTCTTTCTGTTCCCTAACCTAAAAAAGCACTTGGGAGGTCAAATATTTTCGACAAACGACGAGGTCAAAGCAGCTGTAGACGCATATTTTGACTCTAAGGAAGAATCATTTTTTTTCAACGGTCTAAATGCTTGGAAGGGGAGGTGGCAAAAGTGTATTGAACTTGATGGGGATTATGTAGAAAAATAAAAATATAACTGATTTAGTATGTGTTTATTTTCTTGGTTAGGCCGAGTACTTTTCAATCCACCCTCGTAATTGGTATCTATCTAATTCAAATAAAGCAATTACTGTTGAAGTCCAATGGAAATAGAAATATGGAAATCCATTTAGAGGGTCTACAATACCAGGTCAATTTATCATTGTTGGATCCTCCGATTAGGCCTATGGAGATTGAGGAAGATTACTAGGCTACTTGGTTCTGGGATGCTGTGGTGCACAGTAAAATTTCACTCAGTAAAATTTTTGTTTAATTTTTTTTGGGTCAAATGACAATGGTCTACTCTGGATTTCCAAGGGTTCACTAAACAATGGATGTTGGTGATGAGCTTATTTAATATTTTTTTAATGCCTGGGAGAATTCACATGATTTTTTGAGATTTTTCCAATGTCTTCATTATGGTTTTTCAGGAGATATTTATCAGGAAACTACACCATTATTAGTTATCAGCTGTAAGAGTTTCAGGGTCAGTATTATCAATGAGTGTCCCTTAGGGCTCAATTCTTAATCCAGCTGGATTATTCCACAAAATGAACATGACTATTTTTGTAAAATATAGTAATTACCATTCTGTAAATACTAGGAACAATCACAAGCTACCAGTTACTCAACTCCATCGAGTCAGTAATTCACAAAGTATGAGATTATACAATAAAGGTCTGCAAAATATCCAGGACTATGTTTAAAAAATTTTTGAATTTGCTACTGTATCAAAAAACGTTATTATAATATTGAAGAATACATGACCGATAATAAGTCTGGGAATGAGGTGGTTGCTACAATCCTGTTCTTAATGTATAGTAAGACTACATTACAAATTATTATAAATTATTAAAAAAAATAGTAACGCTGGATTTCTCACTAGTTCTTACTAGGGTTTTTTCCGAACCAATGGACAGCATTTAAATGACTTTCAATAAGTATTTCTTGTAATCTATGTTGAATAAAAGTTATTCTATCATATCCTATACTTTTGTAATTCAAGAATGCTCTTTGTCAAATGTTAACCTCCTAGATGTTAACTACCAAATGTGTGTAGCCGAGGCATTTGTTCATCAAGCAACAACACTGTGATGGCTCTGTTATAAGGCAGTGAAAGGACAGCTTTGCAAAAGGCTCTGCAGCTGTTCTACCGAGAAGTCAAAACCTGCTTAAAAGGAGGAGTTCTTGGAGACTCTTAGTCAAGGTCATTAGAAGTGCCTACATAAGATGCTAAAGGATAAAATTCCTACTTAAGCTCCTTAGTTCATTGAGATTCCCGGTTCTTAGAATATGTGCACATCTTCCCAACTGTTTAAAATTGTAATCTTCAAGAATTTCATTCATAAGGGACCCAATAATTAGATACTGAGGTGGCACAGATGTCGGAGGAATTATCACGGCTATTCTTAGGTATTTAGTTAAAACTAAGGCTTTGGGGGTCTTACGGCATTTATGACCGTATCTGGGCCGTGGAGACATGCTATTGCATGCTTTAGAGGGACCTATCTTCGGTTGAGCTGCGTCGATACCTCGTTGCTGTAGTGCGGGATGAGCTGCTCCCAGCATTGATCAAGGCTATGGTAGATTGCGTAATGTCGTAGAGCATTGGCATTGCCTTCTGCAAACAGATGTTGCAGACAGGGCTGCTGGAGGGAGATGGAGAGAGTGATAGACATCCTAATCCCCAGTTGGAGATCAGGGTGGAGGACTTGAGCATAACCCACGCACCCTGCACGTTGAGATTAAGGTTATCGATATTATCGTTATCGCCCTATGGTATGCAAGGCTTCGAGTTGATGTACTTGGTGCTTCTGTTTGCTCTCATAAGAAGAAGTGGAGAGCTTCAGTGCCTGGATTTTGTTTATCTTGAGGTATTAAATTTCACCTTAATGGGGCCATCTTAGAGTGGGAGGATAGCAAATTATCATCCCAAATTGGTACAATTAGACACTGCCCCATTGCAGGTATATCTCATCACTGCCAAAAGAAGTTCTTTGACACTGATTAAAGTTACCTGTGGCGGCGCTTTTGTCGCACCGTAAGCGAAACGCACCGAAGCTTAAATCTCGCTATCAACGTTTTGAAGTTAACGCCCTATATATAGAACAGCTCCAAATAAACTCATGGGCCGACAGCCGCTCCACAGGCAGAACACCTGACCTGGTGGGTGATCTCCCCTTTTCCTTCCACGGCCAAAATGGTCAACCTGACGTGATCGAAACACGCGACATGCAACCTTCCGAACCTTTCAAGCTTTCGTATTGCATATTCTTCGACATCTAGACTTCACTATCGACCTCCGGTCTGAGCGGGGTGATGTGGTGACGCTGTAGTCGCGCCGTAAGCGAAACGCACTGGAGCCTAAATCGTGCTATCAAAGTTCTAAAGTAAACGCGCTATATACTCGTATAGAACAGCTCCGAAATAACACATGGAGCGATAGCCGTTCCCCGGGCAGAACACCTGGTCCGGGGAACGGCGGGAGATTTCCCCTTTTCCTTCCACGGCTAAACTTTATTGAAAAACAGCTACGAAACCTTGGACAAAGATGCAACTTGCAAGAGAACTTGGCGGTGTTTCTGTTCAGTTGTTTGTTTGAAATTTGACCGCCCAGATATTCCAGACCATATATGTAGTTATATTTAATGTTGTGGTCTTCATCTCCATTTTCCACCAAGCGGGATAGTAGTAAAAGAAACCTTTTAAAAATTCGGATAATCCGTCAATAAAAAATGACCTCGAATCAATTCCAATTTAAGGCAAAATAATCGATCCTTCAGAAACGTTTAAAAAAATCAACAATTATTTTTAATTAATTTTAAACAACTCATTAATTTTGTTCATAATCATCAGTGCGAGGTCTGTCATCAAACTCAGCATGGGTAAATATTGGGCAAATCTTCAAACTTATTCATTTAAATAAAATGATGTCTTCTTCTATTTCTCTCTGAGGGTATTAGTCCTAATAATCACGCTTGCCAGGCGAATTGACAATCGCAGTGCCGATATTTAACGCTGTTCCTTGTCGCCAGTCTGGATGTTTTACGTCTGACGTACTTATACTATATGGTATAATATACACGGACAAAATTGGGTATAGTATTCTTCTTTTACGCCTCTCACCACACGCCACGGAGAAGCATAGTACGATTATTTGGCTCTAAAACATAAAATCATAAATTAACAAATTTGATTGTACATTTTACCGTCACAACCTATCAAAAGTCAACTCACTTGTACGTGGTAGAGCCATGCTGCAGCTATATTAGTATTAGTATAGTTGTAGCACGAATGGATCGGCTCGACCGGGGAAGGACCACACTCTCACAGAATACCAGCGTAAAATGGCAGCTTGACACTGCTGTGTTTCGTACGGTGAGCGTAGAGAACCGGAGACCCATTTTACTGGAAAAGGGGCATTCCATTTTAGTCCTCACGGGTGACGAAGCATCTGCATTTTGATTCTTTGTTGAGGATAAATGTAGATGTCTATGGGTCGCAGCAACCACTTACCATCAGGTGGACTGTGTGCTCGTTTGTCACCCTATCCTATAAAAAAAACTGCTGAACATAGACCTCCTCCATAGGTTACTTCATAGGGGGATATTTGCCATAGTTCCCACGCTTGGCAAGGAAGTTGGAAACTGCGGTTGTTTATTTTTTAGCTGATGTTAGACGCCGCTGCCTTACTCCTTGTTTCTTTCACGGAACGACAATTATATTGTAGTGGATATGCTTATACCACCCCTACGCGGTAAATGTAGTAGTCTTTATTAAACATTATTTTTAAACTGACCAGGGTGTCGTTCACATTTTATGAAAGAACTGTGATGGTCACTAGGGCGCATGCTCGCGACCTCTGACATTCAGAACTTTAATCTTTCGTGATTAGAGTTCAAATTCGCAATCGTATAGTCAATCTGAACATTTCTGCTATAAAGCCGAGATTCGAGTAATTCGGATTTTTGTTAGTTCCTTTCGTGTCGCTGAGGGGGAAGGTTCAAGTTTGTGTAAAGCGCGGGAAATGAAATTACATCATAGATTAAGAAATGAGTGCGTTTTTGTTTCCTTATAAGTAAAATCATTGATAAAAATATATAAAAATACAGAGAATAACGAATAATAAATTGTTATCTAATTAGAATATGTAATAACTTTATAACAGCTGCTTCTAAACAGTTTTTGTTATTGTTATTGGTTAATATTAGTGACATATGTAACTTCGGTGAAAAAATGGCATTTAGTTCGTTGTCGCCGTCTAACATGCTCGGCGAACTCGGCCGTCTCGCGAACTGGTTGAAAGGTGATTGCGTTGCATCTGACGAGTTTGCCGGTGTTTCTGTTACGGAAAAGGTAAGCTGTAAGAGATATTGGTAGGACTACTTTTGTGCTTTTTTTATAGGAGAGGGGGCAAACGAGCATGTAGCTCACCTGATGGTAAGTGACTACCGCCGCCCATGAACAACTGCAACACCAGAGGAACCAGGGGAATTGCAGATGCGTTGCCGGCCTTTTATGAAGGAGTAGGCTCTTTTCTTGAAGGTCCCTAAGTCGTATCGGTCCGGAAAAATCGCTGATGGTAATCAATTCCACAAGAAAGTTGTGCGAGGAAGAAAACATCTTCTAAATCGCACAGTGGTGGACCGCCAATCATCCAGATGCACACCATCGGGTATCGGGAGTTCTGCCGCGATGTGCGTTCGTGAAATTTGGCGGCTGGAATTAATCCGAACAATTCCTCAGAGCACTCCCTGTGGTAAATGCGAAAGAAAATGCAAAGGGATGCAACATCTCTTCGCAGCGCCAATGAATCGAGCCGATTGGAAAGGACTCGGTCGTCCATGATTCGAACCGCTCTCCTTAGGAGGCCGTCTGCGTAGGTATCATCCTCTTACCTATCTCTGCCGCCAAACAGCATTGCGTGCACTGATGTATAGACAGTCAAAATAATCACAGGCTAGGAACGCCAGATCGGAAGACTAAAATATCTGGACATAATTTGAAAGTTTGAAAATGTCGAGATTTTGGGGTTGTTGTCGGGTGAAATAAATATTAAAAATAAAGATATATAATAAAAAGTTTATTTCTTAAATTAGTAGGCTACACAAAGACCGTTGTCTTTTTGTTTGTTGATACATAACTAATTTAAGTACACAAAATTTTTATATTGTCACATGTATTTAGCATTGGACTTTACTGAGTCGACAAATTTGGATCCTTTTGTAGTATTCAGAAAAGATTTAAAATTCAAACAATTTACTTCAAAGTTCAGTCTAATCACTAACTCAGTTTTATTGAATCAAACGCAGCTGTGATGTGAAGAGAAGCTGTTTGTCTGGAGATTTGAGTTTTGTTGGGAATCTGGAGATCATTAAAAATGTCGGGAGAATCGGGGAATCGTACGAATTCCGACCATCTGGCAACCAACTGGACAGCTGCAAACAACTTCAAACAAAGAAGTCTACAAATGTATTGTCACTTCTGAGGACTAAGATGAAATGACTCGTTTCCAGTAAAAAGGATATTTATGACTAAGAAAATTATCTTAATATATCATCATCATTACAGCCCCTCACAAGTCCACTGCTGAACATAGGCCTCCCCCAAAGAATGCCACAAAGCACGGTCCTGAGCCACCTGCATCCATCGACTCCCTGCATATCTTACCAGGTCGTCACTCCATCTAGTGGGGGGACGCCCTCGAGAACTTTAATATATAAAAATTAATATTTCTTTGTTCGTACTTTATGAGCTGCTATATCCCGTTCATCGGATTGCGGTAAAACTTTGTCGACATATTACTTTCATATCCGCAAAGGTTATTGGTGTAGTTAGACCCGGTTAGTGGCGCTCTTGCAGAATCCAGATATCACCCGTGTGAAGCCGGGGCCAATCGCTAGTCTAATATATAAAAATTAATGTTTGTTTGTTCGTATTTTATGCGCTGCCATACCGTTCATGAGATTGCGGTAAAAGGTTATAGACATTGTACAATTAACTTACCGTAGGTGGCGCGCGTATCGTAGCGACAAATTTATTTGAAAGTTATATATCATTCAACTTATAAGAATAAATGATCATTCCTAATTAAACAATTAAACTCTTCTAAATGTATAACGATATTTCCGCAACTAGTTTTTCTGTGGCTGCAACGTAACCAGCTTTTAGTATTTCATAAGCTTAAAGCTTATAGTACATACATCTATACTAATCTATACTAATATAATAAAGCGGAAGAGTTTTTTTGTTTTTTTGTTTGTTTAAACGCGCTAATCTCTGGAACTACCAGTCAGATTTGAAAAATTCTTTTTGTATATTATAGCCAGATTCATGTGGAATAGTATAGGCTATCTAGAATTAAGCTATATCACTCAGCTAGCCTTAAATATGGATATTTGTTAAGCAAGTCAGAAGAAAAAGCACTCCCGAAATGATTTATCCGCGTACGCTGGTGTTATCGTTAGGAATACGTAAATACAATGTTCTAGAAAAATATAGACTTTTACTCCGTCTAAAAAAAAGTCCGCGATACCATATGTATCATATTCTTCAAATTAATGTAATACATTAATTATTACACAATAATTAATTTGAAGAAGCTGTGTGTATAGATACAGCTTTAATATTACCTTAATTTGAATTAGGACTTCCAGGTCGAATGCACGATATTAAACTAGGTAAGGTGTTATAACATTCAGCCTTAATGGGCTCAGCATTCCATCATTAGACGTTCTAATAGTAAAATAAAACATACGTACTCATTGAAGTGTCATTGGACTACGCAGTAATTATTGAATAGAGCGAACGCGAAGAGGAGCACTAGATCTCCTCTTTGTTACCAAATCAAAAAAACGCGATCCACTCAACTTAAATTATTTCCACCAGCTTTATATTGCACTTATATTATAAAAAAGTACATCAATAGCAAGAGTAGATCTCAATTAATACTTCTGACGTAGTTATATGATTTTTTATTTCAATAATTATGAAAAAAAAATGATTGAAAATAATTTCACATGGACGTCAGTTGGTCGGCATGGATGTGAACAAGATATCTTTCGAAAAACTGAACTTATCACTTTTGAATTTCACTGTTGTAAACCGTCCCATTCGAGGTGTGCACTTTTGGATTTTCCAAATTTTTTTTGGAATGAAGTTCCTTATCGGACGGTACGAATTTGTTCACTTTTCTGTCAAGACCCCTTCTGACGTAGTTTAGACGGCCTTGGCGGCTATAAAGTACCGAGATGGAATAATATCCATCTCCCTCACTTTTTATTATCTTGCCATGAAAGAAATATTTTATTTTTAACTAGCTTTTTACTTTTTTTAGCTTGAATTTAGGAACATCATTAAATGCTGTTCCGTGCCAAATTTAGAAAAATTCCGATCACTTTTAGAGTCACTCTCTATGTTTGTCAAAGATTTTTTTCATTCTAAAATACTATTTATTAGACGTAAACCATGCTACAGGAACACGTGAATAGATATGTCTAGAAACACCTACTATTTTTTTTTTATATCGGGCGTGTCTTCTGATGTATCCATAAGAAAGTTAAATTGTCTTGGAATCAAAATTTATTATTACTATTTACATTTTACTCTTTACATTTATTCATAATTTAAAAAAAAATAAAAAGTTAATTTAGTTTTAACATAATAATATAATGTATATTTGAGTTCCTTTGTGTTCCACTACACTTACACATCTTTTAATTTCTTTGGCTGTAAATTTGATTTTAAAAATCAGTGCTTTACTCATTGGTGAAGCGCACTGAGCACTGACTTGACGAAAGCTATTCTCTCTTACCATGAAGTCACACACATTGTAATTGGATGGAAAGACAGATGCTGGCCAATTATTCCACTCCATTACTATCTCGTTACGAACGATGGTACAAACAGTTCGAACATAGATTACCCCTAATCTATGAGTTCGAATGCGTTGTGGTTAGGTCGGCAATAAGCAATTCCAAACTATATCTTAAATGCAAACGGATTAAAATAGCTGTCTGTGACTATGAACCTGTGCCGGCATTCATTACAGCTTCTCAAGATTTGGCATAACAATTACTGCATTAGTATACTATCAATAATACATTAATTTACAGTCGATATAAGTCCCATTGTCCTATAATCCCACTGGGCACAGGTGTTCTTACTTTACTTATTATTTATTTAATTAATTAATTACTACACTTCATTTGTTTTATTAAGTGGCGAAGCTTGCAAAGTCACTTATTGATTTCACGATGTCTGTCCGTCTGTCCGTCTGACCCACGATTATCTCGAGAACGGTTTCGAATTTTCAAATTCTGTTTTCAGCAATCGATTACTGATCACCCAGGCCTCTGAACCTCCTATTTTGAATTTTTTTTCCGTTAGAAACCGCTACAAAGCTGATTGCTTCGCCACTTTGCTATGCTGTTAGCTTGCTAGGTTTATTAATCTAAGTATCCCGACAATAATGACAAGTTAAAAGTTCAAAGTGTGTTGACAGACTTCGTATCTGCGAAATATTTTATTCCTTGTACATGCACGTTTCATCACGTTTTATACGTGGTAGAACCATGGTGCTGCTATATTAGTGGTATAGTTGTAGCACGAATGCGTCTGCTCGACCGGGGAAGCACCACGCTCTCGCAGAACACCAGCGTAAAATAACAGCTTAAAGATTTTGCGTTTCGTATGCGTGAGGTAGAGAACCGGATACCCTTTTTTGCAGACTTCAAAAAGGAAGAGGTACTCAATTCGACTGTATGTGCTTTTTTATTTTATTTGTGTTATCTCGTAACTTTTTTTCTGGGTGAATCGATTTCGATGATTCTTTTTTTTATTTGAATGTTGGTGCTTCTCATGTGGTCCCATATAAATTTTATCAAGGTCTGACCAAATTTTTGAGTTATTCTTAATAATTTATATTGAAGTCGGTTGTACAACATTTTTAATTTTAAATTATTACTGAAAACGAGGCATTCCATCTTAGTCCTCACGGGTGACAAAGCATCTGCATTTCGATTTGTAATCCAGGATAGATTTAGATGTCTATGGGCCACAGCAACCACTTACCATCAGGTGGACTGTGTGTTCGTTTGTCACCCTTATCTAATAAAAAAATCACATATTTAATAAAACACATAATCACAGTGATGACGTATGGATCTGCGACGTGGTCCATCACTGCTGGTCGTATGAGGAAGTTCAAGGTCGATTAGCGAGCTATGGAGAGTGCTATGCTCGAAGTTTATTTGCGTAATAAGCTGCTGATAGGCTCCGTAACGAGGGTATTCGCAGTAAAATCAGAGTAACCGATATAGCCCAACGTATAAGTAAGCTGAAGTGGGCTATTACTCGAAGAACCGACATCCAATATAGACGAAAGGTTCTTGAGTGGTAACCACGTACCGGCGAAGAGTACGGTGTCCCCTCACTAGATAAAGTGACGATCTGGTAAGACATGCAGGAAGTTGATGGATGCAGGTTAAGCCACCTGCTGGACCGTGCTTTGTGGCATTTATTGGGAGAGGCCTATGTTCAGCAGTGAACTAGAGGTTATAATGATAATGATGACATATAATTAATAATTAAAATTAAAAAGGTGAAACCGACTTCAAAAAGGCCGGCCAAGTGCGAGTCGGACTCGCACATGAAGGGTTCCGTATCATTGTAAAACACGTTTCTAGTTGGGGAGCCCCCTTCAATTTTAAATTTATTTTTATTATTTGTAGTTAATTTGGCAACAGAAATACACATTCTGTGAAAATTTCAATTGTCTATCTATTACGGGTCACGAGATATAGCCCGTTGACAGACAGACAGACGGACGGGCGGACAGCGGAGTCTTAGTAAAAATGTCTCGTTGGTTACCCTTTGGGTACGGAACCCTAAAAACTAAAAGAATATAATCATCGAAATCGGTTGACGTGGTAAAAGAATTATGCGCCCATATTATGTCGTGCAGTTGCCTTTGCAAAGTTAGTAGTGATGATTTTGGTACCTTGAGGTACCCACTTTGTAACAAATAATAATTATTGACATTGGACAATGTGGTAAAGAATTACCCCCGATCATACATAAAAGTATTCCGACGAATTGAAAACTTTTGTTTACTATTCTAAGCCAGTGCTTGACTACTCTCCTACCATAAGTGGTGATGCAGCCGAAGATGGTAATGCGTACTAATCTTACAAAAGTCTATTCACTATTGAAAGACAGATGACAGATAGATGCTGGTATTAGCCGCACAAATTGTTAATGCGCTGGAACCTTGTCATATTAACGTCCACGTGACGTCATTCGCAATTAAAAAGTACAGTGAACAAAGAATATACTAATATTATTATATTTTTTTTAAATATAATACGACAATTTCATAGATAAGGACCCTTCGACAAAATATAAGGATTAGTATAAAGGTCTGTCAATGGACGTTTTACTTAAACATTTTTTGTCCTATTTTAGAAGTGGAACGGCGCTTTTTAGGTCCTTTGAGAAAAACTGAGTAGTATTGATTCTTTAGAACCGGAGACCCTTTTTACTGGAGTTTGAGTGTAAACACTCATCATACGAAACACAGCAGCCATTTTACACTGGTATTCTGTGTGCGTGGTCCTTCCCCGGTCGAGCCGATCCATTCGCGTTACAACTATAATATAGCTGCAGCATGGTTCTACCACATGAGCGAGACTGGTACAGTGATTGCCAATCTGACTGCCAAGCGTGATGATAAAGGTATATCTTCCCTACAGCTGGACAGGAACATCTCGAGTCGTGGACATTTATGGCTTGATAAAAAACCGGCCAATTGCGAGTCTGACTCGCGCATGAAAGGTTCCGTACGATCACACACGTTTCTAGTAAAGGGACCCCGTTTATGTTGCAATATATTTTTATTATTTGTCGTTATAGCAACAATAGAAATACACATTCTCTGAAAATTTCCACTATCTACCTATTACTGGTCATGAGATACAGCCCGCTGGCATATGTACGTGGTAAAGCCATGCTGCAGCTATATTAGTAGTATAGTTGTAGCACGAATGGGTCGGTTCGACCGGGGAAGGACCACGCTCTCACAGAATACCAGCGTAAAATAGCAGCTTAACACTGCTGTGAGTGTTAAGCTGCTATTTTACGTGAGTGTTGAGAACTAGATACCCTTTTTACTGAAAAAGAGGTTTTCCATCTTAATCCTCACGGGTGACAACACATCTGCATTTTGATTCGCAAAGGAGGATAAATGTAGATGTCTATGGGTCACAGCAACCACTTACCATCAGGTGGACTGTGTGCTCGTTTGTCACCCGATCCTATAATAAAAGACGACGGACGGACGGACAGCGGAGGCTTAGTAATACCTCCCTTTGGTTACCCTTTTGGGCACGGAACCCTAATGAGGAAGAATCGATAGGTGGTGGCTCCTTTTGTGAATAGGAATCCGCCTGTGTAGGTACCACTTACCTATTTCTGCGCCTGAAGCTGATCTGAAGGGTGTAGGGAAATAATATAATTGCATTTACAAAAAAATATAAACTATGTATTTGAGACGTCACGAAAAGGAGCCAAATTCATCAATTATATTCATCATCAATATTAAAGCCCTTCTTCACAAATCCGCTGCTGAACATAATAGGCCTCTCCCAAAAAACGCGAAAAAGGTCCTGAGCCAATTGCATCCATCGACTTCCTTCATATCTTACCAGGTCGTCACTCCATCTAGTAGCGGTCCGCCTTATATTTTGCTTAGTGTTACGAGGTTGCCACTCGAGAACCTTTCGTCCCCATCATGGGGGGTCAAGTCTCTATGGAGCCGATGCAAACGTCGGGCAAAATAAGCGAAACAGAGACAGCGCTATATGCAAGACAGATAAATCACTATTGAACCATGTTACGCATTGTATTTCAATTACAGTTTAGGAACTTTTATTTTTGCATTTTAATATCTTTGTCGCCTCCCCGTAAAAATTATCTTTACTTATCTTATAAATTATAAACTATATATTTTGTAATATACATAACAAATAAAAGTTGTTTATTCCATGAAAGTATAAATTAAATTATACGTTTCGATTATTTTTAGGTCCGATTGAAATGATTACTCTGTGCAATAAGCTCTGTAGCCGAAAATATAAATGTATCTATGGCTGTTGTGAAATAAAAACGTAAACTAGATTATTAATTATTACATATTCATAAAATTAAGAAAAGAACAAGTTTCAAAGTTCATTTTACATCAATTAGATATTATTTTAAACGGGAATGTTTCAAATCATTTTCAAATTAAATGGAGTTAGTTTTGTTTAACTTTTCTAATCCAAATTCAAAACTGATGTCGATTTAGTATATTTCGTAGAAAAATAACTTAAGTGTGGTGTTACTAGCCAGTGAATATTTAATTTATGGTGATTTATTAGGGTTGTTTTACTTAATGAAGATGTTTAACGAATAATAATGGATTACTGAAAACGGTGTGTTCTAAGATGCGTCTATAATCATCTAAAATTGAGTGCCCCATTTTATTTCTGTGTCTATAATATTACTAGTCAATAATATATTTAAATCTCTATGAGAATAATTGTTTTATTTCTGAAAAACTATTAACTTAAAACTATTATTCCATTCCAATTTTCTACTTATGTATCAATGCATAGCTAATTGTTAACTTTAATCTTCCTCTTAATGTTTGTGTTATTAAATATTTAATAGTTAAATGTTATTTCGAACATAAAGGATACCTTGTCACATTAGAATGTTTGAAAAGATTAAACAGAGATAATCTTCACTTGCTCGCGCATACGATGTCGCACAAAGTAAAATTTATTGTACACGCAGCAGTTAAACTTCGTTGTTCCTATGTAATAACGCTGTACATAAGCAGTACTTAGTTCAATAATGTTTGTATGTGTCTCCAACGTTTATTTGTATTGATTGACTGCGACAAAGTTTATTAATTGTATAGAGAGAAATAAGACGCGTATGTTGACATCATTTAGAATATTTGGTATGCTAGTAATATATAAGTCAATGTTTGGAATCTATTATTTATAAGCCAATGTTTAACTACTATCCTGAATTTATTCTTCCATACAAGTAATAATGAGCTGCGGTAGCTCAGAGGTTAAGCGCTCGCTGTAAATTTCATAGTACGCGAGCAACACGGTTTCAATCCCCGCCGGCACCAATGAAATTGTTCAGTTTTGATTTATCACGTGCTCGGCGGTGAAAGAAAACATCGTGAAGAGACTTGCATGTCTGAGAAAAACCTAAGATAAAAGTTTTCGACGACGTGAAGTTCGCCAACACGCACTGTGCGGCGGCATTTCTTTGCCCTAAAACCCTCTCTTAAATGAGAGGAGGCCTGTGCCCAGCTGTGGGACGTATATAGGTTTTAATTAAACTTAACTTTAACGTTTATGCCAGGGCATAAACGTTAAATAGTAGTTAAATAGTAAACTGTAGGAGGACAACAATCTTACAGGTAAGATCGTGGTCCTCCTCCGGTCGTGGCGGCTTATTTACAGAGCCTGTGGTCGATTTTTTCTCGAAATGACGACACGCTAGAGGACTAGTTTAGCTATTTATACGTGATAGAGGCATGTTGCAGCTATATTAGTAGTATAGTTGTAGCACGAATGGGTCGGTTCGACCGGAGAAGGACCACGCTCTCACAGAATACCGGCGAAAAATAGTAGCTTAACGCTGCTGATTTTTCTATGGTGAGTGTAGAGAACTGGAGACCTCTTTTACATTACGAGGCATTCCATCTTAGCCCACAGCCGACTACTTACCAACTTCTTACCAACAGATAGACTGTGTGGGTACTCGTTTGTCACCCTAGTCCTATATATTTTTAAAGATATAAGAATATGTGCTTTTTTTTCTTAAAATGAAAACTTCACAGGCACAAGACTTTTGTCACCCTTATCCTATATATTTTTTTAATGATATAAGAAAATGTGCTTTTTTTTTTCTTAAAATGAAAACTTCACTGGCATAGAATGTTCTCTGGTGACTGATAGATGAGCCTTTTGGGATCGACTTATTACAAAATCTATCTGTAATTCCACAGTTTGTGTTGATGTAGAGCAGAATTAACAGTGACAATTTCGTACTGTGAACGTCTTCAGTGCATATGCATTATCTATGGTGTCGACTCTACGCTCACCAACCCGCCTGTCCCACTTATTGAGTATTGAATATGTTATGTTATTTAAAAAAAAAATCGTGTCAACTGGCGAGTTTTTGAAAACGCTTATTGACATAGAGAAGAGCAATAGACGTTAATAGGCTGCCCAATAACAAGAAAAAGAAAACAAAATTAAATAGAATGTTTTTACCTATTATTAGTTAGTACTACTATCCCAACTGATGGTAAATCATGTTGCAGACGAAGATGTTAAACGTAATAATTTAACTAAAAAAGTTATTCAGCAATGGACCAAGTACGCCACATTTGTCTAACCTGTTGTCTAAAGCTGGTCATGTAACATAGTGTCAATTTTTTGACCTCTGATAATAAATTAATTTGCGCTCTCAGTTTAAGTCTATCTACCGCACTCATAAATAAATAATTATTATAAATAAGGTAAATAAATAGTAGTTTACCTTAAAATAGCAGGATATGTGGATGTGTAAATTGTGAACTCCTATAACTCCGACTATTATCTAAAATACATAAAAACTGGTAAAGTTATGCCAAATTCTTGGACAAGGTGGCAAAACAATCATCAAAAATGTTAAGTTACAGCCTAATAAGTTAATAGCCGCTAATGCAGGCCTCTTATTTCGAGAAGGTTTTAGAACATTTCGTCCGCCGCGCCGCGTTGCTCTAATGCTCTGTTGGTGTATTTCCCATGTCACGTAAATATTTTATTTCACAGACATACAAATTTCCTCTGATTTCCTTCACCTTCGAGCACATTGTAAATAAGCGCTTAAAATGGCAATAATTAAAAATCAGTATTAAAATTTTATTTTATTTGATTAATTTCTGTACAACGATGCTAAGTTCTGCTTGCTTGAGATAAACACATCCTGACTAGTGAATAGCAATAGCGTAATGATAAAATAAAAATAGGCTCCAATCTCATTATATTTATATTATCTAAGTATTGAAGAAATAAAATTCACGCTTTAAGTTTGACGTTTTATTATGTTAAAATGATATTAAAATTATTTGCCACTCGGTAGCGCCATTAAAAAGTACATTCGATAGTTATCTATAGGTTTATATTTTAAACACTACATGTTGTGTGTGTATCATCATCACACATCATATGAAATTAGTCGGAAAAAATGTTACTTACAAATTTAAGGCGTTTTTAGGACTGCAGACTAAAATCCTCTTCCTAATCGCACTTTTCTTTCTAGTACACTTTTTTTTATAGAATTAGGGTGACAAACGAGCACACAGTCCACCTGATGATAAGTGGTTGCTGTGGCCCATAGACATTACATCTATCCTCGATTACGAATCAAAATGCAGATGCGTTGTTACCCGTGAGGACTAAGATGGAATGCCTCGTTTCCAGTAAAAATGGGTCTCCGGTTCTCTACACTTACCATACGAAACACAGCAGCGTTATGCTGCTATTTTAAGCTGGTATGCTGTGAGAGCGTGTCCTTCCCCGGTCGAGCCGACCCATTTGTGCTACAACTATACCAGTAATATAGCTGCAGCATGGCTTTACCACGTTTAGTACATATTATGAGCCAAAAAAATCTCACAACATTTTGATTAATTTTCACTATAGTTATACCATTGTCGCCATCATTATCATTACAGGCTATCAAAATTTCATTGGCTTTTCCCATAAATTCCCTCATGCTCTTTAAACACCCACGGGATGACATGGGGCAGTACATATTCTTACACCGGCTCTACATGGCTAACCATTAACATTAGATCGTTGCAATTGAAATTAACATAATATAGTTAAGTTCGGTACAAAAGCGGGATCTAATAATTTCTCTGGATAAAAGATATGAAAATTAATGAGCTAAGATACGTGGGTAAAAAGGCTTAACAACCTAACTTGCTTGTGGTATACTCTGCCAATTCACAGACTCTGTTCTGCACTGCAACTGCTTCGAGGAATTGTTTGGATTAATTCTCAATTTGGATTATTTCCAAACAATTTCTCAGTTTAATTAACCACGTTTTACCACTGTACGCTGCGATAAAATTCATAACACCATCCTCACCATGGAGCAAATACTAAGAGGAGACGCCCTAAGCAACTGTGCACTGTGATTCAAACTAGGTCCTGACGTCATCACAGTGGGCGTGGCTTTAGTTAGTATACTGTCATTGTTCGTCCTGTGCGCTTTTGTGTCGAAAATCGCAAATCGGTGTATTTTCGTAGTATTAAGAAGAAAAGGATGAAGTGTAGTGTATTATCGTGTAAAAACTACTCAGATAGACGTTCTGATGCTATGGATGGCATCATAATTATTTCATTTATAAGTAATTTTTATACCTAATTTCATATTAGCATATTATTAATAAGCGCATTCTTGAAAAAACAAAGATGTAAAGCATTATTAGTAGATCTGTTTTCACATCGACATGTCGAGTGACGTGCGGTTTCGTGGTCACTTGGAAGAGAAGGCCAAATTGGGCTCTAAAAAGCATGGCGTGCTCAGCAGAGCGGGACAGTATTTCATGCCGGCACACTGCCTGCAACTTTACCAGGCGCAGGTTCGGCCTCACATGAAATACTGTTCCAATCTCTGGGCAGGGGCTCTCCAGTGCCAGCTCCTTCCTCTTGACCGCATCCAGCGCAGAGGCGGCTCGAATCGTCGACGACCGAGTCCTTTCCGATCGGATCGATACATTGGCACTGCGAAGAGATGTTGCTTCCCTTTGCATTTTCTTTCGCATTTACCACGGGGAGTGCTCTGAGGAATTGTTTGGATTAATCCCAGCCGCCAAATTTCACGAACGCACATAACGGCAGAACTCCCGATAACCATCACGAACCATCTGGATGATTGACGGTCCACCACTGTGCGATTTAGATGTTTTCTTCCTCGCACGACTTTCTTGTGGAATCGATTACCATCAGAGATTTTTCGGGACCGATACGCCTTAGGGACCTTCAAGAAAAGAGCCTATTCCTTTTTAAAAGGCCGGCAACGCATCTGCAATTCCCCTGGTTCCCCTGGTGTTGTAGTTGTTCATGGGCGGCGGTAGTCACTTACCACCAGGTGAGCCGCGCATGCTCGTTTGCCCCCTCTCCTATAAAAAAAACACCTAGACTCAGGAAAGAAAAAAGAAAAAAACAGAGACATTTATTTGACACATACAGACAAAAACAGACAGATTTATATATAACTAGCGATCCGCCCCGACTTTCTACGAGTGATTTCTGGATGTCGATAATAGCGCCACCTACCGGGTCCAATTGAGTTTTTAAACCATCCTATCAAGTACACACAAAAAATTCAAAATTCATAAACTCTATGGCTACTCCCTTCCGGTCCGCCGGTAGCCCGTTTTGCTCTTTGTACATAATAAACGAAAACAGCAAATCGCTTTGTTCGAATGCATGGAATGTCGACAGTAAAGGGTGGAGTGCACACTACCTTCCGATCGTTCAGGTTTTCGATGGTGGAAGGGAGAGGTATTTAAGTCACGTAATTCCTGCGCATACCGAAGTGTTAGATATGCTGCGGAAATATTTGAGGTATTCAATTCTGTTGAACTTGCCACGCCTTTTAATCGTCTGTCGGCAATCGATGAAATATGTGGCCTTAAAACCCACTTCTACAGATAATATTTTTCAGTGCGGTAGAAAATTATAGAAGTGTGATAAATTGAAATGTATACAAATAAATAAAATTTCAGTGTCTGTTTGTAATGTCAAAATAACAGCTTTTTACTAAATGTATATGAAAGTATAGGTATACGGTACTTATAACAAAAACACAATTTTTAAAATTCTTGTCTCTGTCTGTTTGTTCCGGCTAATCTCCGAAATGGCTGGACCAATTTTGACAGGACTTTCACTGGCAGACAGTTAATGTTATAAAGGGCAACTTAGACTATTTGTGTTTTTGAAAAATAATTAGGGTACCGCGCAAAAAAATTAAAACACATGAAATCCAATCGTAATAAATTACACGCGGGATAATAAAGGGGGAATAAATGATACATTTTTAAACGTTACCCCACACTAGGAATTTCTCCTATATTCTAAATGCGTTTCACATGCATAAATTACGCATGGGCAAACATCCAGACCTACAGTTTTTAGCAGGCCACGTGAACAATGAGGCCTAATAATTTTCCACTCACCTGATGTCGCTAGTTGTGACTGAGGTATAGTTTTTTGTTACACAGGGTCAGTTAATTGACAAATTAGTTTTTAATAATAGTTCATCATTATCTAGAGTATTATATTATTACACAACACAATGCGTCAGTGGTTTGATTTTAAATTTTTTGCACTTTATAACTCTTTTAAAAAAAATCGGCTTATAGTTATATTTATAGTTTGGTTTATTCATTTCTAATGTAATTAATATAAAATATAACTAATAATACAGAGAGTAACCTTAAAGATTACATTTTCCTAAGAAATTATCGTCCCCGCTATGAAATCTGTCAAATATTTTACCTCACTGTAAAGTGGCGTAGCCCTGGTGGCAGAAAAAATTCGTGGATGCAGTAGCCACTTACCATCGGGTGAACTGTAAGTTCGTTCATCACTTCAGTTTTATAGAAATATAATACACCCCAGAATATCACAGAATACCAACGTAAAATAGAAGCTTAACGCTGCTGTTTCGTATGATGAGTGTAGAGAACCGGAGACCCCTTTTACTGTAAATGAGGCATTCCATCTTAGTCCTCACGGGTGACAACGCATCTGCATTTGGATTTGTAATCGAGGATTGATGTAGATGTCTATGGGCAGCAGCAACCAATTACCATCAGGTGGACTGTGTGCTCGTTTTTCACCCTTATCCTATAAAAAAAAACCACACGTAAACGTACTTCTGGGTGGGGCACACTGATAAAAATCGATAGGAAACTATTAAGATACATAAGTTAAGCGAGACTAATGTAAATTGATTTGCACGTTTTGTTCCTATAAACAGACTAGTACGGTAGTAACCGCGACGAATTACCCGCAATGCTGTTAGAATATTAACTTGAATTGCGTGCGTTGATGACGCTCGAAGCAAACTTTATTTCAGGCAGTTGTAACCTTCGGTTATACGATAATGAATGCCATGTTTTGTTACGTGAATAGTCAAATCAATCTTTTTTAATTTCACATTATCTACATAATTTATTATAAAGTACTCGGGCAAAAGAGCTTTGCTCGGTGTTAGAAAAAAATTCTGGAAGATAATCTCATATTTACATTAAAAAAATTTAAAGTTGCAGCCTATACACGTCAATACGTCCCACTGCTGGGCACAGGCATCTCATTTCTGAGAGGGTTTTAGTGCAAGGAAATGTCCGCCGCGCTGTCCCAATGCGTGTTGGCGAACTTCACATGGCTTCGAAATATGTTTTTTTCTTATTTCTCAGACATGCAGGTTTCCGTTCGCGATGTTTTCCTTCACCGCCGAGCACGTGGTAAATTAGCACTTAAAATTGCAATTAACAATTTCATTGGTGCCGGCGGGGATCTAACCCGGGTTGCGCGCGTACAGTGTAAGTTACATCGGGCGCTAACCATCTGAGCTACCACGGCTATTTACATACATTGCATTTAAATTTCATCCGAATCGTTAAAGCCGTTTTTGAGAAACCAACATACATACACCAACATAGGTACACATATAATAATATACAAGAATTGATGAGAATTGCAAATATCCCCCTATAAGTTAATCTGTGGAGCAGGCCTATGTTCGTGGTAGAGCACGCTGCAGCTATATTATGGCTTGTAGCACGAATGGGTCGGCTCTACCGTGGTAGGACTACGCTTTCACATAATACCAGCGTAAAATAGCAGCTTAAAGGCGCTGTGTTTCGTATGGTGAGTGCAGTCCGGAGGCCCTTTTTACTGGAAACGAGGCATTCCATCTTAGTCCACAGGGTTCACAACGCATCTGCACATTGATTCTTAATCGAGGATAAATGTAGATTGTCTATGGGCCACAGCATCCACTTACCATCAGGGTGGATTGTGTGCTCGCTTATCATCCCAATTCTATAAAAAAATGTACTCATAGAAAACAAAATTTTAATATGCTAGTGTCCTCATCTAATTTTAAAGTCCGTATTATTGAAGAAACTTTAAAATTAAGTAAATAGTTCATGCTTTACGTTGATTACTTTTCTACCAACTTCAAAAAGGAGACGGTACTCAATTCGACTGTATGTTTTTTTATGTGTGTTACCTCATAACTTTTTACTGGGTGAACCGATTTCGATGAATCTTTATTTTATTTTAAAGCTGGTACTTCTCGTGTGGTCCCATATGAATTTGATCAAGGTCAGACCAACAGTTTTTGAATTATTCTTAATAACTTATATTGAAGTCGGCAGTACAAATTTTTAATTTTAAATTATTAATTTAGCTGTGTCTACTTTTTATACAAAGAATTTATACTTTTCTAAGAATCAAAATACAGATGAGTTGTAATCTCTAAAAACTTAGTTACGTAGTAATAATAATATATGTTCTTCGACTAAGATGAAATGCCTCGTTACCGGTGAAAAGGGTCTCCGTTTATCATTGCTCAACATACGAAATATATCAGTGTTATGCTAAGCGATTCGACTCATTCTACTACAGTCGTTATATAGCTGCAGCTTGGCACTGACACAGCACTACGTACTACGGAATAATAACTTTTAACAATAAGTAAAAACCGACTTCAAATTGCTAAATAATCTAAAATTAAAAAATTTGTACAGCCGACTTCAATATAAGCGACTTCAATATAGGTTATTTAAGAATAACTCAATAACCATTGGTCTGACCTTGATCAAATTCATATGGGACCACACGAGAACTATCAGCTTTCATATAAAAAAAGAATCATCGAAATCGGTTCGCCCAGTACAAAGTTATGAGGTAACACACATAAAAAAAACATACACTCGAATTGAGTACCGTCTCCTTTTTGGAAGTCGGCAGAAAAGAAGTTATTTATTATTGCTATCCTTAGGTGTGGAATTTTTTCTCCAAATTTATATGAGATCACCCTTGAAGAATAACCTATTTAATAAAAAAAGAATCATTAAAATCAGTTCTCATTCTGAGAAGATATCGTATGAAATTCCTTAAACAATAGTCCAATATGAAATTTTTCCCCTATTTTCCACCCTTGGAGGCGGAAATTTTTCTTTGAAATTTAATGGTACCGCCGTTCAGATAAGCCTATTTAATAAAAAAAGAATCATTAAAATCGGTTCACAACCTACAAAGACATCTCGGAACATACATATAAAAAACAGACGTTCTAATTGAGAACTTCCTCGTTTTTGAATTCGGTAAAAAAGTACAGAGAATGCGTAAATTTGACTCAAATTATTAGTTTTGGAGCTTGGGTTGTTCAGGATCATGCATATCACATTTTTTTTATAGGATAGGATTTTATATTTTTGTTTGTTCCTGACTGACGGCTGGACTAATTTTGACGGGACTTGCACTGGCAGATAGCTGATATCATAAGGAGGAACTTAGGCTACTTTTATTTTAGAAAAATAATTAGGCTTCCTCGCAAAAAATTAAAACCGTAAATTACACGCGGACGAAGTCGCGGGGAACAGCTAGTTTATAAATAATTACAGTATCAAATAAACCAACGCAATCTTGAACGTCTTGGAGAATCTTCGGAGGTAATGTAATTATCAGAGTCACTGAACATCAGACAATGTGGAAATAATCGGGTATTGATCGGCCGAAACATACGAGTCTTGATATAATATGTATACTACGAGTATACCTATATATTTATTTGCTAGCTGTCCCCCACGATTGCCCGCGTGAAATTTATTACGACATCATGGGGTTATATACGATATCATGGGTTGTAATTTTTTGGCGCGGAACCCTAATTATTTTCCTAAAATAAAAGTAACCTAAGTTGCTCCTTACAAAATCAGCTATCTGTTAGTGAATGTCCCGTCAAAATCGGTCCAGCCGTTTCAGAGATTAGCCGGAACGTACAGACAGACAACAGATAAAAATTTTAAAAAGTGTATTTTTGTTATAAGTTACCGTTTATACTTTTATGTGCTTTCATTTAGTAAAACGCTGTAATTTTAACATTACAAACAGACACTTCAATTTTATTTATTTGTATAGATGATGCTTCATTTTAATAGACTCGTTATATGAAGCTATTTATATAAGCTATTACTCTAATAGATTCATTTATTTGTTAGTCAATAATATAATTCGTTCATCAATAATAATATACCTACTACGAACTACGTTCCAACCGAGTGTTCCATGACACCCACGCTTGACTTTTATATATTATATGTTCCCAATGGCTGCTCTCCTATTGAGACCTTTGAAGATCTTTGCCATAACCTTAATATAATAACAGTTTATAATTAATTATATTTCAAACTTGTTTATTGACATTAACATAAAACATTTTCTTGAGTTTTGTGGTAATAGTAAGTACATTGCCCCATAAATGATTTACTAATTATATGGAGTCTAGTAACTAACATTGCAACTTTGTGTTTGCTCCTGGTATTTAAATGAATATCTGTGTTATAATTAAAATTAAATGTACATACATTAACATTTTCATAAATATATTACGACCATTTCTTTAAACTTTTTTCTGCTTGACTCTTTACAATATAAGTTATACTGTTATTTTAGAGTATAAAATTATTTAGGATAGTTACATCTACTATGGCCGAACATCAATAGTTCACGGCCGTATTCAAAAACACATTTTATCGCACAATAAGTGTGTTAATTTGTTACAACGTTCATTCAATATATTTTATTTATCCAACCCTTGTTCGTGAGAAACAGTTGACAAATAAATTCTTATGAACCTTTTTCGCAAAATAAATGTAGTTACAATGTCAGTCGTCTTTCCCCATGGCAAAATTTCTTCGGACATTACGCTATGAAAAGGGCTGTAAGTGATGAAGAAGTTGTACGTGCGACGGTAACATGAAGAAAATTCTCCCGGATATTTCAAATGAATCCGCAGATCGGTTACATTAATGCGCTCTCTCTTTAATTATAATTCCAGTGGATTTGAGTTGGAAATTGGGATCTATTAACAATTGTGAATTATACAAAAGCACATTGCATATAATCGATGGTGAACGTTCGTTCCAATAGGTGTGTTGATAGTTATGGAAATATCTGGTTATAGAATAAAAAACTGGCGATAACTTACGAAACGAATTTCGAATCAAAAGTACACACAATTTACTAGAAAAAGAAAGTTAAATTTGGAACCCTTTTCTTGAACAATACGCCAGAAAGCAAACGCCAAATAAAAGATTACTGAGTCTAGTTCTAGATAAAAATAATTAAATTTTATTTTACGAGTAACTGTGTGATTGAAGTTGTTTTTAAATAAATCATTGCCTTTGTTTCAAAAGTTACTATTTTAGTATTTTTCTTGTCTATAGTCTATTAATGAATTAATCAGTCTATAACATATACTGTAACGGTCCAACCTAAACAGTAACATACTAAAAAAAGAGCAATAATTCTTATTCAACAGATATTATAAATAATATTTATTCCAAGAACTAACAAGAACCTCGGCGAAACAAATATAATAATATGTATTGTTGCGCGCCACAATCAATGGAAGGTACATGGCAACACTAGTTACCACTAGCGCCCTTTAGTATCGAGTAGCAGAACTAGGAGAGTCAAGATCCTTCTAGAAATTTCCATGTAAGAACTTTCTAGAACTACCGACACCTAGTCAATCGGGACCGATATGTACCGATATGTAAGTTTCTATAGTAGAAGGTTCTGGAAACTACCTGAGTACCTGAATAAGGCCGGTATAGACCGCGACCGGGGCAGTATTGAATTGGCGATACAAGCGAATACTTCGAAGCAATAAAGTGATCAATAGTACAATTGTGTTTCATGATTAGTGTGGTTTTAAGTTGTAATTAGTGTTCTGTAATTAAAGTGTCAATTTTGGTAGTTCAATCGGCAGTTTTTTTAATTGTCTCGAACCCCAAGCTCGTAACAGTATTAATATGTATAATAATATGTAGTAAGTAATATATTTACTACTGAACATAGGCCTCCACCATAAATTGCCTAATAGTGGGTATATATTTGCCGTAGTTACCACGCTTGGCAGGTGGATTGGCAATCATAGTTTTTAGAACGAAGTTCCTTATCGGACGGTACGGGTTTGGCGGATGGGAGCTAGGCGGACAAAAAGTGTAAGATTTTTTCGTCACTACCCCTTGTGTCATAGTGTAGACCCTGACGGCCTTGGCGTCTAAATAAAGAAGTGAGATGGTATTCCATCTCACTTCTTTATTTATTATTATATTCATCTCCCTCGCACTTTTTCTTATCTTACCATGAAAAAAATATTATTTTATTTCAAATGACGCTTTTTTTTTTATAGAATAGGGGGCAAACGAGCATGCGGCTCACCTGATGGTAAGTGACTACCGCCGCCCATGAACAACCGCAACACCAGGGGAATTGCAGATGCGTTGCCGACCTTTTAGAAAGGTGTAAGCTCTTTTCTTGAAGGTTCCTAAGTCGTATCGGTCCGGAAAATTCGCTGGTGGTAATTGATTCCACAAGGAAGTCGTGCGAGGGAGAAAACTTCTTCTAAATCGCACAGTCGTGGACCGCCAATCATCCAGATGGTATGGATGGTAACGCGAGTTTTGTCGCGATGTGCGATGGTGAAATTGAGCGGCTGGAATTAGTCCGAACAATTCCTCAGAGCACTCCCCGTGATAAATGCGATAAAATACGCAAAGAGATGCAACATCTCTACGCAGTGCCAGTGTATCGAGCCGATCAGAAATAACTCGGTCGTCGACGATTCGAACCGCTCTGCGCTGGATGCGGTCAAGTGGAAGGAGCTGGCACTGGGGTGCCCCGGCCCAGAGATGAGAACAGTATTCCATGTGGGGCCGAACTTGCGCTTTGTAAAGTTGCAAGCGATGTGCCGGCATGAAATACTGTCTCGCTCTGCTGAGCACGCCAAGCTTTTTAGAGGCCAATTTGGCCTTCCCTTCCAAGTGACCACGAAACTGCACACTATTCGATATGTCGACGCCAAGGATTCCGAAACTGGCTGAGGCAGTAAGGGGAGTGCCTTGAAACTGAGGAGATACGACAAAGGGGTTCTTTTTAGCGGTAAACGCGCAAACTTGTGTCTTCTGGGGATTGAACTGGACTAGATTTAGTCGCCCCCAATCCGAGACTTTGTTAAGCAAAGACTCGACTTCAGACACAAGTTTGTCCCGGTACTCGGCGACGTTTTCCCGAGAAATATTGGCACGGCCGGTATATAAGGCATCACCAGTGCTGTCGTCCGCATAGCAATGAATGCTGCCAGTTAGCAACATATCATTGATATGCAGGAGAAACAGCGTTGGTGATAGCACGCAGCCTTGTGGAACACCAGCGTTGATAGGCTTGAAATCAGAGCATTCACCGTCTACTACGACCTTGATGCTCCGATTAGCAAGGAAACTGGTGATCCATTTGCACAATTTCTCGGGAAGCCCATAGGAAGGAAGCTTCGAAAGAAGCGCTTTGTGCCAGACCCGATCAAAGGCCTTCGCTACGTCCAAACTAACGGCTAATGCCTCCCCCTTGGACTCTACTGCCTCCGCCCATCTATGAGTTAAGTAGACTTGAAGATCACCAGCTGATCGACGCCGGCGAAAACCGTACTGGCGGTCACTAATCAGCTGGTGATCCTCAAGGTACCTCATGAGCTGGCAGTTAATAATGGCTTCCATTATTTTGGAGAACAAGGAGGTGATGGCGATAGGCCTGTAGTTGGACGGGTCTGAGCGGTCGCCTTTTTTAGGGATCGGGTGCACCAAAGCTGTCTTCCATGAGTTCGGGACTACGCCTTGGAAGTAGGAGTACCGGAAAAGACGCGTTAAAACCGGTGCCAACTCCGGAGCACACGTCTTCAGCACAATGGGAGGGACTCCATCGGGCCCACTCGACTTGTTGACGTCCAGGGAGAAGAGTGCTTTGCGGACCGAGCGCTGTGTAAATCGCACATCCGGCATGGAGCACTCACATCGCGGGATGGTCGGCGGTGTGTTCCCCCCGTCATCTAGAATCGAGTTGGACGCAAAAAGATCGGCTTTCTCCTTTGCGGCATGGGCCAGTGAGTCGTCCTCTCTGTGCAGAGATGGAAGAGATGGCTGACAGAAGTTCCCTTGGACAGCCTTGGCGAGAGACCAGAATGCACGGGTTCCCGAAGGAAGGCGAACTAGCTTCTCGCCAATTCTGCCGATGTGCTCAGACCTTGCCTTGGCAATGACGCTTTTGAAGGACCTGGAGGCGGAATTATACTTCTTTTTTAATGCGCTGGTGTTTACATCCCGAGACGTTGATGCGTCAGCCCAGGCCTGGTAGCACTCCTGCTTATAGCGTGATGCTATTTTACAGGAGCGACCAAACCATGGCTGGGATCTGCCTCCGATGGGCACCACAGAGGATGGAATAAAAAGTTCTATACCCTGAAGTACCACATCAGCAACAGAATCGGCAACAACGCTGGGATCTTCCGGCGAGAAGCAAACCCGCCCCCAAGGGTAGGATGCAAAAAAAGACCGCATCCCGTCCCAATCAGCTGACCTATAGTGCCAAACACGGCGGCAAGCTGTAGATCGCAACTGCGATTGGAGCGTGAGTGGCACCGTACTCCGGATCAGACAATGGTCCGAAGAGCCCAGAGGGGCATCGACGGAGACCTGATATCCGTCCGGATGAGAGGTCAGCAGAAGGTCCAACAGGGAAGGTACATGGTCTTCCACATCTGGGATCCGCGTAGGCGAAGTAACCAGTTGTGTTAGACCATATGCCAAATCAAAGTCATAGACAGATCTACCCGCATGATCGGTTATACGAGAAGCAAACCATTCAGCGTGGTGGGCGTTGAAATCACCGAGTATCACGATCTCTGCGGATGGGACCTGTTGTAGCACGGAGTCTGCAACCATTTGGACGTGGTCGATGAGTCGGTCTATGTCGGCATTATCGCTATGGGACATATAGAGGCACCCGTAGACGCGGGGATGGTCGTCGCTTTCTAAGCGCAGCCATAGGATGGACAGGTCCGTACCTTCAAGGCTGCCGAGGCGTCGAAAACAGATGTCCTCTCTGACATACACGCAAACTCCAGCCCGGGGCACAAACGAGTGTTCTAATTTGTACCCCGGGTAGGAGAGATACGAAGTATCAGCCGGAGAGGACACCTGTGTCTCGGTAAGAAAGAGCAAGGCCGGCTTAGCTATCTCCAGATGGTAGTGGACGGCGTTAAGGTTTGAATGAAGTCCCCTGATATTGCAGAAATCCACGGTAAGCGTGGCAGGGGTTGCCTTTGTCTTCTTGCTCCGCTTGCCCCGAGCAGGTTTCGTCTTGAGCGGAATTTCGCCCCCTCCCAGAATACGCGGGGCAGCCTGAGCACCCACGCCCAGGAGTGGAGTAGTTTGGTCGTGGATGCTCAGCAAGGGATTCTCCAGGGGTGCTGGTACCCTCCTGGGGTAGTATTTTATTTAATTCCACTACCATGTTGATGGGGGGGGGGGGGGGAATTGGGCTTCCGGCCACCTGCACTCACCAAGCGCAACGCAGAGGTAAATCTCTACTTCACGCTGGTATTCTGTGAGGTCGTGGTACCACCCCGGTTCGAGCTGGCCCATACGTGCGACAGCAAAAGCCACCGCTTAGCTCTACCACTGTTACCATTCATTCATTTTAATAGACGCTAGTAATTCATTTATTTGTATTTGTTAATCAATAATATAATATGTACGTTTATCAATAATAATATATTACGCAAGGAACATCGTTCCACCCGAGTGTTCCACGACACTCACGCATCTTTTTTTAAATTTTTTTTCTTATCAGGAAGATGTTGCTGCCCTTCTTAAGATTCATTTCGCCCTGTCGCCTCTTACGACATCCACGTATGGATTAGTGGATTTTTTTACTCTGACACTACACGGAGGCAATTCATTAATATGAATAATCCTTTTAGCCTTTTTATATTTTCTGAGACTTGTCTCTTGTCTCTGCCATCTTTTTTGAGAACTCACTAGAAAAATTTCACAAGACAAAACACATACGAAATAAAAATAGCGACAAATATATATATATATATATATATATATATATATATATATATATATATATATATATATATATATATATATATATATATATATGTATATATATTATAATATATACAAGCGTTAAAGTAAATTGAATTGAATACAAAGTATACACGGTAAATTTTACTAAATGTGATAAATGATATCCAAGGATCGTATTCAGAATTCATACATTATTCTGTAAGAAAAACTTAAAAACAGTCCTCCGACTTTTATTTCATTGAGAATTTTTCTTACATTAATTTGAAATATTATATCTTACGAGTTTACGTATGCAGCGAAAATTGCCAATTTAATAAAGAGTGAAGAATTCTGTCTCTGAAGTGAAGAGTTCTGAATTTTTATAATCTTTTCGTTTCTTGTTACAACGAAAGTAATGAAAGTATATGTCTAATTATACTTCCTGCCACATGAAATGTGAACCAAGCCATGTAAGCTATTAATGTAGGGTATTATTATGTATATATTATTTTATTATGATATTTATATACATAGCTCGAAGAACCGACAACCGATGGGGAAAAGAGGTTCTCGAGTGGCAGTCTCGTACCAATAGGCGAAGTGTAGGGCGACCCCCCATTAGATGGAGTGACGACCTGGTAAGACATGCAGGAAATCGATGGATTCATGAGGCTCAGGACCGTGCTTTGTGGCATTCGTTGGGGGAGGCCTATGTTCAGCAGTGCACTTGTGAAGGGCTGTAATGATGATGATGATGAATAAAGAGATTGATCGATTGATTGTGTAATAGTGATGAAGCTTTTATAGTTTTGCCGCCAAGCAGCAGTTAGAGCTGTATATGCACTGCTGTGTGTCCGGTCTGAACTTCAGACTCTGAACGTTATAGAGGGCCAGTATAATTATATATTGTAAGGCTTCCATCTTGGTAGTCGGAGGTAACAACGCATCCTGACAATATACAAAAAACGAAATTTATTCCATACATAATTTAAAATTAAAAATTTTGTACAGCCGACTTCAATATAAGCGACTTCAATATAGGTTATTTAAGAATAACTCAATAACCATTGGTCTGACCTTGATTAAATTCATATGGGACCACACGAGAACTATCAGCTTTCATATAAAAAAAGAATCATCGAAATCGGTTCGCCCAGTACAAAGTTATGAGGTAACACACATAAAAAAAAACATACACTCGAATTGAGTACCGTCTCATTTTTGGAAGTCGGCAGAAAAAACTCAAACAACGCCTTTTTTGTATGAAGTAGGTTGGAGGTGCCACAGACACCACTGTTGTAGTAGTATCCACTTAGCATCAGGCGGATTGTCAGTTTCGGTTGTCACATCGATATTATTTAAAAAAAAAAACATAATTCTCGATTGAAAAAATAAAGATGTTTAAGCTATAGTCTATTTATCTTACTAAGTTGGGATGTTATAGAGACATCTATTTTCTAAATTCGTGAGATGTACGCACGGTAAGCTAATTAGATTTTTGTAATATCTCATTTCAGTTGAATTTTGCTACATTAAATTAAATTTCCTCGTTGACTTTGAAGGCACCTAAATAAACTTTGAAACAGGGTGGGTACTGGGTACACGAGTGAATTTAATAGGACTCGTAACTCTCCAAAAGTTATGTTAATAATTCACGTACACTCAGCATCTACAGGTCTACAAGCTTGGGATAAACTTATTACATTGAATATGAATGCTTGGAAAGGTCTAGTTGAAATTTCTTTTTTTATATAGGTTGAGGGCGACAAACGTGCACACAGTCCACTTGATGGCAAGTGGTGGATCGATAAAGATTATGATGCAGATTCGTTGTCACCCCTGAGATCTAAGATGGAATGGTTCTTACGTGGTAGAGCCTTGCTGCAGCTATATTTTGGATGCAGTACGAATCGGTCGGCTCGAGCGGGGTAGGACCACGCTGTCACAGAATACCAGCGTAAAATAGTAGCTTAATGATGCTGTGTTTCGTATGGTCAGTGTAGAGAACCGGGGACCCCTTTTACTGGAAACGAGGCACTCCATCTTAGTGCTCAGGGGTGACAACGCATCTGCATTTTGATTCTTAATCGAGGATAAATGTAGATGTCTATGGGCCGCAGCATCCACTTACCATCAGGTGGACTGTGTGCTCGTTTGTCACCCTTATTATATATATGAACGCATCAGCTCCATTCGCGTTTAGCTGGATGCTTTTGGTTACACTTATACAGTTCCACATCTATCAGCAGCGTTGAGCATCGTCAGACTGTAAAAGGGCGTCATAGCGTGTTATCTCCGCTGAAACGCTTCTATTTGCCGTGTACAGCGCTGGTTCACTGAGAAGCGATTACATGCTAACGGTAAACTACTTTCAGTTAGTATTTTGCACTCAACATGAACAGGTACATGTGCCATATTATAGTTGTTAGGCTTCTTTCAGAAGAAATAGAAAAACTGGAACGTAATAAACGCAAACGACAGTGGTTCGACTCTTTTTATAGAAACTGAAATTTGGTTAGAGAATACGCGACATGGATACCCGAATTAAAAGAAAACAATATTAAATTTAAAGAGCATTTTCGGATGAATATTCAAAAAATTACCTAAATTGTAGAGCTATTGCGACCAGCGTATCGATTCTCGAACAGCGCTGAACGCTGGCGTTAGCGTGCGTATGATAGAACCACACTTGTCCTCATTTTATGCCTGTTTGCCGCGAAAGCTGAATAGACGCGGAAAGCTGAAACGAGCTATGAAAAAAAGCTGAATAAGTGTAATTATTCCTTTAAGTTGCTACTTTAAGATGGTATTCTGTGAGGGGGTCGTTATTCCCCGGAGCCGAGTTATGTTAAAAATCGCATCAAAATCGCGTTAAGCACATCATATACACTGAAAAGCGATCAATGTGCTATCAATCCATGAATGCTTATTATTATTAGTAAAAGAAAAAGGATGATGTTCTCAATTCGGCTGTGTTTTGTACGAGTATGTAGGTTACTTTATATCTTCGGTAATGAGAGCATTCACGACTTTGTGTCACCAGGGCGGCATTTCTAAGGAATGAGGTGACATATTTGACGGATTTCATGGCAGGAGGCAAGTTGATTTCTTATGAAAATGCAAGGAATAATGTTCATTTCTGAAATATTAGTTATATATTATATTAACTACATTAGAAATAGATAACCCAAACTACGGATATTTGTAAAAGTAGAAAAGTTAAATATTAAACGGCAAAATCACCGAGGCATTATTTTGTGTAATTACAGTTACACATTCTAGAAACCGATAAACTTTTATTCAAAAAGCAATTCCTCAATTATAAGACATTGTGTAACTAATAACTTCGCCAGCGACATCTGTTGAGCCTAAGTTATTAGTCCTCATTGAGAACCGACTTCAATTATTCTCATTTAGCAAGGGTGGTATGATTTAAATTCCACCTTAACGAAAAGTAGGGGTGGATATTTTTAATAATTAAACTTAAAAAGAGTAAAAGCCACCTTTGAAAAACTAAAAAGAATTTAAAAAAAAAAACATGAACTGAATATGAAAAGGAACACTCGGTTGGAACGAAGTTCCATTCGTAGTATATTATTAATGATAAACGTATTATATTATTCATTAACAAATACAAATAAATGAATTACTAGCGTCTATTAATATGAAGCGTCATTTAAAGTAAAATAATATTTCTTTGATGGCAAGATAAGAAAAAGTACGAGGGAAATGGATATTATTCTATCTCGCTGCCTGTCAGAAGGGGTCCTGATGAACAAATCTTACACTTTTTCTCGCCTAGGCCCCATCTACCAAATTGCAATACCGTCCGATATGGAACTTCGTTCCAAAAATTGTTAACATTAAAATAATAGTTTATCTATAAATATAAGTCGCTTCAGCAGACATTTAATTATGTGGAAATAATTTTATTATTTTTACTTTTTATACTCTGTTTTTGCTTCTTAAAAAGTTTATTATTGTATCTTTAATATAAAGCTGTATAAATGTTTAGCAATTTCGAAACGTATTTGAAGAGTAAGTAGGGCTAGAGATCAATATACGCGAATTTTGCCTGCGGTATTCAAATTTCTAAATCCTTAGGGAGAGATAAAATATTGAGCGCATTGCTAAATTACCCACTTCTAAATTTCTGTCGGAACAAGTATGAAATTTTCCTTATTTTATTTCGAGTGTTTATCCTACATCAAAAAAGGAGTAGGTTTGTTTGTTTTTTATAAAACGAAAAAGTGGCAAATGAACATGCAGTGCAACTGATGGTAAGTGGCTACTGTAGCCCATGGAACCTGCAGTTAGAGTAGGGCAAAATACATTATCATCATCATAATCATCATTATTACAGCCCTTCACAAGTCCACTGCTAAACATAGGCCTCCTCCAAGAAATACCACAAATCACGATCCTGAGTCACCTGCATCCATCGACTTCCTGCATGTCTTACCTGGTCGTCACTCCATCTAGTGGAGGGTCTACACTTTGCCTACCGGTACGAGGCTGCCACTCGAGAACCTTTTCCCCATCGGTTGTCGGTTTTTCGAAGCTATATGGCCGGCCCATTGCCACTTCAGCTTACTAATCCGTTGTCGATCACTCCGATTTTACTGCGGGTATCCTCATTTCTAAGTTTATCACGCAGAGAAACCCCGAGCATAGACCTCTCCATAGCTTGTTGAGTAAATTTGAGCTTCCTCATACGGCCAGCAGTTAAGGACTACGTGTCAGTTCCATAAGTCATCACTGGCAACACGCACTGGTTATACAATCTCGTTTACAAGTTTTGAGCTATATCTGACGATACGATGTGTCGTGATTTCGCGAACGCTGCCCAGCCGAGCTGAATCCGTCGATTGACCTCTCGGTCGAAGTTGGACTTACCTAGTCGGACTATTTGTCCCAGGTAAACATACTCGTCAATAACTTCGAGCTTACTGCTCCCAACAAATACCGGTATAGGTGTGTGGCGGGTGGAAGGAAAAGGGAGATCTCCCACCGGGCAAGGTGTTTTTCCCGGGGAGCGGTCAACGCTCCGAGTGGTAGTTCGGAGCTATCCTATATATACTGATTAAACTTCGGAACTTTGTTAGCGCGATTTAGGCTTCGATGTGTTTCGCTTGTGGCGCGACGACAGCGCCGCCACATCACCCCCCTGCTCAGACCGGAGGTCGATATTGCAGTTCGATTGCAAGTGCCAGAGATTGCCTTGTAGTCTGCGGTGAGTCGAGAAGAAGGCAAGTAATCTGCGAGTGTCGTGAAGCAGAGGCGAGCAGTAAGGCTCAGAGCCGTGCCGAACACTGTAGCGCAGAGAGTAGCTTAAAGGAACAGGAAGCATTATTATTCCAGTGCTGCGATGAACCTTTGTAAAGCTAGATGGCTTGCAGAATGTGAAGAATGCAGACAATATCAGCTCGGGAGCGAATGAATGGGGTACTTGAGGATGATGAAGGTTTGAAGGTGTAGTTTCCGAAGGTTTGTTGGTTGCGTGTTCATATCACTTCGGGGTCACCACTGCGGCGAGTGGAAGGAAAAGGGGAGATCTCCCGCCGGGAAAGGTATTCTGCCCGGGGAGCGGCCAACGCTGCGAGTGGTAGTTCGGAGCTATCCTATGTGTGACATGGACGTTATAGATCTTTGTTTTGTCCATGCTCATCTTAAGACCTATCCGTTAGGAGGCACTATTTAGGTCACTGAGAAAAATACATGCTTTGCTTAAATTAAAATACAAATTACAAAATACGAAATACTATCTCGCATGTATTTGAAATACGAAATACAAAATATGTTTAAGTCTTGTTTTTAAAATATAAAATATAAAATACAGTATTTTAACTATTTTTATTTTAATAACAAAATACAGTCAGGTGTTAGGTTAGGTAAATAGAATAAAACTAATCAATTTTGGTACGTGGTAGAGCCAAGCTGCAGCTATGTTTATAATATAGTTGTAGCACGAATGGGTCGGCTCGAACGGGGAAGGACCACGCTCTCACTGTATACCAGCGTAAAATAGCAGCATAATGCTGCTAAGGAATGCTTCGGTGGTTTGGTCATGTAGAAAGAATGAATGAGGAAAGAGTGACAAAGCAAATTTATGTTGCAGAGGTGAACGGCAGAGTCGGGAAGGGTCGCCCTAGGCGAAAGTTTATCGACCAAATTGGCGATATATTGAAAATGGGCCAAATCAAGAGTACCTTTAACCGACGAGCGTGTATGCGTAGGTATATGGATGTGGACGAAGCGAGAGAGGTCTGTCAGGATCGTGCCAAATGGAAGTCCATAGTCTCTGCCTACCCCTCTGGGTGACAGGCGTGAGTTTTTATGTATGTATATGTATGTAATGCTGCTGTGTTTCGTATGGTGAGTGTAGAGAACCGGAGACCCTTTCTACTGGAAAAGAGGCATTCCATCTTAGTCCTCAAGGCTGACAACGCATCTGCATTTTGATTCGCAAACGAGGATAGATGTAGCACATATGGGCCACAGCAACCACTTACCATCAGGTGGACTGTGTGCTCGTTTGTCACCCGATCCTATAAAAAAAAATCAAGCCCACCCTATTAATCACTAAATGAAGAATTTCCTTTCACGAGGACTAGATTTAGAAGGTGGCGCTCGTACCGTACCGACAAATTTATTTGAACGATAAAATATATTATCATTCAACTTCAATGAATGTATTATTATTAGTAATTAAAAAATAAAATTCTTCGAAATTTAAAACGATATTTCCACAATTATTTCTTCTGTGACAGCAACGCGTCGGTTACCAGCTGGTACAATATAAAACGAACTTGTTTGGTCATCTGGAGCCGAAATAGGAAATTCATACGGTATTTGGGCTACAGCGCGTCTTTCACCTTCCGCCTGACGCAGGTCCTCACCGGACACGGTGTGTTCGGGAGGTTCCTGCACCGAATCGGGCGGGAGGAAACGCCCGGGTGCTCCCACTGCGAGGATCGACCGGAGGACACGGTGGAGCACACCGTGGAGGTGTGCTCTGCTTGGGCGGAGCACCGCCGTGTCCTCGTAGCGGCGATAGGCGGCGGCGACCTCTCGCGTCCGGCCCTGGTCGAAGCCATGGTCCGGAGCGAGACGGAATGGGATGCCGTCACCACCTTCTGCGAAGCAGTGATGCTAGCGAAGGAGGTGGCGGAGCGGGAGAAGGAGAGAGCAGCAGCTTTCCTTCCCGGCCGCCGCGGGAGACGCCCCGGGCGTCGGGGGCTACGTCGTGGCCCCCGGCCACCGTAGGCGCGGGCCTGTGGATGGCGAGCAATGGGTAGCTCGCCGTCCATCCGTCTAACGACGACAGGCCGTGTCGACGGCGCGTTTTGTTCCACGCGCGCCTCAAAGAGCTGTCAGCATCGTGAAGGGGCCCGCAAGGGCCGACGCCTGCCGGAGCTGCGGACTGTTCGAAAGAGATACCGCGGCTCCGGAACGTAAGGGCACTGAAGGAACACGGGTGGTTTTTAGTCAGTAAAAGTCTGACACTCCCTTCCGCTCCACCCAGAGCGAAAGGCGTCATTTGATGATTTTCCATCCGCAAAAAAAAAAAGCGCGTCTTTACAATACAAAGATATATGTTAATGTTAAGCGATATCTTCACCAATGTTGTTTTTGTGATTCCTATTTTAAGCAAATAGATTATACCATTTAAATTTTTGAAAAAAATTCCACGCCTAAGGGTGTACAAATAGCGCACGAAGTTTTTAAAGTAATTGCTTAGACGACATCGTAGTTCTTACCTTGAGCTTGTGATATTTTAAAGTAAAAGCCGACTTCAAAGTAGGTATTAAAAACGAATGGAATAAATCCATGTAATGGCTTTTGAGGTCGGGAGCCTTAATTTTTCGATAAACTATGTCTTATTATCGACTTTCGTAACTATTATTTATTCCTTTTCTATTTTTGGGGTTGGTTTTTATTTTTTAACCGACTTCAAAAAAGTAGGGGGGTACTCGATTCGACTGTATTTTATTATGTGTTACCTCAGAACTTTTTATGGTTCCGTACCTCAAAGGGAAAAAAACGGAACCCTTATAGGATCACTTTGTTGTCCGTCTGTCTGTCAAGACCCTTTTTCTCAGATACGCGTGGAGGTATCAAGCTGAAATTCATATCAAATACTCAAGTTTACTGTCCCTTAGAGCTGTGAAAAAACCAAACTTCTAAGCCAACGCAATCAAAAGATACAGCCCTTTATGCCGCAAATTTTCGACATTCGCAAGGGAATCAGTTTTGAAACAGTGATAGAGCCACGCGGCAGCTTTTGCTGTCGCACGGATGGGCCGGCTCGAACCGGGGTGGTACCACGACCTCACAGAAAACCAGCGTGAAGAGGTGAGGTGAAGAGGTTTACCTCTGCGTTTCGCTTGGTGAGTGCAGGTGGCCGGAGGCCCTTTTTACTGGAAATGAGGCATTCCATCTTAGTCCTCACGGGTGACAACGCATCTACATTTTGATTTTTAATAGAGGATAGATGTAGATGTCTATGGGCCGCAGGAACCACTTACCATCAGGTGGACTGTGTGCTCGTTTGTCACCCTTATCCTATAAAAAAAAATCAAAACCTACAGGGTACTTCCCGTGAACTCAGAATCTTAAAATTTGGTACGAAGCAACGTTTTATAGCTCAGATAAAGGAAAAATTGCGAAAAGCATAAATTTTTAGTTACATCATATAATAAAAATATTTTTAATAATTTTAATATATACCTACAGATTTGTTGGGAACCCTCGGTGCGCGAGTCCGACTCACACTTGGCCGGTTTTTTGTATGTCAACCGACGATGTTGTTGATTATTTTTTTAATTTAAAAGCTGCTGCTTCTCATGTGGTCAAATATAAATTTGATCAAGATCTGACTAGTAGTAGAATAGAATAGAATAATTTTAGAATAGAATAATTTTTTATTCAATATTGATTATTACATAATTCTTATTGAAAGTCATTTTTTTACCACTGGTTCGGAAAATACCTCTGTCCTGGGAAGAACCAGCAAGAAACCCAGCGGGTTTTTTTTTCAAACATCACTTAACAATAATTTCGTTTATACAATTTTAAATGATTTTTCATAGAACCAGCATGGTGGCGATCACCTTATTCCCAGGGGTTATTTTCTTTCATGTATTCCTTGATATTATAATAATCCTTTTTGTACAGTTTCTCTTTAATAAAACTTTTAAACTTGTTTATTGACAAACTTTGAATATGTTCTGGGATTTTGATGTAAAAGTGTATACAATGCCCCATAAATGAATTACTGATTCTGTGGAGTCTAGTAACTGGTATGACAAGCTTATGTTTGTTCCTAGTGTTTAAAGTATGCAGATCCTTATTCTTATTAAAGCTATTTATGTTTTTATGTAAATACATTACATTTTCATAAATATATTGCGATGCCAAAGTTAATATGTTTATTTCTTTAAATTTTTGTCTGAGGGACTCTTTACAATTTAAATTATAAATCGCCCGAACGGCTCTCTTTTGCATAACAAATATAGCTTCAATATCAGTCGCATTACCCCATAGCAAAATTCCATAAGACATTACGCTATGAAAGTAACTAAAATACACTAATCTAGCTGTCTCAACATCTGTGAGACTTCTAATCTTTCTTACAGCATACGGGGGCTGCACTAAAAATATCGGGAATGGAATATTTCCACTGTTCCTGTCATATTAAAATCTTTTTAATTGAAAAGTTATTGGTTTTAAAAATCGAATACCATTTATTTATTTAAAAAAAGATTCTCGGTCTTGTCACAAGGTTTTGTCAAACTTGTTTAGTCGTTGAGAAAATGGAATTGACTCGAGAAAATTCAAAAGCGATGATTTATTATGACTTTCGAAGTGGTTTAACACAAAAACAGTGTGTTGACCGGATGATTTCTGCATTTGGTGATGAAGCCCCATCCAAAACCACAATTTATCGCTGGTTTGCTGAATTTCAACGTGGACGTGTCAAGCTCAGTGATGATCCCCGTCAAGGTCGTCCAAAAACTGCAGTCACGCAAGAAAACGTTGATGCTGTGCGTAAGCTGATTGAGGAAGATCGACATGTGACATACCGCGAAATTCAGGCAACTTTAGATATTGGCATGAGTCAAATACAATTAATCTTGCATGAACAATTAGATGTAAAAAAGTTGTTTTCCCGATGGATACCGCATTCGCTCTGTGAAGAGCAAAAAGCGGCTCGCGTTACTTGGTGCGTCAGAACTCTCGAAAGATTCCACGCAGGATCCTCAAATGCTGTATACAACATCGGATCAGGTGAGGAATCCTGGATATACGCGTACGAACCCGAAACAAAAAACCAGTCACGAGTTTGGGTGTTCGAAAATGAGTTAAAGCCAACAAAAATTGTTCGTTCACGGAATGTTGCAAAAAAAAATGGTGGCCACGTTTGTCTCCAAAACCGGCCATGTTACGACTATTCCTCTTGAGGGACAAAGAACGGTTAATGCAGAATAGTATGCTAGCATTTGTTTGCCACAGGTCGTTTCTGAACTCCGTAAAGAGAACTGCAACCGCCGCATCATCCTCCATCACGACAATGCGAGTTCTCACACCGCACACAGAACAAAAGAGTTTTTAGAGCAAGAAAACATAGAATTATTAGACCATCCGCCGTTCAGCCCCGACCTAAGCCCTAATGATTTCTATACTTTCCCTAAAATAAAGAATAAATTGCGTGGACAGAGATTTTCATCACCTGAAGTAGCTGTGGACGCCTACAAAACGGCCATTTTGGAGACCCCAACTTCCGAATGGAATGGTTGCTTCAATGATTGGTTCCATCGTATGGAAAAATGTGTCAAATTTCGCGGAGAATAGTTCGAAAAGCAATAAATACATTTTTAAATAGTAATGTTGTGTCACTTCCTTGATTCCCGAAATTTTCAGTGCCGCCCTCGTATGCTGCAGAACTAAGTCTGCTTGCTAATTTAGATATATGGGGGCCCCATTGAAGTTTCGTGTCAATAGTAATACCGAGAAAAACAGTGGTATCCACAAGACTCAACTCCTCCCCATTTAACAGCACATTGGTATACGAGTGTTTTACATTAGGTATTGTAAATTTAATACACTTTGTCTTATTGCCGTTTAAGAGCATATTGTTGGCGTTATATGTACCAATGTACTAATGTCGATAGAGCATTATTTACATCGTCATAATTAATTGACTGCCGTTTGAGATTGAAAATTAAAGAGGTATCGTCAGCAAATAATACTATATCGTGATTGTCCCCTACAAGATAAGGTAAGTCATTAATATAGATTAAAAACAGTTTTTGAGTTATCCTTAATAATGAGTATTTAATTGACTACGACTAGATGTATGATGTTGTGTTACCCCGGTAATACATATTGACCAAGTCTCAGCCAACGCGAGCGTAGGCACTTTGATACAAGGCGAGTGCTACAGTCACAGTCTACATGTTGGTGAAGTTCGAAAGAGGCCAATACCTACTGCCAATGTTCAGGAGTTCTTGTGGAGCTATCCACATGTTGGCCGTAGTTAGTTTTCATTGAGAATTAGAATGATATGGACGACGTAGAAGTTGTTGCAGCTTCTGCTATTTATTTAATGAGTGTATATAATTATTATGTCAGTGTACTCCGCAGCAAAGTTGTAAAAAGGAAAAGGCAGTGACATTGTCGAAATTATTTTGAAGTTGCAACTTAATTAAAACATAACATCTCACCTGGACGGACGCTAAGCTAAGCTGTAACTGACATGGCTAGCCGACTAAAGCTAGGGTCCCACGGCCTGCTTTGTCACAGGTCAGACCGCGCCAGGCCAGACCGACAGGCCGTGGGAACCATCGCATCCGATGAGGCCTGCGATGGCCTGTTGTCGCCTGTCCGATCCATCGGGAGTCGGTAAGTTCAATGGCGCGGAGCGGCGCGGCGCGACCATAGTATAAAGTGTCTTTATACTATGGCGCGACGGTGCCTGACGCGGCCTGTACGGGCGCGTCTGCGTCGGTTACAATCGTTCCTATAAACTGCGGTGGCGCCTGCGAGTTTACGCTGATTATGGAGTGGACGAACGAGCTCATATTTGAGTTTTTAACTCTTTTTGAAAATGAACCAGCGCTTTGGAATACATAGTTCGTCGCCTCAACATAAAACCAAGAACGGTTTTTGTTGAATGACGACACCCACCAGAGTCGTTTCTTCTGCTTACTTTTTACTTGGTTTATCTATTCACCACTGAATAAAATCACAGCGGCTGCACACGCAGACTTGCGCCCCGTATCACTTAACATGTGGGAATGTCAGTCGAGTTTTTTTTTAATTAAATAGTTTCATACTTCAAGGGTGGTCCCATATAAATTTGTGAACAAATTCCACCCTTATGGATAGCAAATAAATAACTTAAAGTTGGAAAAATTTACTTTGTCAATATCCGCACCATAGAATTATTACGCAATTCTATGATCCGCACAATAAAATAAAATGATGTGTTTACCTAGTTTGAAGAGCACCTCCTACATACAGTTCAATAGAGTAATTGAATTGTAAAGCTTCACTTTCTGAAGTCAGCTTGAAAAGCGCTGTCCATTATGCAGTTTTTTCCCTGTAACAAAACAGATCCTGTTCCCGGTGAAGACTGACGACGTGGACTTTTTTGTATAAAGTTAATCAAATTTTTTTCGCGTCTTTGATGTTTCTTTAGGAGCTTTAATAAAACACCGTAGCCGTATTATTACATCAGACACGTTCGTTTAGTGTTCAGTAAAATTTATTAACACGGTTCTAAATGTAGATGTCTATGGGCCACAGCGTCCACTTACTATCAGGTAGACGGTGTGCTCATTAGTGAGCCTCATTATATAAAAAATAGGATATTTTTATACAAGCTAGGTTGACAGACGAGTACACAGTCCGGCTGATGGTAAATGGATATTATGGCGCATAGACTACGAGTAATATAGATTATTACATCACGCCTGTATGCATTGTAAAATGTTTTTGAATTTTAATGAAAAAATGCCACATTTGTAGTTACTTTAATGGTAGAGCCATACTGCAACTATATTAATAGTATAGTTGTAGCACGAATGGCTCGGCTCGACCGGAGAAGGACCACGCTCTCACAGAATACCAGCGTAAAATAGCAGCTTAATGCTGCTGTGTTTCGTAAGGTGAGTGTAAAGAACCGGAGACCTATCTTACTGGAAAAGAGGCATTCTATTTTATTCCTCACGGCTGACAACGCATCTGCATTTTAATTCGCAAACGAAGATAGATGTAGATGTCTATGGGACACAGTAACCACTTACCATCAGGTGGACTGTGTGCTCGTTTGATCCCTAATTCTATAAAAAAAAAATACTTTACTATGATAAGGGAAATCGTTGTGGAAACGTACCCGAACAACCACATTCGAGATCAATTGGGGTAAACTGAACTGTCGGCAATTTGTTAGAGTACTTTTTTATTTATGTTTTTAGTAGAAATATTTTCTTATATTGCAATCTGCATATGTTTTATGAGGAACCTGCGTGTACCAGTGTGTAAGGGTTTTGGATAAAATATAGCCAAGGTCACTCCTAGCGTTACTGTCTATATGTTCGTGACGTTTCATAACAATCGGTTCAGCCAGACAGACAGACAAAAATTTTAAAAATTATTATTCATGCCTTATAAGGCAGTTATTTCTATAATATAGACATACAATCCAATTTTATATATATATATATATATATATATATATATATATATATATATATATATATATATATATATATATTTTTTTTTTTTTTTTTATAAAATAAGGGTGACTAACGAGCACACAGTCCACCTGATGGTAAGTGGATGATGTGGCCGATAGACATCTACATTTATCCTTGATTAAGAATCAAAATGCAGATGCGTTGTCACCCCTGAGAACTAAGATGGAATGCCACGTTTCTAGTAAAAAGGGTCTTCGGGTCTCTACAATCATATCAAACACATCAGTGTTAAGCTGCTATTTTACGCTGGTATTCTGTAAGAGAGTGGTCCTACTCCGGTCGAACCATAACCATAACATAGCTGCAGCGTGGCTCTACCAAATAACAAATGTATACATATAGATTGTAAGTTCCATTGTTACGTTAGACACCTCTTGATCAATAACTTTGCAAATTAATTAGACGTAGTGATCCGTCTAAAACGGGTGCTCCGAAGTCAACTATTTTAATTAATTTCGAGAAACGAAACATTAATTTGGAATGTGATGTCTAATAGTACGAGCGCGCTCCTAAATAATTTGAAATTTATGTGAAATACTCGTCCTGAGTAAAAGTTTTGATGGAATCATTATAATTAACTAGCTGAACCCGGCAGACGTTGTCCTGCCAGTTAATATAGGTTATGCTCAGCAACGTTGTTTATTTTAGCGCATGCAATTTAACTTATTAATTGCTGCGCTTAGTTGAAAAAAAAATCAACAAAAAATTCTTTTTTATTTTTTTTCGTATATACAAACATCCAGTAAAACGGGTCGCCGGGTCTCTTACACTCACCATACGAAACATAAGCTGCTATTTTACGTTGGTATTATGTGAGAGCGTGGTCCTACTCCGTTCGGGCTGACCCATTCATGCTACCACCATAATATAGCTGCAGCGTGGTTCTACCACGTTAAAAGTCTTTTATTTTTAGTATAACTCAAATTTCTTCAAGACAAACATATATATCTATAGGATTTAGACTGCGAGATAATACAGTGTAGTAAACGACAGTAGCCTAATGGCAGGGTGGGGACCGCAAACTCAAAAGGTTGTGGGTTCGAATCCGCCATTCGACTAATGTCGTGAACTACTAGCAGTTAAAGGGAATATAATGTTAATAACATTGCTAGTATTTTTTTAAATTACATTGTCTTATATTATCTCAGTCTCCTTGAGGTATCTTTGAGCGATACTTTACCGAATAGAAATGGTTAATATAAATTTTAACTGTTAAATAAACATTTAAAAAAAATTAACTAATTTATTAAATAAATTAAATTGACCTTATTTCGATCGATTCGTGTGTGAATAAAATTATCATATCCAATCCATTCATAACAATCCACGATTTTATAACTTTAGACCATCTAGCGTCTATATTACGTACCACCACCATCACCGGTCATCAAGTCGATTAATTTTTGTTCGATAAAATGACTTCACTATACATATATACTATTCACTGTAGAACGAAGTAGATGGCGCCATTACAAAGCAATTTTACTCGAAAGAAAATATTGTTTTGATATAATACATTAAAATTTAATTTAATTTCTCGATATAATAATAGGGAATATACATGATTGTTTTATTGTATAAATCTATTTATCATGACTTCCATCACACGAAAAAAATCATATTAATCTTTTACGCCCCTTTAGTGTCATGAAATAAAATATTTAATTTCCATTAACTAAGAATCAATTCAAACAGCAGTCACTTTGGTTGCCACCTTGGTGGTATGACGTCACTTGATTCATTAGCTGCTATAATAATAGCATATGATTGATCGGTCGGCGTTAAAGACACATCGAGAAACGCCAAATCCAATAAGAGAGCGCCTCTATGTTTTTAAATTCGTTTCTATTACAAAAATACACTTCAAATCTAAAATATTTTAGGAAAACACTGAACTTGAAAGCCGTTTCACGATTTTTCACGTTTCATCAGTTGCAGTACTTAAAGACACTACCCACGTCAATAAAAATTGTTAGTTTAAGTTTTTACCTTATTTTCTAACTCAGGCTTAACCTACAACTTCTTGCATGTAATATCTTTAACAGTACAAAATGTGTTTAATGTAAGAAATCTATTGCCCTCTCCTATCACTGTACGCGAGAATCTATAATGGCTTTGTCCTTGAAAACCACCAGACAATGAAGTCCGGTGTAAAACCACCAGACAATGAAGCCTGGTATGTAAAAGAGAAGACTTGCTGTATTACTTAACATCAACACACCAAGTATCCTCAGCATGCTCATAAGCAACACAAAAAATCTCATCAGCACGCCTAAAAAAAAATTCCCACCCTTGCTCCACATAAACTAGGGTACTTAGCATAGTTGGTATAAGCTACTCAATTTTGTTGGTATGGGTACAGTATTGTTGACTGTTTTACCTCCTTAAATATTATAAAGGATTAAATGTGCATCTTGTATATTTTTTTATCGATAATCCCAATCGATAAACGTCGTCAATCACTAACTTTAAAATTGGTAACTAAATAGTGACGTTTACTGGACAACAGAGGGCGCTTATTACAATAAAAATAAATGTTCTAGAACAATCTACTAGAAATTTTAAAGTTTAAAAATTATTCGGTAAATATATGTTATATTTACGATAATAAACCGAAATCACATTCATTTTTGCTCCATATCGTGACTTACAATATCTTAATGCACAACCGGGCATTTTTTCTTTAAAAATATTTTTGAAATATATGAAACGAATGCGTCTTGACTTTTTGACGATGTCACTAAGACTAAATGACAAAAATCGGAGATATATCCTATAGGACATAAGTTACAGACGACAATTTTGCTGCTGATGTCCGGTCTATTACTACTACCACTTAAATGTCTTTGGTTTCAAAATACGACTTAAATGTTTACTACTCAACCCAATATGTACAATTAATTCACTACTAACCTAACGCATTTAAAGTGACAGCGTCAGTGTCAAAAAAAGTTAAACCACGAAAACGTAGTGATTTTAAACTCTTTGCTTGAATCCTTATAACATCACTGATCTAGCGTTATAATTTCATTCACACAAAGATTGTTTCCAAGTGCGTGTACTTGAGCTGAGAACCGCTTATTAATACGGACCATAAACATTATGTGATTAGCTAAAACGACTCTAATAAATCAGTTTCATAAACTAAATAATAAAATAAAATTATTAAAACCCTTTTTAAATATTGATCGCCTAACGAATACGAAACAACTGTATGAAAAATCACGATTATTTAACTTAAGGTGACACTAGTCGACATTATTTCCATAGAAATTTCGGAGGGGTTTTACTCCACTGTTTGGCAGTGTACATCCAAAGTTAAACATGATATCGTTTTGTCTCATTATTAAATTTGTCTGTACGGAAACAGAATAGTAAAATAAAATGTTTTTAAAAAGTTACGAGCTACCAAAGATTCGTTTTTATTGCCAATTTTAACACAACTTTGGGCGTAAATTAGTAATAAAAGAAGTGTAAAATTTCTAAAACAAAATCGGTACCGACACAGCTCAATTATCGAAAATTTAAATAAATTTTATTTGTAATTGATTGATGCAGTAGTTTTTTCATAAAACCCCTTCTTCCAAAGGCCTTTTCCTATTTTTTTACGCGCGCATGTTACTATGAATTATCGTGCATCTCACTGAATAATGTTTCCCCCGGTGCGGTGCGGGAGGACGACGCTTACACACACATGCACGGGCGGTGACGCGCGCTTATTCGAGTTTTATTCGAAACGAAAAGTTTTGCTATTTTGTAATTTGGACGCCAAAGACAAAAGACGGCATGGAAATTGATATAATTGAAAGAGATGATGCGTTTTGCACGACAGACAATATTTTAAAATTTTCATCTGTAATATAATATAATTATAAAAGTAAAAAGAGTAAAGTCTTTATACGATTACTATATAAAATTACAACAATTTCATTGGTGCGGACGGGGATCGAACCCGGGTTGCTCGCGTAATGTGATACTTACAGCGAGCGCTAACCATCTGAGCTACCATGGCTCTCAATGCAAGTGTTATAAATAAATAAAGAATTACAAAACAGTTTAATTATTTATTAGACTGCTTTTGCGGCGGACAAACAAGGTATATTATGTGGTATTTTCATAGGTACCTACTGTTAATACCTAGATACCTACAACCTACATACAACACAACAAAATGTCACAAAACGTCGCCGCGTCGTGGCCACAAAATTGTAAACTTTCATAGGTACGTCGGTACACAATCTTGATGGGTCACTTGTCTTGATAAAAACCTGTGTTTACGTTTCGTGATATTGAGTATATATAAAAAAGTAAGAAGACAGGTAAGTATTTTTGAAAACAATTTATAGGTAGGCAGAACTAATTACAATTATTATCTAAATATATATATAATATATAAAACAGTTTTTTAACAGTGGTAGAGCCACGCGGCAGCTTTTGCTGTCGCACGGATGGGCCGGCTCGAACCGAGGTGGTACCACGACCTCACACAAAAACCAGCATGAAGTAGAGATTTACCTCTGCGTTTCGCTTGGTGAGTGCAGGTGGCCGGAGGCCCTTTTTATTGGAAATGAGGCATTCCATCTTAGTCCTCACGAGTGTCTAAATTTTGATTTGTAATCGAGGATAGATGTAGATGTCTATGGGCCGCAGCAACCACTTACCATCAGGTGGACTGTGTGCTCGTTTGTCACCCTTTTCCTACCAAAAAAATATATATATATAAAATAAATAAATGCGAAAGTTTGGATATTTGGATGTACTGATGAAAGGATGTATGTTACTCAATCACGCCAGAATGGCTGAAGGGATTTGGATATTTTGCTCAGAGATAGGTTATAGTCTGGAATTTTTTTTCTTTTAAAAATCTACCCCACACTAGGATTTTCTCCTGTATCGTGGAGGCAGTTTACAAACATCCAGACCTGGAACAATTATTTGTAGACCATACAAATACTTGTTCGGTGCGGGATTCGAGCCCGCGGATCCCAGTGCAGCAATTCATTGCTAAGCCACTGCGCCACAGAGCTGTCAAATAACATATATGATACCGTTTATTCAGGTATTTCGTTCCCGTGGGATAATTTTCGAGTTACACACGTTCGAAGCCGAACTCTTGAGTGATCGCTGCATGACCACTCGGGGAAAACTAAACATAATAAAATAAGCAAATATTAGGTATATAGAGCCACAGAGGTATATATAATATGAAGCGATAAAGCAGCGCCTAATAATTTCGCAGTTTCACCCACGTCATCGCGTGTCTGAGATGCGTGGCATGACATGACACCTAGTTCAAGCATTTTAATTGCAATCAAATATTTTATTTGATAGTGGAAAAATTGTCATAATTAACGGAGTACTTTTATTTTATCTGTCGGCATATTATGCGCGGTTTTTTTTCAGTTTTAAAGAAAAACGTACACGATACATGAAAAGTGTGTGGGCAAGAAATATATAAATTAAATAATATAAATTTGCTATCAACCTCTTATACTTATTAATCAATTAAACTTTCAAAATACCATAGCAACGTGAAATGAAAGAGTTCAGAAATAAAGATGTAACTAATTATTGTTACGCTCACCCGGGAGATAGATAAAAGTACTCAATTAATTTTTAATTTTTTTTACCTACTAGCTGTTCCCCGTGACTTCGTCCGCGTTTAGTTTAGGGCGTTAATTTTGTTGCACGGACACCTAATAATTTTTCTAAAATTTAAGCAGTCTAAGTTACTTCTTATAACATGAGCTATCTACTAGTGAAAGTCCCGTCAAAATCGGACCAGCCGTTTTGGAAATTAACCGGAACAGACTGACAGACATACAAAAATGTTAAAAATTGTGTTAAACAAACAAAAACACTCTTCTGCTTTATTATATTAGTATAGATGTTGCATCGTGTAACGGTTCGGAACGCCGTACAAACAAGACGTGCGTGAATACTAGTGTCGATATGCTCATCACTGGTACTGTGTCGGGCACGATGCCAGGTGAGACAGCGTGCTTTTTGGCCGCGCCCACCAGCGAGTTCGAGCCCGCGACTTGTGCCACCTTAAAGCAAATTTACGCATACACAACTTGCATTCTAATGCAAAAAATTTTAACAAACAAGATTCACTCCGAAAATATCTTTCACAAAACGTACTTACTAGCATCATTTAAGAAACACAATTAAGATTTGTTCGCCGGCACCAAGAATTAGCCACATTAAAAGGAACATAATGTTTGAGGGAGCACAAATATATAACAAACTCAGTGACCAGGCAGACGTTGTTCTGCCCTTTCCGAACGACCATTTGCTTTCCCAAAAACACTCCTGAAATTAGCAATAAAAAAATTGAGGGTCACTTATCGGGATAAAAACTATCCTATCTCTCAAGTTGGACCAAACTGCACACAGAATTTTTTTTTGAAATTGGTTCTATTTGTTGTCTCGTGGTGGTTATACTACTAAATTGTAGCTTATATTAAACGTTTGCATTTTTAACATAGCGCCATCTATTAAGTATTTACTCAATCCAGTCAACGGATATCGTCATCTGACAGAATCGTTCAGATAATTGTGACTGTCAAATAATAGACAAATAATTTTCAATAAAATAATATTGTATTGCGACTATAAATTGAGATGTAAGCTATCCTATCTTTTAAGTTGGACCAAACTGCACATTGACCAAAAATTTCATTGAAATCAGTTCAGTAGTTTAGGAGTTCATCGCGGACAAACAACGTGACACGTACTTTTTATATATAAAGAAAGAAGATTACCTAATGATATAAAAGAGTGCGACTCATTTGGCCTTTTTAAATCAAAATTGAAGCAGTACATTTACGACAACATTTTTTTAACGCGTTCACTACTAAAAAAGTGCGATCTGCTGGACATGTTTAAATATTATACTTTATTTTTTGTAAAATAGTTTATAAGCTCATTATAAGTAAACTATGGTCTTCTATGAGTTAATAAAGTTCTGTAAACCGAAATAATATAATGGCTGGTAACACCATACTTTCTGCAAAATAAACTAAATCTACATCAAACTCAAAGCTCAGAAAAGTTAAACACAACGAATTCCATTCAATTTGCAAATGATTTGAAACATTCCCAAAAATAATATTATCTCTATTGAAAAATTGAACTTTCAAACTTTTTTTTTTCGTAACAGCTACAGATACATTTTGTTTATTTACCGCTTCAGACTAATTTCAATAAAACTCAAATAAAATCGGAACTTCTATACATATCATAGATTAAACATCTTTGATTTGTTATATATATTACAAAATATATATGTAGTCTATAATTTATAAGATACATAAAAATAATTTTAATGGACAAATGATAAAGATATTAAAATGTAAAAATAATAGTTCGTAATCTACAATTGAAATATTATAATGTGTAAAGTGGATCTCTGCTTCATTTCTTAACTTCTGCCATCTAGTGATAATTGAACCAAATAATATTACAATAACTGAGGAAATTATGATCCGTACCATACATAAACTTGATGGCGTTACTCTCTATGGCCAATGTTAATTTTAATGTACTTTGTTACGCTATTGACTGAAAGATACAATTCAATAGACTTTACACTTTATTGCACACCAAGAAAAGTTAAAAATATCAAAAAGAAACACTGCAAGATCCTATTCCTGATACTCTGCATTGGTCCCATTCTCTCGAAGTTTAGTTTTCTGAGAGATTTCACTTCCACTGCGTGTGAACTGAACTGCACACATTAGTGTTGCCACGTCCAGTGGGTAAAATTTCGGGACAGAGGGTAAAAATAACCGGAAATTAGGTTTTCAAATCGGGACAATTAGAATGGTTACAAACAACAAAATTTTTGTAGCCTTTTTGGCCGCCATTAGTTATAGGTACTTGTTTTTTTTGACACAATGCGCAATTTGTTTTATAATTATTACTTGGGACAGACCTAATGAACGAATACATTTTCATTCAAACATCTCATCTATGCAGTTTTGCACATTCCTTTTTCATTTTCGGCAAATCAGAACTTGTTGAACGATAAGTTTTCGTTGCAGACTGAATTTTCTGAATCATTCATTTTAATCTTATTTTGAAGAAAGTAATAAATCTTATGAAATCAGAACGCATGCACTTAAAAAAACCCTCAAAAAACGACGTGATACATTAAAAAAAAAGCACACATTCATTCATAAGCAACGGTTATAATATCTCAAAGGCCTAGATAAAATCCTGGCATGGAACATTTAATGCCACTTTAATTATTGAAAATAACAGTATAACAGCTTGAACAAATTGACTGGTGGAAGAACTTACCCACAAGACCTTTGCATTTCACTAAATGTATTTCAAAGCAAAAATATTTTAATGTAGTAACAGGTAACAGCCATAGTAATAAATTACAGATATATCCATTTTGCTGTCAAAATGACCAATCGAAGTACATACTAAGGAGGTTAGTGAAAAATCGGGATATTTGGCGTCCCGATCAAAGGTGAATTGGGACGTGTCACCAGACCCTTGAAAATAAAGGGACGTCCCGCGCAAATCGGGACATCTGGCAACATGTTTTTTTTTAAATATTGTTATCTTGTTTGATCATTGCTTTAAATAAGTATATTACTTTTTTTTGTTTGTTGGTAAAGAAATGGATTTATTCTTCTTTTGAGAATATTATTAACTTCATTGTAAGGGAACCGTTTTAATATACAAACAATGGAGTATTCATTGAACAATAGATCTTTGTGTCTCAAAGAGACATCTTTATGTATTCGATAATAATAGAGAATGAAAGTGATACGCTTATATTGTTGATCTAAAAACAAGGATTAACATTGTTATCCAAGCATTCGGGGTAATGTCTTTAGTCTAAGCTTAAAATGACGTAGTACTTTTTAACTTCTTTGAACCTCTAAAAATTTACTTAAAATCGTTTTATGAAAGTTGAACATACGGATTGACAGAAACGCGAATCATACTAATTGGCTCTCTAAAGATGACATTGTTACACTATATTTAAATACTATATTTAAATGTGTACCTTGCAAAAATTCCATAAAGAAACTGTGTAAAACTTATATCAAATGAAAAGCCATATTATGATTTAGGGAACGTTGAGAACACATTTACTATTATGGGGGGTATACCAGTGCGTGTTACCAGTGATGACCTATGGAACCGAGACGTGGTCCTTCACTGCTGGCCGTATGAGGAAGCTCAAGGTCGCTCAGCGAGCTATGGAGAGGGCTATGCTCAGAGTTTCTCTGCGTGATAAACTTAGAAATGAGGATATCCGCAATAGAACCAGAGTGACCGACATAGCCCAACGGATTAGTAAGCTGAAGTGGCAATGGGCCGGCCATATAGCTCCGACAACCGATGGAGAAAAAAGGTTCTCGAGTGGCGGCCTCGTACTGGCGGACGAAGTGTAGGGCGTCCCCCCACTAGATGGAGTGACGACCTGATAAGATATGCGGGAAGTCGATGGATGCAGGTGGCTCAGGACTGTACTTTGTGGCATTCCTTGGGGGAGGCCTATGTTCAGCAGTGGACTTGTGAAGGGCTGTAATGATGATAATGATTAGAACACATTTTACAAATTAGTTTTTAAATTGTTCGCATTAATTCCAGCCGATAAATTTCACGATCGCACATCGTGACAAAATTCGCGATACCATCCATACCATCTGGATGATTGGCGATCCACCGATGTACTATTTACCGTTACCGTTCCAACCTATCAAAAGTCCACTACTGAACATATGCCTCCCCCCATAGTTTCACTCATAGGGGGACATTTGCCGCAGTTGTCACGCTTGATAGGCGGATTGGCAACAGCAGTTTTGAAGTGAACACTTAGAATCACTAAAAAGAGACAAAATACATCTACAGGATTTAGACTACGAGAGAGAATACAGTGTATTAAGCGACAGTAGCCTTATGTCAGAATGGGGAGTGGGGACCCCGAACTCAAAAGTTTGTGGGCTCGAACCCGCCATTAGACTACTGTCGTGAACCACTCCTAACAAAAATATTTTCAGCTTACTAGTAGTGGTTAAAGGGAATATCAGTAATGTTAATAGCATTTTTTTTTAATTTATTTAGAGAACCACAAACAAGTTTACAATATATCTTATGCTAAAGCTTATGTTCTATTACAATTTATTACTTATCATAGACTCAACGACAATGGTCACATATAGAGTATAAAAAATATAATAATTATGTGAGGGACCTAATTTTTATAAAAATAAAGTACCTTAATTTCTAAAATATTGTTAAACATGTATTAGAGGTTAAAGTTTTGTGTGTTTGTGAGTTAGGAATTAGGATGTGTGTGCGCGCATGCGCGTGCGCGCGCTTATTTGTGTGTCTGTGCATGTACATATATAGTCATTGGTTAGATAATTTATAGTTAGTGTTAGTAGTTAACGTGTTCAAGACTTTAAAAGAGACATTAAGTGTTTAACAGCAAGTTAACTATCTGTCTATTGTATGATCTGGTACTGCAAGAAAATAAATCTACCGAATTCAATTTTTGTTTTATGTGTCAACCATACGATGAAGGGGCGATCGGATACCGGCGTTTGTCTTTTGTGAGATCTTGACACAGCAAAGAGTGAGTGAGGACGCAAAGAACGCATACGTGCGCGAGGTGGTACGAAGTAACTAATACGATTAATTATGTCTGTGCAATCATACTTGTTATTGCACAGATCATAAAGTAATCTTGCCTCAAGTTGAGTGCGTCTAGACCTTAAGTGTAAGAGTTTATATTTTGTTAAAAGGAGCACATACGATAAACGCTTACGGTGATATTTGTAGTTAACGCGACGCAAGAACTTTTTTGTACCATTTCAATGCTATGATTATATTTTTGTATAAAGTGGGTTCCATACAGGTACTCCGTACTCCAATTGAGGCCTGACCAAAGATTTAAAAAAATAGATTAAAGTGGTGGGGTTTCTAAATTTAGTAAAAGAATGCATAACAAGTCCGTACATTTTAAAAGCTTTACTAATTATGTTTTGTATATGAATATCAAAATGTAATTTGCTATCAAAAGTCACACCCAAATCCCTTGTATTATTTACCCTTACAATATCTGTACCTTTAAGAGAATAGTTAAAGTAGCTTATATTCCGTTTTTTTTTGTGAAAGTGATTACTTTACATTTATTTAAATTGAGTCGTAATTTATTAAGAGCACAGTAATTCTTAAAACTGTCAAGGTCTTCTTGAAGCAAATAGTGATCCTCTATCCTATCGATGCATTGATATATTTTGAGATCATCAGCATATAATAGGAACCGACTATTTTAAAAACAAATTTTAACATTATTTATGAAGATCACAAACAAGAGAGGACCCAAAATGGAGCCTTGTGGGACGCCAGAAGTGACATTACCAACATCGGACTCTGAACCTTTAATAACAACCCTCTGCGTTCTATTAGAGACATACGACTTAAACCACCTCCAGAGATTACCGCGTATACCATTGAAAGCAATCTTCTCCAATATACTATTGGAGAAGATTTATGATCAACAGTGTCAAATGCTTTCCGGAAATCAGTATAAATACTATCAGTTTGTGTTGTCTAGCATTGCTACTTTTTTTTAAATATAGTGTTTCCTATTATCACGGTTTCCCCTTTGTGCGGTGCTTTAAAGATAGTTAATAGAAATTTTAACTGTTAAAATAAACAATATAAAAAATAACAACTTTATTAAACAAATAAAATTAACCTTATTGAATAAAATGAGCATATTATAACCAATACATTCATAAAATCCACGTTTTAATAACTTCAGGCCATCTAGCGTTTATTTCACGTACCTTGAGAGTCAATAAATTTTTGTTAGATATAACTTAACCTATAGAATAACGTAGATGGCATTATTACAAAACAATTTTACTCGAAATACTTATGACACAAACAGATCAACGAATACGCTCGGCAGTGCAAACTATAATATTATGATAGCTAATGCAAACGTAACATTCGAAGGGATAATATTATTTTGATTGATTACACTAAAATTTAGTCTAAAAATAATGATTAAACTTTTGTCTTTTACGAGTATTTTATCCGCACGTGTAATTGAAAATTATTTTAATATACAAGGTTAGTTTTCAAATACAAGCCAAATTTAATAACTAGGCTCAAAATATAAATACACTTATATAAATACACTATATAAATGCACTTTATGCAGTTTATATAAATACGCGTAAAAAAGGTAGAAACCTGTTATTCTATATCTTTTTTGGTTTGTGTTATTTTAAGTGATTGCATATTTAATTTGTACGGACGGTTGTAATTACAAAGTAAATATGCAATCACTTAAAATAACACAAACCATTTACAAAAATGTTTTCAGGTGGACCTTTGTTGTTATTCAGTGCTTGCACACGTTGGTAATGAAATTGTTATGCAGAAGAATTGAGTAGTTTCCGCACGTAGTACCGGCTAACTCTTAATTCTCGAGCTGCATCATTGGTGCTAGCGCAGTGGTTTCGCTCTAAAATTTGATCACTGCGTTTAAAACAGCAGGGCTTATTGCTGAATGACCACCTCAAGCACTTCCATCTGATGGAGTAATGAACTGTCCAAAATCTAACAGCCTTTGGTTAGCTACAAAATTTGTTCTCGATTTGGTGGTACACGTGCGTTAATCCTTGTATTTTCAAACGCGGTAAAGTCTTACTTTCGTATAATATTATGTTTGTGCACCACGTGATCGTACCATTTCGTAGTATTAGCTGTTCGAATATTTTTGTTGCGTCATTGCTAACGAAGTGACAAGTAATACTACCTATGAAAATTTAAAAATAGAACACTCTTCAACTCTCTCAACAATCACTTATGTAATGAATGAGGTCAAAGTCAAGCGAACACTGTCGGCCGGCCAGGCAAACATACCTAGGGGTGTAACGGCTTACGGAGGAGAAAGGGTGGGGCCACGCGCTCTTCTTTACCGAGTCAACACAACTATTAGATACTTAAATCTGTAACTGAATGCAAGCGCCTAACTGGCCGAACGCCACCAACTGCTTCCGAATTCAACACTCCCACTCAATGTGAATGTGCGTAATAAAATAGTAGGCGCTACATATTTATGAATGACAATCAGTTAAAATAATGCGTTACCTCATATTTTGAATATAAAAGATAAAAAGGACAAAGAGCTTGGTTTTTTTTTATTTTTTTACCATTCGCTTATATTATCTATTCTCAACCTCCTCTGAAAATTTGACCGTATACTGCAAAATAGCCCCGTATAAGGCGCAGTTATAATTTCAGTTTGCAATTATAATTATTTCACTAGATTAGTCTTTTTCTTATTTTTCCCTTTTCCGCGGGGCAAGGCCGAGTTGTACCGGGCTCGCACCGACTAAAATCCCTTCGTTGCATATTGGCAGGGCCTCTTTTGGACACTTCCGTGACCTCACCGGCGCAAGCTGCCCCATGGCAGTCTCCCTCCTCGGAAGAGGACTACTACTCCCGTAACTCCTTCTCAGTTAAAGCGTACCAGAACACTTGGCGCGCCTTCCTCCGCGGCGTAACAGACTCCCCCTAGTCCGATACGCGGAGGCCTTGAGGACGAGAAAAAATAAGAGCTCTCGGAAAGACCAGCTTTTCTGACTCCAGCGGCGGACCTAATTTCGGCCGCGGACAGTAGTGAGAGCGGCGCCTCGCAATATCGATACTTCTTTCCACCCGCGGCCCTACCACCACCGCATCAATGGTGTGGCCCCGTCAGAGTCGCCGAGGATAGAGGGAATAGCCACCTTCACCTCGGCCTTAGCGGTGGGCGGAGAAGACACGCCTCTCGCTGCAGCCCACCAACACATATCCGAAGTGGCTCGCCAAGCACTGAGTTCCTGTTAGTTCGCCATGGGTGATCAAGTCACGGCTACTGAGCTTCCCATCCACGACAAGGCGGAAACCCGTTCGGGGGTGTAGGCCTACGTCTATCCTAGATTAAGTTGCCACCCCTGAGAATTGAAAAGACTCATTAACAGTAAAAAGGGTCTCCGTTTCTCGTCTCTCAATGCGCGAAACATAGCAGCACTATGCTGCCATTTCATGCTGGTATTCGGCGCAAGCGTGGCGCTTCCTCAGTCGAGCCGAACCATTCGTACCTACAGAAGCCATAGTATGCTGCAACGTGATTCTACCGCGGGTAAATGGTCGTCATAAGGACTTCAATTTCACTTCAAAATTAAAACGATTTTTTGGTAATGGATCGAACATTGAACAGGAAGTCCTACAATTTATGTCGAAAGAGGTTCCGTGCTCGTATCATCAAACAAAATTGATTGTTTACTAATTAATCAAGTTTATTTATTTATTACGAGCGCCCTGACTTTGCGTGGATATGGAATATCTATTAATGTAGCGTTACTTAGATTTATCAATTTTTTCTTTTTTTTTTTCCTTTTAAAAATGACCAACATTTATTGATAAAATACAGTTTTAATAAAAAAATAAAAATACGTGAAGTTTTATTACATTCTGTTCTGCCACTCGGAAGATTTGCCTGGACAGACAGACAAAGTTTTTAATAATGACTTAACGTCATGCAAATAGCCCCCTCAGCTCAATATAAAGCAGCTATGACGATATTACAGATAGACACTTCAATTTTATTTCTATGTATAGAAATAATGTTTTAATTTAGTTATTTGTTTTGTTTCAGGTGAGATTACAGCGTAAAATGTTCAGAAGGTAAAATTACTATCATTAGCAGTAATCTACTTTTTATAGTTCGGCCGTTCAGAGAATGCGTTCCTGACACCTATCAGTTAGTCACGAATAGTGATGGGCACAACATAACACTGAGTTCGTTACCGTTCCTCCAAAATGAACCGCCGCGTTTTTTTTAAGATTATTTTCGTTTTAAATTGGCGGAATCATTTAAAATTTATATTTTAGTAATTTAAGTGGAAACCAAAAAAAGATAATATTAATTTAATAAAATTGTTTTATTTATTCTTTGTTACAAAGTTACAATCTGTATTTCTATGCAATAAAGTACATTGAATTGAATGTGCGTACAGAATATTAATCAGACTCCGATTCGCTTGAGGAGGTGGTGTCTTCATTATCAACTTCGCCTACATGTATAATTATATTATTATCAATAACAGAATCAATCCTGATATCTCGGTCAAAATGTTCCACAATCAGGTTTTTAGTCTTCTCAACAACCTTTGCCCAGTCATCTCTTGTGAATTCCCCGCAGGCTTCTTTTAATAGGGTCATCATCTTTTTCGTGCTGAATGGCGGGGAAGTATTGTGACGGGCGGCGTAACCTTTTATTTGAGCCCAGATTAGCTCAATCGCGTTATATTGGCAATGATACGGTGGAATTCTTAGAACGCGATGACCGTACTCCAGAGCCAGTTCATCGATTTCGTATCGCACATTTGCCGCTTTATTTTCTTTAACTAATTTAATTAGCTCTGGTTTTAGCATCTGCATATTTGCGTCAATGCCTCTTGCTTGTAACCAAGCCACCATTTCTTCTTTTTTATTAGCTTGGGTAGGTGGTTTCTGTATTTGCACCGAGTGATAGGAGGCATTATCCATGAATATTACAGAAGGCTCTGGAAGGCTGGGCAAAAGCACGTTCTGGAACCACTCTTTAAATGTAGTGGCATTCATTTCCTCGTGGTAGTCATTTGTGGTTTTTGATTGAAATTCCAGTAACGCGTTCTCCACAAAGCCGTATTTTGCAGAACCTGCGTGGCATATTATCAGACGGGCCCCCTTACCCATTGGTACTTTCGACGTCGACGCTTTTGTATCATCCGTCCAAGAACGTGAAACCGTGTGATTGGCGTTTAGCCATGTCTCATCAATGAACACGACATTATCCCAGTTATCAATATTTTTTTGCTTCTCTCAAAAAACTTATCCGTTTTAAAATTATGTCGTATCGTTCTAATAAAATTTTTCTTTTATCTGTTTTTTTATACGAAAAATCAATATCTTTTAAGATTTTGGTTAAAGCAGTTTTACCCCCGCTAAACAGTCCAGCTTCTGTTAACGATGCCAAAAGCCTCTTCCTGTTGAGATATTAATTTGTGGAATAGTAACCATATATATGATTTCTGATTGCATCGGCGTCAAAGGTGTCAATATCTGTCACGGGTTTAGTTCTACGTTTTTTCTTCGGAGTACGTAAAATATTATCTTCCGTGCCAGTAGAGCCGAACTTTTCTTTATTAATATTTGTTATCGTTCGTTTGCTAACTCCAAGCGCCTGAGAGACGCGTTCTTGTACTTGTTCGACAGGTAACAGGGGTCCGCCATTTTGCCGCTCCCGCTCAAAGTAATCTTGCAGCTTGATGATTAACTCACGGGCTCCACTTTTCAATGTTTGTCCACGTTTAGGCATTATTATGCACCAAAAGTAAAAAGAACGCAATACAAAACGCAATCGAAGTCCGATTTAGCGCCGATGTCAGTTTGAAAAGCAGAAACAGTCCATTAAACGAAAGCCGGGTAATCAAATAAAAAACAGATCGAAAACACTTGAAGAACGTGGTCTATGCGCAAGAAACAACAACAGACGACTGTTTTAGCGTCACAAAATGGCGGCCCATAACGCCATTTGGGGTTACCATATTCAACCTAAATATAAAAGTGCTACTTTCTTTCGCGCGTTCGGTTTGGTCGTAGTTTTATTTTTATATTTAATAAAAGTTATCTTATAGTCCATTATTTTCAAATTCTTAAAAAGAAAAACAAAACGTATTATGTTATAAAGTATAACTGTATAACAACAGATTACGATACTGTTTGTTTACGCAAAAGCGTTGGTGTCAGGCATCGACGTTAGATGGCTCTCGGCTCGGCTGATACGGGATGACGTTCGTGCGTGTTGAACGTCCGAGCTTGCTGAAAGGTGGGAGTCGAGAGCGAAAGATCAGAAGTCTTCTTCGCGTCGAAAGAGAAGGCAGTCCATTTTGTTTGGGAGCTCTTAGATCTGATTTTATGTTAGGCGCGTATAGTGAATATACCACTGGGAATGGTGGCGCGTGTTGAGAGTTTACCCGGGACTTTAGGTTTAACGCAGAATCTGTATAAGTGGATTCGACTGTATTAGTTACTAGTGCGGTAGTTAATATTCTAGAAATAACGGTGACCTTTGACCCGTACGTTCTGTGTTCATTTTCGCGAGTCAATCGTAACAAAGGAAGAAAGTGACTGCGGAAGGCGACCTTAGCTTGGAGAGGAGCTGAGGGCCGAACTGCTGCAGGGGGAACGGTCAAATAAGGTCAATAACACTACCAGCCACACCCAAATACACATCACTGACCTTTACTTTCTAGCACAATACATCCACACGAGACCTGACCGAATCCTGAGGGACCAGTCGCCTTGAATAGAGGTAAGTAAGCTCTGTTCAATAATTGTAACGCTCCCCCCGGATTGTTTAGTGTAATTAAACTTTTGACCCTTGGCGTAGGGACGCCCGACCAGCATCTGCCCGTAGCTTCTTCGTCTATGGGCCGCGAAGGATTCTACTCCTGGGATGGGCAGCTGCCGGCCGTAACACTGTTATTGCCTGTTATTGTTAGCACAGCACTACAAATATAAAGCGCTGACATAACCTTGTAATAGCGCAGTATAGATTTAGAAAAATATTGTTTACCAATTTATTTGACACTCAGTTTGGCACAAAATTATAACATTCATTGATTATTGATATAATAATGTTGTTTTAATGCTCATCAATTGTTAAAACGGTAAACAACTAGCAAAAATATTTTTATCGTAACTGCAACGCCATTACAAAGTTACGTCGTCAGTTCAATCGCGACGTGTCAGGAACGCATTCTCTGAACGGCCGAACTATAAATTGCATCAAAGATGGCAAAATGACGTGGTTTGTGTTATGAGCGTTGAAAACAGTTTGTTAATTATTACGTTCTTAAGCACATAATATAACCAAATTATATTATGTGCTTGTGTATTATTTCAAATATTTTATATTGGATATAATTTTAAATTAGTTGTTTACATTTTTTATTATTCTTAAATCTGATTCCATGCCATGGCACCGAAAAGACAATTATTTTTTCAGTATTATCATTTTTTCCTAATATTTTATAAGTTATAATATAATTACTAATTACTTATCTCTATTTATAAAAATCAATTGTGTGTATTCGAGTGGCCCTGGATGGTTTAGATTCACAATTGAACCCCGTAGGTGGCGCTGTTGTTGAGACTCAGAAATCACCCATGCGAAGCCGTGACGGATCACTAATATCATTATTAAATATCATTTTGTTTAATTTAATCCATTTCATCTTATTAAATTTTTCATTCGTTCCTTCGACTTTCATTCCTTCATCAGCCTGTAAAATTTCATCACTGGAAATGCGCCACTTGGTTTGAGGATTTGACGGTTTGCACATTTTTTTATAGGATCGGGTGACAAACGAGCACACAGTCCACCTGATGGTAAGTGGTTGCTGTGACCCATAGACATCTACATTTATCCTCGTCTGCGAATCAAAATGCAGATGCGTTGTGTAGTGTTTGCACAAATACACAAACATACATTTATATATAAGTCACTGTCTCGAGCGCACCGCGTCAGTTACACGAGAGCCTCGGGCGAGAGTGGACGTGTTTAGTTAAGTGCGTGCCGAGCCTGTGTTACACTACAGTGATTAGAGAAGATAGCAGACAATACAAATGGCGACGAGGAAAAAGATAAGTACCTATTTAGCATAAAGATATAATCAAAAATAGGTTAGCAATGTGCAACTATTAGCATTGCAATTGTAAATTAATTCCTAGAGTACCCGCGGAAAAAAAAAACTGTGGATTATGAATTATGATTTATTGTTTTAACCCTGTTATGATCATTTTAATAATTTATATAAATTATATGTTCGCATATGACCACGCTTATGGTGTGCAAAAATTTATGTTCTTTATGTCTTTAAGTTATTTATTATTATAATATTAAAGAATTTATAGATAATAATAACCCCTGGAAGTGAGGTGATCGCTCCCAAGCTATTTCTAATTTGTTGTGTTGTTAATTTGTGTAACATACATGATTGTAAGCTATTATTTAAAAAAAAAGTCCCGCTGGGTTTCTTGCTGGTTCTTCCCAGGACAGAGGTTTTTTTCGAACCAGTGGTAATTATACAAAAGATTGACTTTCAATAAGTATTATTTATAATCTATATTGAATAAAAAAAGTTTCTGTTTCTGTAGCAATGATAAAAAAATGATTTATTTTAACATAAGTCTATTAGCACAACTTTTATTTAAAAATATTTTGATGGAAAAATAGTAGATGTAACTAATCACTCCTCTCGATTCGAACCGAAATACAATGTCGTTAGCTAAATTTTAGTGGCATTTTACATGTAGGTGTGATATTTATCGCCTTTAATGAAAATACTATTTTACCGCTTTCAGGGCTTACAAATGTCTTACAAAAAATCGTGGACACTTCACGACTTCTGTAAATTGCATTGTAGGTAACTAGTAATACTGTAAATGCGCAGTATAGGTATTGATTTCACCCAAAGCCTAAATGGCACAGCAATGGAAGTAGTCGGTATAACAAATAAACCGAAAGAGAAGGGCGAGTGTTTTGGAACATATTACTATCATGGAATTGAGTTTGGGTACTAAGATACCATCATTAAATTGAGTTGGGTACTAAGATACCATCATTAAATTGAGTTGGGTACTAAGATACCATCATTAAATTGAGTTGGGTACTAAGATACCATCATTAAATTGAGTTGGGTACTAAGATACCATCATTAAATTGAGTTGGATATTAAGATACCACCATTAAATTGGAAGTTGGGTATTAAGATACCACCATTAAATTGGAAGTTGGGTATTAAGATACCACCATTAAATTGGAAGTTGGGTATTAAGATACCACCATTAAATTGGAAGTTGGGTATTAAGATACCACCATTAAATTGGAAGTTGGGTACTAAGATACCACCATTAAATTGGAAGTTGGGTATTAAGATATCACCATTAAATTGGAAGTTGGGTATTAAGATACCACCATTAAATTGGAAGTTGGGTATTAAGATACCACCATTAAATTGGAAGTTGGGTATTAAGATACCACCATTAAATTGGAAGTTGGGTATTAAGATACCACCATTAAATTGGAAGTTGGGTATTAAGATACCACCATTAAATTGGAAGTTGGGTATTAAGATACCACCATTAAATTGGAAGTTGGGTATTAAGATACCACCATTAAATTGGAAGTTGGGTATTAAGATACCACCATTAAATTGGAAGTTGGGTACTAAGATACCACCATTAAATTGGAAGTTGGGTATTAAGATACCACCATTAAATTGGAAGTTGGGTACTAAGATACCACCATTAAATTGGACTTTGGGTACTAAGTTACCACCATTAAATTGGACTTTGGGTACTAAGTTACCACCATTAAATTGGACTTTGGGTACTAAGTTACCACCATTAAATTGGACTTTGGGTACTAAGTTACCACCATTAAATTGGACTTTGGGTACTAAGTTACTACCATTAAATTGGACTTTGGGTATTAAAATACCAGCATTAAATTGGAAATAAAAATATAAGAAACTGTTTCAGTTTGCCCCTAAAATAATAATAATTATGATACCGTTATCAGTTTTAATGTGATAGCACGTCTATGGCTATAAGGTGTGAAAAATGGAAAAGGTACTCTACTAATCTATCTGGACGCAGCTGAAGTTACATCAGCACTCAAGTAACGAGCTACGCTATTGTATTTTGGTGGCTCTGGGATACAAGAAATATTCTACAATTTACCGGTTGCCAATGTCGAATCATCAGAAACCGTTGATGCATTTAAAGTAGCCATAAAAAAAAAACTCTACGAGTATTTTCAACCTAGACGGAGCAAAGTTTATGAGCGGCATGTTTTCGATTGCTAAAACATGAAAAAGGAGAAAAATTTGGGAAGTTTTTGATAAGATTGCGTCAACAGGCCGAAAAGTGTGCATTCGAAAAGCAAGATGATCATCTATTAGATCAAATTGCGGAAAAGTGTAATTCGAAATTGCGCAAGAACCTTATATCTAACAAAACGTGGGAAGACTTAAAAAGCAAAAAAGTATATGCTTTTAATCAAATGTAAAGACAAGCAAGACATTATTAGCATATAGTAGTAACTCTCCTTTGGCAATAGAGGGTGCATTTGAAACTATACTCGAAGTCGATGGACGAAAGGAACATACAACCATTTACGTGATTTCGGGGGGTACTAGAGACCTGTTGGGTAAGAACACAGCAGTCCGTCTAGGTGTCTTAAAACTTGGTATCGGGATAAATCAAGTGGAGAGTACCGATCCCCATTAAAGAGAAGGTTGCAGTCAAAATTAAGGAATCACTAAACAGTGATATAATTGAAGAAGTGCAAGGCCCGTCTAAATGGGTTTCACCAATGTTCCAATCATGAAAGAAAATGGTGAATTAGGTTTGTGCTTAGATATGACATGTACGAACGCCGCTATATTGCGAGAAAACCACCGCCTGCCTACTATGGACCATATTTGCCTAAAATGAAGAAAGCTAATTATTTTAACAAATTAGACATAAAAAAATCCCTTCCATCAAGTGGAAATTCACTCTGAATCCAGACACAACGACTTTTGTAATCCCTAAAATATTATATAGATATAAAAGAATAATGCTTGGAATTACCTGCGCTTCTGAGATTTTTCAGAAGATCATTGAAAGGATGCTGATAAACTGTGAAGGGGTCGTCAATTTTATTGATGATATCCTGGTATTCGGGAACAGTGAAGAAGAACATGACGCATGACTAAAGAAAGTTCTACAGGTACTTAGTAAAAACAACGCCGTGCTGAATATCAATAAATGCATATATAAAACGCAGGATGTGAATTTTCTGGGACACAGGATTACATATGAAGGAGTAAACCCTTCAACAAGTACGTTGAGAGCATTATGAAATTTAGGGTCCCAAAGACCATAGAAGAACTCCATAGTTTTTTAGGACTCTTAAACTACATAAACAAATGGATACCTAACTTGGCCGCCATGACAGAACTTCTGAAGTACCTGCTAAGACAGAAGATGAGCAAAAGGAAGAGCTTGAAAAAACAATGGTCTGGGGAACAAGATAAAGCATTCCAAAAAACTCAAACGGATGCTCACGGAAATACAGATTTTAGGGTATTATGACGTCAGAGATGCAAGACAGGTGATAGCAGATGCTAGCCCTGTCGGACTTGGTGTTGTCCTTGTACAAAATGATACAAATGTCCCTAGAATTATTGCCTATGGTAATCGAACTTTGACAGACTGCGAGCGCAGGTATAGCCAAACGGAAAAAGAGGCACTAGCATTAGTTTGGGGGGTCGAACATTAATATTTTTTAATTTGGAAGCTCTATTGATTTAGTCACTGACCAAAAGCCGCTTGAGATATTGTTCGGGTCTAAATCAAAACCATGTGCGAGGATTGAACGATGGGTACTGAGGCTACAGTATTATTCATTCAAGGTTGTATACAAGCCAGGAAAACAAATATAACTGATCCCTTGTCACGACTATCCTGATAACCCACCAAAAGGAAAAGACCAGCATGTGTACCACATAGTGGAAAATTCTAGACCAGTTGCTATACCAATGAGTACCATTGTAGCATATTCAGAAAAAGACCAAGAGATTTACAAAGTGAAAAAGGGTGTCTATCAGAACGACTGGGACGATTCAATTAAGAGTTACAAATTTTTTGAAAACGAGTTGTTTCCACGATAGCATTCTACTTCGTGGAAATAAAATTGTAATACCACAGCAACTCTTCAAGAGTGTATTAGATGCGGCATAGGAGGGTCATCCAGGTATCGTAGCGATGAAGGGACGCTTGAGATCAAAGGTATGGTGGCCCCGTATCGATAAAGACGTAGAACAATTAGTAAAGGCCTGTAAAGTTTGTACGTTAGTGGGTTTGCCAAACCCACCTGCACCAATAAAGAGACGAGAGTTGCCTGCAGCTCCATGGATAGATGTCACAATGGATCTAATAGGACCATTGCCAAGTAATGAGTATCTGTTAGTAGTGGTCGACTACTATAGTCGATACAAAGAAGTAAAAAATTACAAAAACATCAGTTATCAGTAAAAGAAATATTCAGTAGACTTGGTTATCCTATTTCTATCACCGCAGACAATAACAAGCAGTTCGTTAGTGAAGAGTTTCGATCTTTCTTCAAAGAATGTAACATTAAGTTATTTAGTACTGTACCATATTGGCCTCAAATGATCGGCGAAGTTGAAAGAAAAAACAGAGATATTTTGAAACGTCTTCGTATCAGCCAGATCGAGAGGAAGGATTTAAAAGAATGTTTGTGGGAGTATCTTCTAATGTATAACAGCACCCCTCCTTACAGTTACCGGGAGGTTACCGTCTGAACTGTTTTTTCAACGAAAAAGTAGGGATAAATTTCCATCAATAGGTGAAATAAATTACAGACTATCATTTAGATTCAGATATCAGGGATAGAGACAAAATACAAAAAAAAAGAAAAAATCTTGATAAGAAAGAGATGTAGTGTTTGCACAAATACACAAACATACATTTATATATAAGTCACTGTCTCGAGCGCACCGCGTCAGTTACACGAGAGCCTCGGGCGAGAGTGGACGTGTTTAGTTAAGTACGTGCCGAGCCTGTGTTACACTACAGTGATTAGAGAAGATAGCAGACAATACACGTTGTCACCCGTGAGGACTAAGATGGAATGCCTATTTTCCACTAAAAAGGGTCTCCGGTACTCTACACTCACCATACGAAACACATCAGTGTGAGAGACTGTGACACAGTCTGTGAGAGCGTGGTCCTTCCACGGTCGAGCCGACCCATTCGTGCTACAACTATACTACTAATATAGCTGCAGTATGGCTCTATCACGTATAAAAATACGTTTGCTTTGTGAGCACAATCAAACAACAGCGAACAGGAGCTATCGATTTAATTTAAGTTCGACCTTGTTGACCTCTGTTCACCAAATCGAAGAGAGCTTGTCGTGATCAAGAGAGCTCCTTCGACGAATTTTGTAAACTTAATTTGTTATTCAGTGCAACGTAAAATATACCGAAGGGGTTAAAGTTAAACGTTTCAGAAAACTAATAAAATGTTAATATAAATATAATATATAATTAATATTTACTTATAAGTGAGAGGTCAAAAATTTCACTTATAAATAAACCTAGCAAGCTAACAGCATAGCAAAGTGGCGAAGCAATCAGCTTTGTAGCGGTTTCTAACGGTTGCCGTTGAGCAATCAGTTTCAAAATAGGAGGTTCAGATGCCTGGGTGATCAGTAATCGATTGCCGAAAACAGAATTTGAAAATTCGAAACCGTTCTCGAGATAATCGTGGGACAGACGGACAGACGGACGGACGGACGGACGGACGGACAGACGGACAGACGGACAGACGGACAGACGGACAGACATCGTGAAATCAATAAGTGACTTCGCAAGCTTCGCCACTTAATAAGTAAGTGGGCGGGTGGGAGTTGGGAGGTGCCCTTGGCTGAACTAGGTAACGCTGATCGTAGGTAATTAATTTTAACATTTTTAATGTAATCTGTAATAGATTGCCGCAAGGTAACGCCTGATTCTTTTTTTATTAATTATCAATTTTGATGATTTAACTGTAAACCTAAGCAAGAAATAAATTCTCAACGTTTCTTTAGCGATCAATATAATATATATTTTTTTATAGGATAGGGTGACAAATGAGCACATAGTCCACCTGATGGTAAGTGGTTGCTGTGACCCATAGATATCCACATCTATCCTCAATAAAGAATCAAAATGAAAATGTGTTGTCACCCGTGAGGACTAAGATGGAATGCCTCTTTTCCAGTAAAAAGGGTCTCCAGTTCTCTACACTCACCACACGAAACACAGCAGTGTTGAGCTGCTATTTTACACTGGTATTCTGTGAGAGCGTGGTCCTTCCCCGGTCGAGCCGACCCATTCGTGCTACAACTATACTACTAATATAGCTGCAGCATGGCTCTACCACGTTATATTATCTTGTATTGAATGTATGGTTGCAGTGCGAATGGGTCGGCTCGACCGGGGAGGACCACGCTCTCATTGAATCATAATCATCATTATTACAGCCCTTCACAAGTCCACTGCTGAACATAGGCCTCCCCCAAGGAATGTCACAATTCACGGTCCTGAGCCACCTGCATCCATCGACTTCCTGCATGTCTTACCAGGTCGTTACTCCATCTAGTGGGGGAGGGGGGGGGGGGGGTCGCCTTACACTTCATCTACCGGTACGAGGCTGGCACTCGAGAACCTTTTTTCCACATCGATTGTCGGTTCTTCGAGCTATATGGCCGGCCCATTGCCACTTCAGCTTACTAATCCGTTGAGCTATGTCGGTTACTCTGGTTCTACTACGGATATTGTCATTTCGAAATTTTTCACGCAGAGAAACCCCGAGCATAGCCCTCTCCATAGCTCGCTGAGCGACCTTGTGCGTCTTCATCCGGCCAGCAGTGAAAGACCATGTCTGACATCCGTAACTCATCACTGGCAACACGCACTGGTTGTACAATCTCGTTTTCAGGTTTTGACCTGACGAGAAGATGTGTCGTATTTTTTCGAACGCTACCCAGCCGAGTTGAATCCGTCGATTGACCTCTCGGTCAAAGTTGGACTTACCTAGTTGGACTATTTGTCCCAGGTAAACATACTCGTCAATAACTTCGAGCTTACTGCTCCCAACAACTACCGGCATAGGTGTGATGTGGACATTAAACATGATCTTTGTTTTGTCCATGTTCATTTTAAGACCTATCCGTTGACACGTGAACGTGAGGCAATATTTAGGTCATTGAGCATAGTGCTTAGGTCCTCCAGCGATTCTGCCATAAGTACTATATCGTCGGCAAATCGAAGGTCAGTGATGTACTCTCCATTGATGTTAATACCGTATCCTTTCCAGTCCAATACATTGAAAACGTCTTCCAATGCAGAGGCGAAGAGTTACGGGGATATAACGTCACCCTGTCTTACCCCTCTCTGCAGTTGGATAGGGTCGTACTCTGATTCTGTACTCGGTGAGACATCGTAGCCATTTTGTACAAACACTTCAGCACTTCGATATATGGATACGGATCTTGGCACCGCTGAAGGGACTGTAGCACCGCCCAAATTTCGACGGAATCAAAGGCTTTCTCATAGCCACATACGCAAGGCAAAGTAGCTCTCTCTCTCTCAGGTTGTATTCTTTTGTTTTCTGTACAATTTGCCGAAGCGTGTGTGTGATCTATGGTCCTAAAGCCATCTCGAAAACCGGCTTGTTCGGGAGGCTGGAAGTCATCGAGACTGCGTGCCAGACGATTTGTAATCACTTTCGAAAACAGCATGTAGACGCGGCTTAGAAGGAAAATCGGTGTGTAGTTCTTCAAGAGAGCGTTGTCGCCTTTCTTGAAGAAGAACACCATTGCACTCCTGCTACGGAGTAGTGCCACCATGGAGGACAGAAGAAAAGAGCTTCTGAAGGACTTCAAGTACCGGTTTTCCGTCCGCTTGAAGCTCCGCTGTAATTCCATCCTCATCTGGGGCCTTGCCGTTTTTAAGGTGCTACAGAGCCATTCTACTCTCGCTCAGACTGACGTCCGGGATATCATCGGAATCTCAATGAATACCAGCGTGAAATAGCAGCTTAATGCTATGTATCGTATGGTGAGTGTAGAACCGGATAACTTTTTTCTGGAAATGAGGCATTCCATCATTGTCCTCAGGGGTGACAACGCATCTGCATTTTGATACTTAATTTGTAATAGGTGGACTGTGTGCTCACTTATCACCCTATTTCTTTAAAAAAAAATGGCATATACATTAATAGTTTTGCCTCGAGGCAATCTATGGGGCTTATATTCAATTGTGGACTTTAGATAATCTGCTATGTATAGATGCATACACTTTCGAAGCGCCCTATAACAATAATTTAATAAGCATTTATATTTATAATATATTTTAACAAGCAATATATTTTCCTCTTTATTTGATTAACGTGAAAATTTCTAAACGAGACAAAACTTGAGGTTAAATAAAACGATGGCGAACTCCAAAGTTACCTTGTTAAAAGTTGTGCGGAAACGGGATTATCTGTGTTCCAGTTTTAGAACATATTGCTGTTTTTGTCGTACGCATATGATGTAACCGGCAGTATGTATCACTATTATTAAGTGGCGAAGCTTGCGAAGTCACTTATTAAGTGGCGAAACTTGCGAAGTCACTTATTGATTTCACGATGTCTGTCCGTCTGTCCGTCTGTCCGTCTGTCCGTCTGTCCCACGATTATCTGGAGAACGGTTTCGAATTTTCAAATTCTGTTTTCAGCAATCGATTACTGATCACCCAGGCATCTGAACGTCCTATTTTGAAACTGATTGCTCAACGGCAACCGTTAGAAACCGCTACAAAGCTGATTGCTTCGCCGCTTTGATATGCTGTTAGCTTGCTAGGTTTATTGATTTCACGATGTCTGTCCGTCTGTCCGTCTGTCCGTCCGTCCGTCCGTCCGTCCGTCCGTCCGTCTGTCCGTCTGTCCCACGATTATCTCGAGAACGGTTACGAATTTTCAAATTCTGTTTTCAGCAATCGATTACTGATCAACCAGGCATCGGAACCTCCTATTTTGAAACTGATTGCTCAACGGCAACCGTTAGAAACCGCTACAAAGCTGATTGCTTCGCCACTTTGCTATGCTGTTAGCTTGCTAGGTTTATTTTAATTGTATGTATTGATAATATAATCTTTATATTATGTAAATATAATTCTTCTGTGCGTTTGTTTGTCACTAAATTCCTCCTAAACGGCTGGAACGCGTTTGATGAAATTTGTGTGTGTTTGAGTGGGCCCCTAAATGGTTTAGATTCATAATTGAACCCGGTAACTGGCGCTGTTGTCAAGAATACCCTGTGCGAAACCACGCGGGATCGCCAGTCTATAGTAGTATCTAGTAGTGGTGTATAATATATTTCTTTAGATTTTATAATAATTCATTTTTCGTGATGTTTTCAGAAATTTTCATTTTTGTGTAATATATATATATATATATATATATATATTATTATTATTATTATTATTATATATATATATAGGAGATATATATATATATATATATATATACATATATCCTCATATAATCTTTTCTTCTGAAGCCTTTATAGTTTGTAGAATAAATGATTCATCTACAGTGCTCGCGAGTTGTAAGTACACCCGCATGATCACACAATTTTATAAGTTATTCACAAACTAGAACTACATAATATGAGGATATCTGGGCTGCACGAAATTTGAAGAATAGGTGTCTAACGATCTTATTTTCGTTTGTTTTCACGGATTTTCTCGCGTTTAATTCCCAACAAAAGAAAAAAAAGAAAAAGAAACCGCTGTAGCTAGAGAAAGCCGACAATTGTCACCAGTGCAGAAGTTAAAAGATTTTTATTAATCTAAAAAAGTTTCCTTAAAATAACGTGGTTCTTAAAAAAATGGTAAACCATTGTATTCTGTCTTGCAATCCTGTCCATCCAAAGGTTGTCTGGAAGAGATCGCTCTTAGCGATAAGACCGCCCATTGTAACACATTTCTTTTTCTCATTTTTTGTTAATATTTATGTTATTTTTGGCGTGCAATAAAGTGTTATCTATTTATCTATTTATCTGTCAGTTTTCAAAAACAGGATTTTGTCAGAGTTGTGATTAAATAACCTTGTATTTTTATATAAACGATTAACATGTAAAATCTGCAAATAATAGGTCGGGGAAAAGTTTCTTCGTCTACTTTTAACTTGTTTTAACTCCCGACGTTACGAGTGCTCTGCAGCATTTAGGGGGGTTGGGGGGGGGGGTTGGGGGGGGGGGGGGGGTTTGGTGTGATTTGTTGGATTTTATAGTTAGCCTAGAGTACTTTCATCTTTATATTATTAGTTTTGTTCCGATCTACGTTGAATGAGCTAGCTTACTGTATCTTGAACTCTTGCAGTGGTGTGCTTGGCGATAAAAGCAAAAGTCTGTCCGTAAAAGTAGTTATACACGTGTAAATATATAAGAAGTTGCTAATTTAGTTGTTTGAGTTAGCTTTGCCGTTTTTACAAGCGTATATTACGATATTTTGTAAAAACATAAATTGTTAAACTAGCCATCTTGTCCTTTCAAAAATTTTACTCCGCAAGGAGTCCATGAACCGTCCTCTAAATCTGACAAATGACAGCATTGTCATTATCGTTTGGAATAAACATGTCAGTTCTGAATGATTCGTTCATTTGACCTGGATCGCGTCAAAGTATTGATGATTGCAATTACATGTTTTGAACGTTCCGAGATCAAACGATTGACAGGACCTACGACTAAAAAGTATAGCAATGTCCGACGACCGAAATTATCGAGCAGATGTCACAGATCACAGAGTACTGAAATGAAACACGAAAGAATGCATTTGAATGATCGATCTGAATAATCCGGTTCTTCAGACGAAACAATGATTGAATGATCAGGTCACTAGAAATGAATGAATGACCCATGTCTAGTTTGGGAATAGTTCCCCGCTATACATAGTTTAGCCTTTTTCTAGTTTTAGATTTTCCGTATTATGAATGTTTTAGTATTAAATTAAAAACCATTTAAGGCGCTATCAATTCTAGGAAAGAATTTTAAAACAGTTGTTTCCTAAATATATTTTTTCATAGAGCTTACTTTACCAAGAGAAAATTATGTTGAAATCCATTTGAACTGGAGTCGTCATTCAGAAATCCGTCGGCAAATTTGATATGAGAGACGAAAAAGTAAAGTTTTCTTGCCGTCTCAGGTACGACATAAATCTTAAATCTGTCACAAATTAATGTGACAAGGGAAAGGCAGTGTCTCCTATAAAACAAAAGTACGGCTGTATTATTAAAGATAAAGTTACGTTTACGTGAAAAGAGAATCTGAAGTAAATTACTGATATAAAATAACTCATTTTATTTAAAATTTCAGTCGACGAAAATCAAAGAGTAAATAATAACAAAGTTTTAATAAACACTAGTGGTCAAAATTAGACCGGAATTCATTAAGTTTTAGGTTTGTATATTAAGCAAGCTGTATTTCACTTTTCATTGAACGTTAATATGTAAAACACAGATATCTTATGTATTCAAAATATATAATAAATGCTCTTTGGCCTTGACACACTACATACTATTGAAAAAGGAACGTTTGAAATCACACAAAATTCACAGCTCATTCAGTTAATCTGTAAGCAAATATTTGTTGGCAACCATTGACTTGGTTATACGAGGGTGGATTGAAAAGTACTCGGCCTAAAACAGATCCATTCAATTCTAAAAATCAAATCTACCCACATTATTTAGTTCAGTTCAGACTAGTTCATTGTGTGAAGTTCGAAACGTGTGCGATAATTAGTTGTGATTTTATAAATTTATTAACAAAGTAATCGGACATAATTTCCGCGAATGGAGCAAATCGAGCAGCGTGCCGTCGTTAAGTACCTCCATAAGAAGGGGCTATCATCAAAAGCCATCCATGATGACATGGTCAGTACATTAGGCGATTGTGCTCTGTCATATTCATCCGTCAAAAAATGGATAGCAGAATTTAAGCGTGGTAGAGAGAGTGTGAAAGATGAACCCCGCTCTGGAAGGCCTTCGACGTCAACTACTGACGAAAATATTAAAAAAGTACTTGATTTAATAATGGGAGACCGCAGATTAAAAATTAGAGAGATAGCCGAGATTATAGGCATCTCTTATGAATGAACTCAAAACATCATTGTCAACGAGTTGGGTTTCCACAAGGTATCTGCGAGGTGGGTTCCGCGACTGCTTTCAGTTGAACAAAAAAGGACGCGATTGACTATTTTACGCGACTGTTTGGAGTTATTTGAAGCCGATGCAGATGATTTTTTGAATCGTTTTGTTACTATAGAAGAAACATGGGTTCATTACTGTACACCGGAAACAAAACAACAATCAAAACAGTGGAGAAGACCTGGTTCACCACCTCCTAAAAAGGCTAAGTTGATTTTGTCGGCAAATAAGGTGATGGCTTCAGTATTCTGGGACTCGAAAGGTGTGATTATGATTGATTATCTTGAAAGGGGTCAGACTATAAACTCTGATTACTACTGCACCTTACTACGTCGTTTACGAGGGGAAATAAAAGAAAAACGTCGAGGAATGCTCAGAAGAAAAGTCCTGTTTCATCAAGATAACGCCCGTGTTCACACGTCAGTACAGTCAATGGCTGAAATTCACAACTGTGGCTTTGAACTGTTACCGCATCCGCCGTATTCACCTGATCTGGCACCATCAGACTTCTTTCTGTTCCCTAACCTAAAAAAGCACTTGGGAGGTCAAAGATTTTCGACAAACGACGAGGTCAAAGCAGCTGTAGACGCATATTTTGACTCTAAGGAAGAACCATTTTTTTTCAACGGTCTAAATGCTTGGAAGGGGAGGTGGCAAAAGTGTATTGAACTTGATGGTGATTATGTAGAAAAATAAAAATATAACTGATTTAGTATGTGTTTATTTTCTTGGTTAGGCCGAGTACTTTTCAATCTACCCTCGTATTACTAGCGTAAGGACCAGGCCGACCGCGCAACTAAATAGCACAAGTGTGCTGGCCCTAAAATGACAATTTAGGGCCAACGCGACTCAGTCGACAGGAGTCCGCGCGCAGGAGTATTTGCTTGTCATAAATGAGGCTGCGAGCGCAAAAACGGCCTAAGTAACAATTTATAATAAAATTAGTTAGTGGGCCTATCGTCATCACAAATCTGTTTTTTAAAGAAGCAAAATGGCTTAACTCTAATTTCTCGAGCCAACAAGAGATGGCGATAGTAACACATTTATTGCATAAAAAATATTCAAAATCTGGGTGTATGAACGGCCTAAGTTAGTTGGGTTGTTTTTGCATTGTGGCTACGCTATGTGAACTGTCACTTAGGCTTATAACATATTTTGAAAAAATACAAAATAGACATAAAAAAGAGGAAGGAAAGTGGAAATGAATCACTCATATGCTTTGACTTAATGTCTACATTGATTGCCAACTCCAGTTTTATCCACTGGAATCATATATTATAAACGCCAGCTATGGACTTATTGTTTTGTAATCCATGACTTGATTTCTAATGATGTTTACATTTATATGTGGAATGAGAGTGTGGCTTCATGGGGGGGCTCAAGAAATAGGGTCTTGCCTGCTACATTTTATAAAAACATTTGTGCCTAACATATGTAAGAATTATAACTCCTGACGGACACTTCTGAAAACTTAGATATTAGCAGTTATTATACAGATTTTGAGGTTATGTTTTATTTTTATGAAACATTACTATGTTATTGCTAATGTAAGCAGTTCAGTCTTAGCTTAGCATTTATACAGTAAATAAAACTCAAGTAGTGATTAGGTATTTATTTTATTCATACCAAATAAATACAACGTATACAGTCTCATTTGGTTAAAGTCCGTGATTCAAGCCAGGTAGGTAGCTAAAGAAGAGTATCGATATCCGTTGTTCAAGCCGAGTCGTAATTAACAAAAACCAACTGCACAGTGCACTTAGAATCCGAAAACATTTGCAGAAATGAATTTTTTTAACTCTTCAAAGCTCGCCGAATCCCTATGGATTTCTTTGTTGACAGTAATATGATCCCCTCCAAAGAGTATATAATAAAGTAATTTAATTAATGGCCCCTTTAGAACAATAAAAAAAGAGTATTCAGAACTTAGAGTACGCAAGGTATAGAGCGTGCGTATCGCTCAATGCCCATTATGCCAAGCGTAAAATTGACGCCTATGTGTTATTATACTTAAGTTATTAATTTGATTATGTAAGTATTTGTAAATTTTAGGTAAGCGATAATTATAAGGTATGGTTTAGCTCAATAAAACATAGGTACGAATTTATGAAACGAGATGCGCAAAATAATGCGTTTTAAAGTGATATAATATGATATTACATTTCGTACCGAGGAATGTTACGTTATACTATGACTCCAAACATGACGCGAAATGACGATTTTGTTTGTTTTAATCAAATTATTAATTATTGCAAAAATACTTAATAAATTAATTGATGTATAACATTTCGAAATATTGTTGGTCTATTTATTTAAATGCGCACGATTAACAGCCCTTTCATGGATACTCTGACTGAGCCGGCGCAAACCGGTTTGTACCCCGACGGAGCGTCGGTGAACCTGTCGGTGAGAGCTCACGCACACATCGCTGCGCCATGTATGGGTGTACTCGCAGCGAGCCGTTTGTATGTAGCTTCCCCTCTGGACGGTTTCTTTACTCATGTGACATAACGGCATCATAAAAACATAAAATTGAATAGCGTTTGAATATTTGGGCAATAAAGTCATAAATAAAGTAATACGCGATGCATAATTAAATGCATAATATAAAGACTCGGCGGATAATAATCCAATTTCGGAGTTAGCTTCTTTGGCCGTATCTATATATATTTTTTGCCACACTCGAATGCTGAGATAGAATAGAATAGAATAGGATAATTTTTATTCAATATACATTACATATGTAATTCTTATTCAAAGTCATTTTTTACTTTACCACTGGTTCGAAAAAAAACCCTCTGTCCTGGGAAGAACCAGCAAGAAACCCAGCGGGACTTTTTTTTAAATAAATTTTACAATATAAATGATTACGAACTATTTACAAAATTTATTTTAGAAACTGCTTGGAAGCGACCACCTCATTCCCGGGGGTTATTATCAACCATGTATTCATTTATACTATAATAACCCTTTTTATACAGTTTCAGCTTAATAAAACATTTAAACTTGGTAATAGAGAGAACTTGTACACTTTCCGGGACCTTGTTGTAATAGCGTATTCATTGCCCCAAGAATGAATTACTAACTCTGTGGAGTCGAGAAACTGTCATCACTAGCTTGTGTTTGTTCCTAGTGTTTACAGAATGTATATCACTTTTTTTTTACTAAAACTATCTTTGTTTTTGTGAACATACATTAAATTTTCGTAAATATACTGAGAGGCCAAAGTTAATATATTAATTTCTTTAAATTTATCTCTAAGAGACTCTCTCGGTTTTAGATTGTAAATAGCTCTAATGGCCCTCTTCTGTAAAAAAAAAATAGTTTCTGAATCAGCCGCATTTCCCCATAGCAAAATCCCATAAGACATTATGCTATGGAAATAACTAAAATAAACTAATCTAGCTGTCTCGACACTAGTGAGACCTCTAATCTTTTTTACAGCATAAGCTGCAGAACTTAGTCTGCTTGCTAATTTGGATATATGGGGGCCCCACTGCAAAAAAGCCACATGAATATTGTAAAAACAAAATTAAGAAATCGTATGTCACTAAATACACTAAACTCGATCCTACACAGCAGATATGGCCTTAAAAGATCAGGAAAATGTTGTCATTCCTATAACGTTCCCGAACATGTTTTAAAACACATTAGAGGGATTAAAGAGTCGCTTGTGATGCCAATGACTATTGCTTTTGAAGATGGCCCTTCACAAGCACAAGCAAAAGCACACGGCGAAGCTGATATTGATGATCTACAAATATTATTTGATTTATCTTGATGATTAAATTAACTTTAAAATAGCACTGCATTTTTAGATACACTACCTACTTTCAATTTATTTTCATTTCTTATTAATTTAAAGAAGATTTAGCAGCTGACATTTTTTTTAGCATATTTAAGTGTGTTTTAGCACTTTTTTAGCATTATCACCGCCAAAGTTTAGCATTTTTTTCATTTACATTACATTTACAGTCGTAATATCTGTTTTAGCTATATATTCTATCGCGCTCAAGGTTTGTTCGGTATCCGAATCAATGTATATATTTAGATATTTTACGATTCGGCGGTTTCGGTTTTGACTAGATATTAGATATTCTGCGATGACTCATATCAACACGGTATCGTAAAATCGTAATATCTAATACATAGTTAGTTTGTCGTCGGATATATAGATATTGGATATTGTACTGATATATAGATATTGTATCTATATACGATTTGTATCGCCCACTCCTAGTGAGAAATACCTTACTTAGCATAGTGTTGCTACTATACTTATGTATGTGTCGTTTGTGAATACGGGCCTAAATCTCAGTTAACCTCTCAATTTAGAAAACTACTAAATACGTTTAACTTGAACTATGCAACGCGCATTTCAATGGAGAAATAAATAATGCTGTTGGCATGATGCAAATTCAAACATCTGGCTACATATATTGACATGCATATTTCATATCTATAAGTATTGTAATAGAGCTTACTTTTACAAAACACCGCCCACTTCGAGAGTACAACATGTGCAGAAAGAGAGATAGCCGTCGAAACACGGCTTAGTGTGAAGAAAACGGACTGTTCACACACATCTGTTATCATTATCACACATTGAAATTTACCGATAGACAAGGACAGAGATAGGAAACGTCGTAGTTGTGCGAGCGAAATCGCGTTATTTTATCGCGTATCGTGTCTCTCGCACATGTTTGTATTATCTAATCTCGCTCTCTATTCTATCTATCTTATCTATTTTTATTTCTTGAATTATTAGAACACTGTTTAACTGCACAAGAAGTCATTCAGAGTCTTTTTTTATGGCAACTTTCTCTATTTCTGACATTTTGGTTTATATTATAGAACCGAAGTGCTGGTATGTAACTGTATCTGCAGCGTCCGTACAGCTAACGCCCTCTACGGAAACTCCATAGTACTAATTAATACATATCTCCGTTAACTCAATAGTTATTTAGTTATCGAAAAATCTAGCGATGTCTTTAAGCGTGGAAAGTGGTTTTGATGATTGAAAATAGATGTCGCTGTTATTGCGCAGACACGGGTGCAAAGAGTATAGTAATATATATGGAAGAAGAGAGACCTCTTGCGAGAAAAACTGGTGCTCTTTGGAAACAGCGCCACCTGATGATTGTTACGCCAACTATAATATTTACATGTGTGTGTGTATATACCAATACACTTACACGAGAGCATTATGTGAATGTGTGTGTGTGTGTATATGTACAATGCTCTTTGCCTACACTCACATTCAATATTCTATATATTACTATTTCCATTCCAATTTTCTACGAATGTAGAATGTAATTTCTACATTCGTAGAAAATTGGAATGGAAATAGTAATAAATGAATATAATAGGTACATATTGGAATTTATAAAAATTTAATAACGCAAAGCTTAAGAGTAAGATTAAATTAACAATTAGCTATGCATTCATACATATGTAGAAAATTGGAATGGCACACGGTTAATTTGACCAAACAGAAATAAAACAATTATTTTCATAGAGATTTAAATATATTATTAACAGTTATTAGATACACAGAAATAAACTTGGGCACTCAATTTTAGATGATAATGGAAGCATCTTAGAACACACCGTCTTCAGCAACCCATTATTATTCGTAAAACATTTTCATTAAGTAAAACGACTCTAATAAATCACCATAAACTAAATATTCACTGGCTAGTAACACTACAATTAAGTAATTGTTAAGAAAGTACGAAATACGAAATTAACTAAATCGACATCAAACTTTTGAATTTGTCTTAGAAAAGTTAAACAAAACGAACTCGATTCACTTTGAAAATGGTTTGATACATTCCCGTTTAAAATAATATCTAATTAATGAAAAATTAACTTTGAAACTTTTTCTTTTTTAATTTCATAAAAATTAAAAACATGTAATAATTTAGGTTATTTTTTTCGAACTAACTTACTAACTTTAACTGCAGATACAGATACATTTATATTTTCGGCTACAGAGCTTGTAGTACAGACTAATCATTTCAATCGAACTTAAATATAATCGGAACGTATAATTTATATATACTTTATAAATCATGGATTAAACAACTTTTATTTGTCATGCATACATATGACAAAATATATAGTTTATAATTTATAAGACAAGTAAAAATAATTTTAATGGACAGGTGACAAAGATATTAAAGCCATCTAGTGAGTATTAAACTAACTAAACTGAGGAAATTATGACCCGTATAATACACTTGATGGCGTTACTTTCTATGACCAAATGCATTACTATGGAACTGTACCCCCCCTGCACGGGTGTTGTTAAATGACAAAGCAAAAATAACTTTGTTGTTATAGGTTATAAACATGTGTCTTTTTTCACTAATAATATTGTATTATTACTATTATTTTTTATATTAATATTTATATTTGGATAAGAACTTAGTAGTGACTCTAAGTTATATTTACCTTCATCTAAAAAAAAATTCTTTGGCCTTATGTACTACATACTATGTACTATATACTATATACTCTTTGGCTTGACCTTAGGTCAGACTAATTTGTTTATTGAACTGTCAAGATCTCAGTATATATCGCTGGAGCACGGACGGGGTATGTCGAACTCTGGTGGACTAAATTCCAGTTTTTTATTTACTTTCGACTTCTTACACGATGTCCCATAGTTGTCCTTAGAAGCAAATAGGGGAAATGTAAGAGAGATCTCATTTTCTCCGAGTTTAAATTTCTGCCATCTATTTTAAAGCAGACATGACCGGCAACGCGGGGCAGCGCAAATGTATCTATCCCATCTGATACTGCGTTCGCACGCAGGCACATCATAACTGCCTGCCAAGCGTGACAGTTATTATGGCAAATCTTTCCAGGAACGGAAGAAGCACATGTCTAGCAGTGAACTGTAAAGAATACAATTTCGTCATCAGTCTTGCCAAAAACTCTTCGGATTATCTAAGTACAGAGATGTTTCAAGCTGACATATCATCAAGAACAGGGATGGCCAACCTTTTTACTTAAACGTTTTAAGTACTACAGTCCTGTACCTATCCCTTTTAACTTATAAGGAGACATTCCATCTTAGTCCTCTGTTGCCAACGCATCTGCATTTTGATTTTAATCGAGGATGGATAAAAGTGTCTATGGACCTGTGTTTGTTACCTTTATATCTACAAAAAATATATAATATAATATATACCTCATGTGTTAATAATTTTTCGGACACACCGACAAAAATTCGAAAAATAATTAATCATGTCTCAAAATAAATAACCGGAAACCTTGAGTTTAATAGAAGCCAATTATTTCGATATTACAGACTGACACTTCAATTTTACTTATATTACACATTAATAGAGTACAAATGAAGATCGACCTAATAATTCAGCTTAATCCTGCAAAAGGTTGTGCCCTTGCCGCACAGCTTAGAGACGTATTATCCTGTCCGCGAGATAGACATGGGAAATAAGATAAAGTTTTGTCTAGGGTGTAATGGTATATTAAAGAAAACAAATTAGATGTGCAGATTAATAGTTTCTTTTAATATATATGACACGATATCTGAACACGTGTCGTGTCACACTGGTTCTATAAAAATTAATCACTTTAATACTGATGTCGGAGCTGTCGAATTATTGTACTTTTTCTCACCAACTATCCCACAGACAAAATAAAGTGGAATTCTTATAACTTTCTCGTCTAATTTTCCCCACCAAACGCATCTTGGTGTGACGAGACGTATTATATAGGCAGTAACTTTACAATTATTTAACTTTGATGATTTTGTGGCGCATGGAAGGAAAAGGGGAGATCTCCCGCCGGGCAAGGTGTTCTGCCCGGGGAGCGGCCAACGCTCAGAGTGGTAGCTCGAAGCATTTCTATATATATACTGCTTTAACTTTGAACCTTTGTTAGCGCGATTTAAGCTTCTATGTGTTTCGCTTGTGGCGCGACGACAGCGAATCCAGATCACCCCCTGCTCAGACCAGAGGTCGATAGTGCAGTCCGATTGCCAGTGCGTCCTTAATGCCGGTGGGGAATGCATGCTATGTGCGTAAGGGCAAATGACGCCGGTGCGAATGATATGTTGGTGTGTAATGCATGCCGTACTACGCACTTGCAAGTGATGCCGGTGAGAACGATGAGCCGGAGCAAGTGGCAGAGATTGCCTTGTAGTCTGCGGTGAGTCGAGAAGAAGGCAAGTGATCAGCGAGAGTGCCGTGAAGCAGATGCGAGCAGTAAGGCTCAGAGCCGTGCCGAACACTGTAGCGCAGAGAGTAGCTTGAAGGAACAGGAAACATTATTATTCCAGTGCTGCGATGAACCATTATAAAGCTAGATGACTTGCAGAATGAGAAGACTGCAGACAATATCTGCTCGGGAGCGAATTAATGGGGTACTTGTGGACGATGACGAAGGTTTTTGAAGTTGTATTTTCCGAAGGTTATTCGTTGCGTGTTCATATCACGTCGGGTAGTCACCAATGTAATAGTGGTGAATGGGGTCCACTATTAACAGACTCCGAGTTGTCTAGTGGCGGAGAAATGAAACTATTTTCTGATATGCCTTACTATGTGCAGGCGAATGATGTGTTTCGCTTGTGGCGCGACGACAGCGCCGCCACAATTTATTTAATTGAAAAACACATAAAAAAGGTCTCGAAGGTCACTTATGTCAGCCCAAGGGCGAACAGTGGACGCGGTTACTACATACCACTATAATTTGTTCCATCGAGCAATGAGTAATGGGAAAAGTGGACGAAAAAATTATAAGGATTACCCTTTTTCTTACCAGTGAGACAGTTGATGGGAAAAAGTGGAATGATTCGGGCTGTCTAACTATCAAGGTGACGATGGGTCTAAGTCTCTCTCTACTCTTTAAACTCTAAATATCAAAGTCTGACTGGTTGAAAAACCTAAAACGACTTTACATAGAATGATGTGAAAAAATAAATGAAACAGGTATGTGAGATTTGGCATCTTTATAATAGTTTATATGGAGAGGTGCAAAAAGTTAAAAGGACATTTCTAAAACTCGCCTAAGAACCAACATATATTTGACAATTACCAAAATTATTATCCTTAATTATGCATTAGATAACATTCATTAGACAGAAGTGTCCACTTCTGAGTTGTGAAATCAAATTAAAAAGAACTTTTTCGATTTTGAACTTTGTATCTATTTTTTAATATTAATGTGCTGGGTTTATGGCCTCTTGTGATTTGGCCAATCGCACAATACCTTCATTCACATATTTCATTTTGTTGTTATAAACTCAAATATATTATGAAAACGTTTATATTTCAAAATATATCTCACATTAATATATGTCACAACGAACTGGGGTACAGTGAAATCATCTGTTTTCATTTAAAATAACAATACTATTGTACTCTGATTGGCAAATCAGCATTGTGCCACGCAATAAAAAAAAGCGGCCAAGTGCGAGTCGGACTCGCCCATGAAAGGGTTCCGTAGCAGCAAGTTACATAATTTAAGATTTATGACGAATAAAAAAAAAACTACTTACTAGATCTCTTCCAAACTAATTTTCGGTGGAAGTTTACATGGTAATGTACATCATATATTTTTTTAGTTTTATCATTCTCTTATTTTAGAAGTACCGGGGGGGGGGGGGGGGGGGCACATTTTTCCACTTTGGAAGTGTCTCTCGCGCAATTCAGTTTAGAAAAAAATGATATCAGAAACCTCCTTATCATTTTGAAGACCTATCCATAGATACCCCACACGTATGGGTTTGTTGAAAAAAAATTTTTCAATTTCAGTTCTAAGTATGGGGAACCCCCAAAATTTATTTCTTATTTTATATTTTTGTGTGAAAATCTTAATGCGGTTCACAGAATACATCTACTTACCAAGTTTCAACAGCATAGTTTTTATAGTTTTATTTTATAGTTTTTATAGTTTTATTTGCGCTGCCCCGCGTTGCCGGTCATGTCTGCTTTAAAATAGATGGCAGAAATTTAAACTCGGAGAAAATGAGATCTCTCTTACATTTCCCCTATTTGCTTCTAAGGACAACTATGGGACATCGTGTAAGAAGTCGAAAGTAAAAAAAAAACTGGAATTTAGTCCACCAGAGTTCGACATACCCCGTCCGTGCTCCAGCGAGGCGGAATGCTTAGCAATTACACATGAGATTTATCAGTGATTTACATTATGTATAATATATATATATATATATATACGAGGGCGGCACTGAAAATTTTGGGAATCAAGGAAGTGACACAACATTACTATTTAAAAATGTATTTATTGCTTTTCGAAGTATTCTCCGCGAAATTTGACACATTTTCCATTCCATTCGGAAGTTGGGGTCTCCAAAATGGCCGTTTTGTGGGCTTCCACAGCTTCTTCAGGTGATGAAAATCTCTGTCCACGCAATTTATTCTTTATTTTAGGGAAAGTATAGAAATCATTAGGGCTTAGGTCTGGGCTGTACGGCGGATGGTCTAATAATTCTATGTTTTCTTGCTCTAAAAACTCTTTTGTTCTGTGTGCGGTGTGAGAACTCGCATTGTCGAAGGAGGATGATGCGGCGGTTGCAGTTCTCCTTACGGAGTTCAGAAACAACCACGTGGCAAACAAATGCTAGCATACCATTCTGCATTAACCGTTCTTTGTCCCTCAAGAGGAATAGTCGTATCATGGCCGGTTTTGGAGACAAACGTGGCCACCATTTTTTTTGCAACACTCCGTGAACGAACAATTTTTGTTGGCTTTAAGTCATTTTCGAACACCCAAAGTCGTGACTGGTTTTTTGTTTCGGGTTCGTACGCGTATATCCAGGATATTGTATACAGTATAACCTGATACGATGTTGTATACAGCATTTGAGGATTCTGCGTGGAATCTTTCGAGAGTTGTGACGCACCAAGTAACGCGAGCCGCTTTTTACTCTTCACAGAGCTAATGCGGTATCCATCGGAAAAACAACTTTTTTACACCTAATTGTTCATGCAAGATTATTTGTATTTGACTCGTGCCAATGTCTAAAGTTGCCTGAATTTCGCGGTATGTCACATGTCGATCTTCCTCAATCAGCTTACGCACAGCATCAACGTTTTCTTGGGTGACTGCAGTTTTTGGACGACCTTGACGGGGATCATCACTGAGCTTGACACGTCCACGTTGAAATTCAGCAAACCAGCGATAAATTGTGGTTTCGGATGGGGCTTCATCATCAAATGCAGAAATCATCCGGTCAACACACTGTTTTTGTGTTAAACCACTTCGAAAGTCATAATAATTCATAGCTCTTGAATTTTCTCGAGTCAATTCCATTTTCTCAACGACTAAACAAGTTTGACAAAACCTTGTGACAAGACCGAGAATCTTTTTTTAAATAAATAAATGGTATTCGATTTTTAAAACCAAGGAGTTTTCAATTAAAAATATTTTAATATGACAGGAACAGTGGAAATATTCCATTCCCGATACTTTAGTGCAACCCTCGTATATATATATATTATTAAATTTTTGCACTTTTTCTTCTTTTTTCATTAAATTTTTTTATGTTGGGACAGCCTGTAATTTGTAATTCAATAAGAATATCCAATGCCAACATAGAAAGCAATAAATAGTATATATTGTAATTACTGTAGGATGTCCTTTAAAATAAATAAATAAATAAAATTTAAATATTTATTCTATATAACAACGCTGTCGTCGGCATTTTGTCAAATTGACCCAATTGATCTACAACACCTGACTTAGGTGCTCTGATGATGATGCTGCAAGAACAGGCTCGCCGACAGGAGAAACAGGCCCGCCGACAGGAGGAACAGGCCCGTCGGTTGGAAGAGCAGCTGCAGTGCGGACAGGAGGAACAAGCCCGCCAACAGGAGGGACAGGCCCGCCAACAGGAGGGACAGGCCCGCCAACAGGAGGAACAGGCACGCCGACAGGAGGAATAGGCCCGTCGGTTGGAAGAGCAGCTGCAGTGCGGACAAGAGGTACAAGCCCGCCAACAGAAGGGACAGGCCCGCCAACAGGAGGAACAGGCCCGCCGACAGGAAGAACAGGCCCGTTGGTTGGAAGAGCAGCTGCAGCGCGGACATGAGGAACAGGCCCGCCAACAGAAAGAACAGGCCCACCAACAGGAGGAACAGGGCCGTCGGTTGGAAGAGCAGCTCAAACGCTATAGGGAAGAGCAGATGCTCCTCATGAAGGACCTTTACGCTACCTTCGGGAAAGAGATAAAGGAGGTGAAGGATAGGGTTGCTCAATATGACAACCGCTTGTCGGAAGCTGAAACCCGAATCGACCAAGTGTACAATCGGATTGACAACGTGAAGAAAATGCTGGACGACCTCAAACATGGAGATGGAATTACAGCTCCCGTGGTAGCTACAACACCTTCGCTAAGTGAATAATTCAAAGTGCCGCCGTTCAACGGGACTTCTTCCTGGTCGGCCTACAAAATCCAGCTCGAGGCTGTTATGAAGGCGAACGGCTGGAATAGAAGTCAGGCCATGACTGCTCTCACCCTAGGCCTCCGCGACCAGGCTTTAACTGTTCTGGAAGTTCTCGGTAAGGAAGTGACTTACGAGCAGCTCAACCAAATCAGGCATTGGAGGCGAGATATGGCGACACTCACCTGGAACACGTCTTCCGTGCGCAGCTCAAAGATCGCGTGCAACGCATCAACGAAAACCTGCAGCAGTGGGCCCTTGAGGTGGAGAAGCTGGTTCGAAAAGCATACCAGTCTGTACCTGCGGTAATTGTAGGGAACCTGGTGCAGACATTCATCGACGGCATCCGCGACCTTGAAGTCAGATCTGCTGTGAGGCTCGGGCACCACGAGACGCTTAAGGACGCGTTGGCCCATGCACTGGAGGTGGATGCCGAGCGGCATGATCATCGTTCCTATCGCGTCACGGAGGTTGCAGCGGCTACAGTTTGCGACCGCAATAAAGGATACAGCCCTAGGTGCTACGGCTGTGGGAAAAGGGCCATATTCGATCCATCTGCCCTAACTAAGGTACTCCTAAGATTGTCCATGTGGATCGACTGGCGCGTTATTATGGGGCCAATAATGCTAGGAGGGGGCAGTGTTGCGCGCCACTATTAATGTCTTGTACATGGCAACACTAGTTACCACCAGCGCCCTCTAGTGTCGAGATGCAGATTTAGGAGAGTCAAGATCCTTCTAGAAATTTCGGGACCGATATGTACTCGAACATTCTAGATGTCGCTACAGTAGAGGGTTTAGGAAACTATCTGACGCCCTATATAAGACCGGTATAGACCACGACCGAGTCGGTATTGAATTGGAGATATAAGCGAATACTTCTAAGTGATATAGCTTCTGAACTGGAAAGGATACGGTATTAACATCAATGGCGAGTACATCACTCACCTTCGATTTGCCGACGATATAGTCCTTATGGCAGAATCGCTGGAGGACCTAAGCACTATGCTCAATGACCTCAATAGTGTCTCCCAACGGATAGGTCTTAAGATGAACATGGACAAAACAAAGATTATGTTTAATGTCCATGTCACACCTATGCCGGTAGTTGTTGGGAGCACTAAGCTCGAAGTTGTTGACGAGTATGTTTACCTGGGACAAATAGTCCAATTAGGTAAGTCCAACTTCGACCGAGAGGTCAATCGACGGATTCAACTCGGCTGGGCAGCGTTCGGGAAGTTACGACACATCTTCTCGTCAGACATACCTCAAAACCTTAAAACGAAATTGTACAACCAGTGCGTGTTGCCAGTGATGACTTACGGAACTGAGACGTGGTCCTTCACTGCTGGCCGTATGAGGAAGCTCAAGGTCGCTCAGCGAGCTATGGAGAGGGCTATGCTCGGAGTTTCTTTGCGTGATAAACTTAGGAATAAGGATAGTAAGGATTTTGATGGTGGTAGAGCCACGCAACAGTTTACGCTGTTGCACGTATGGGCCGGCTCGAGCCGGGTTTGTACCACGACCTCACAGAAAACCGGCGTGAAGTAGAAGCTTTGCTTCTGCGTTTCGTCTGGTGAGTGCAGGTGGCCGGAGGCCCAATTCCCCCCCCCCCCCATCAACATGGTAGCGGAATTACACAAAAGACTACCCCAGGAGGGTACCAGTACCCCTGGAGAATCCCTCGCTGAGCATCCACGACCATGTTATTCTAATCCTGAGCGTGGGTGCTCAGGCTGCCCCGCGTATTCTGGGGGGGGGGGCAAAATTCCGCTCAAAAACATAACTGCTCGGGGCAAACTGAGCAATAATACCAAGGCGACCCCTGCCACGCTATCCGTGAATTTCTGCAACATCAGGGGACTTCACTCTAACCTGAACGCCGTCCACTACCATCTCGAGACGGCAAAGCCGGCCTTGCTCTTCCTGACCGAGACGCAGGTTTCCTCTCCGGCTGATATTTCGTATCTCTCCTACCCGGGGTACAAATTGGAGCACTCCTTTGTGCCTCGGGATGGAGTTTGCGTGTACGTCAGAGAGGACATCTGTTCTCGACGCCTCGGCAGTCTTGAAGGTTCGGACCTGTCCATCCTTTGGCTACGCGTAGACAGCGACGACCATCCGCGCGTCTACGGGTGCCTCTATAGGTCCCATAGCGGTAATACCGAAACAGACCGACTCATCGACCACGTCCAAATGGCTACAGATTCCTTGCTACAACAGGTCCCATCCGCAGAGATCGTGATCCTTGGCGATTTTAACGCCCACCATGCCGAATGGCTGGGTTCACGTTTAACCGATCATGCGGGGAGAGCTGTTTATGACTTTGCCTTGGCATATGGTCTGACACAACTGGTTACTTCGCCTACGCGGATTCCAAATGTGGAGGATCATACACCTTCCCTGTTGGACCTTCTGCTGACCTCTCATCCGGACGGATATCAGGTTTCCGTCGATGCCCCTCTCGGCTCTTCGGACCACTGTCTGATCCGGAGTGTGGTGCCACTCACGCTCCCTTCGCGGTTGCGTTCTGCAGGTTGCCGCCGTGTTTGGCATTACAGGTCGGCGGATTGGGACGGAATGCGGTCTTTCTTTGCATCCTACCCATGGGGGCGGGTTTGCTTGTCGCCGGATGATCCCAGCGCTGTTGCTGACTCTGTCACTGATGTGGTGCTACAGGGAATGGAACTATTTATTCCATCATCTGTGGTACCCATCGGAGGCAGATCTCAGCCTTGGTTTGGTCGCTCCTGTAAAACTGCATTACGCAGTAAGCAGGAGTGTTATCAAGCCTGGGCTGCGGCTTCGGCGACTCGGGATGTAAACACCAGCATACTTAAAAAGAAGTATAACTTCGCCTCCAGGTCCTTCAAAAGAGTTATTGCCAAGGCAAAGTCAGAGCACATAGGCAGAATTGGCGAGAAACTAGTTCGCCTTCCTTCGGGAACCCGTGCATTCTGGTCTCTCGCCAAGGCTGTCCAAGGGAATTTCTGTAAGCCATCACTACCATCTTTGCACAGGGAGGACGACTCACTGGCCCATGACGCAAAAGACAAAGCCGACCTTTTAGGCTCCCTTTTTGCATCCAACTCGACTCTTGATGACGGGGGGAAAACACCGCCGACCATTCCGCGGTGTGAGTGCTCCATGCCGGATGTGCTGTTCTCACAGCGCTCGGTTCGCAAAGCACTTCTCTCCCTGGACATCCAGAAGTCGAGTGGGCCTGACGGAATCCCCCCAGTTGTGCTGAGGACGTGTGCTCCGGAGTTGGCACCGGTCCTAACGCGTCTTTTCCGGTACTCCTACTCCCAAGGCGTAGTCCCGAATTCATGAAAGACAGCTTTTGTCCACCCGATCCCTAAAATAGGCGACCGCTCAGACCCGTCCAACTATAGGCCTATCGCGATCACCTCCTTGTTCTCCAAATTAATGGAATCCATTGTTAACTGCCAGCTCATCCGGTACCTTGAGGATCACCAGCTGATTAGTGACCGCCAGTACGATTTTCGTCGGGGTCGATCAGCTGGTGATCTTCTGGTCTACCTGACCCATAGATGGGCGGAGGCAGTAGAGTCCAAGGGGGAGGCGTTGGCCGTTAGTTTGGACATTGCGAAGGCCTTCGATCGGGTTTGGCACAAAGCGCTTCTTTCGAAGCTCCCTTCCTATGGGCTTCCCGAGAAATTGTGCAATTGGATCACCAGCTTCCTTGCAGATCGGAGCATCAAGGTCGTTGTAGACGGTGCATGTTCTGACTGCAAGCCTATTAACGCTGGTGTTCCACAAGGCTGTGTGCTATCACCAACGCTGTTTCTTCTGCATATCAATGATATGTTGTTAACTGGTAACATTCATTGCTATGCGGATGACAGCACTGGTAATGCTCTATACACCGGCCGTGCTAATATTTCTCGGGAAAACGTCTCCGAGTACCGGAATAAACTTGTGTCTGAAGTCGAGTCTTTGCTGGACAAAGTCTCGGACTGGGGGCGACTAAATCTAGTCCAGTTTAATCCTCAGAAGACACAAGTTTGCGCGTTTACCGCTAAAAAGAACCCCTTTGTCGTATCTCCTCAGTTTCAAGGCACTCCCCTAGTTGCCTCAGCCAGTATCGGAATCCTTGGCGGCGACATATCGAGTGACGTGCAGTTTCGTGGTCACTTGGAAGAGAAGGCCAAATTAGCCTCTAAAAAGCTTGGCGTGCTCAGCAGAGCGGGACAGTATTTCATGCCGGCACACCGCCTGCAACTTTACAAGGCGCAGGTTAGGCCTCACATGGAATACTGTTCCCATCTCTGGGCAGGGGCTCCCCAGTGCCAGCTCCTTCCACTTGACCGCATCCAGCGCAGAGCGGCTCGAATCGTCAACGACCGAGCCCTTTCCGATCGGCTCGATTCATTGGCACTGCGAAGAGATGTTGCATCTCTTTGCATTTTCTTTCGCATCTACCATGGGGAGTGCTCTGAGGAATTGTTCGGATTAATCCCAGCCGCTAAATTTCACGAACGCACATCGCGGCAGAACTCCCGATACCATCCACACCATCTGGATGATTGGCGGTCCACCACTGTGCGATTTAGAAGATATTTTCTTCCTCGCACGACTTCCTTGTGGAATCGATTACCATCAGCGATTTTTCCGGACCGATACGACTTAGGGACCTTCAAGAAAAGAGCGTACTCCTTTTTAAAAGGCCGGCAACGCATCTGCAATTCCCTCCCTGGTGTTGCAGTTGTTCATGGGCGGCGGTAGTCACTTACCATCAGGTGAGCCGCATGCTCGTTTGCCCCCTCTCCTATAAAAAAAAAATCCGCAGTAGAACCAGCTAGACATAGCCCAACGGATTAGTAAGCTGAAGTGGCAGTAGGCCGGCCATATAGCTCGAAGAACCGACAACCGATGGGGAAGAAAGGTTCTCGAGTGGCAGCCTCGTACCGGTAGGCGAAGTGTAGGGCGTCCCCCCACGAGATGGAGTGACGACCTGGTAAGACATGCAGGAAGTCGATGGATGCAGGTGGCTCAAGACCGTGCTTTGTGGCATTCTTTGGGGGAGGCCTATGTTCAGCAGTGGACTTGTGAAGGGCTGTAATGATGATGATGATGACAAATTCTCACCACTCCATTAGTTGACTGGTAGAGAATGCCTCAAGGCATTAAGTCCGCCCTTTGTATTCTTTTGTTTTAAGGAATGCAATAAAGAATAAATAAATTAAAAAAAAATGATGATGATGATATAACTTCGAATTAAAGTGACCAGTAATACAATTGTGTTTTATTATTAGTGTGTTTTTAAGTTGTAATTAGTGTTCTGTAATTAAAGTGTTAATTTTGGTAATTCAATCAGCAGTTTTTAATTGTCTCGAACCCCAAGCTCGTAACAATATGTTTCCGGTTCGATTTCATCGTGTTTTTTACTTTTGGTTTGCTTTTATGCATTCCTGAATATGGTTTTAAATTATTTTTCTAAATTATTTGTATTTGAAAGGGACGAAGAGAGAACGAAGTGTGAAATATGGGTAAATCAGGAATGTCTAGAACAGGTAAATGAAATTGTATACTTGGGGAGTGCTTTTAGCCGGGATGGAAGATGTGATTTAGATGTGGACAGGCGTGTCGCTGCTGGTACAAGGTCAATGGTGCCCTGACTGTGTTAGTCAAAAGGCAAGGCGTAGTGAAGAGTGCACGCCTTGCAATACATAACGCAGTGTTGATACCGACTTTGTTATATGGCAGCGAAACCTGGGTATCTCAGAAGAAGCATAAAAGCAAGTTGAATGCAGTGGAGATGCGATCTCTTCGTAAAATGTGCGGCATTACCATGGCCGACCGAAAGCGAAACGAAGAGATTCGCAATATGGCAGGTTTGAAAGATGACCTTATCACAAAAATTGATAAGGGCGTGCTTCGATGGTTTGGGCACGTTGAGCGAATGAGTGACGACCGAATGGTGAAGAAAATATATAGCGCGAAAGATAATATTAAAAGGTGTCGAGGTAGACCGAGACTAACTTTCGAAGACCATGTGAGCAAATTGCTCGAAGAGGGGAGGGTCAAGAGTACTCGGATACCTAGACGTGCATGTATGAAGAAGATAATGAATCTGAAAGAAACGAAAGAGGTATGTAAGGATCGTGACACTTGGCGATCTGTTCTCTCTGGCTACCCCGTCAGGGATTGTGCGTGAAGATAAGTGAAGTGAAGTGAAGTGAATATGGTTTTATCATGCAGTTCAGAATATTTGCCATTATGTCCACGGTTTGTACCCTGATTAGGTATCTTAGTAGCAAGATGCTTCGCAGTCGGTGCGTCTAAACTACTGGGAAAATATTAAACTAGGAATATGCATGAGAGCCTATCCAGATGGACTCTTAAAAGGCGAAGTAGACAAGTGGTAAAATTAAAAAAAAATTGTACAACTGATTTCAATATAAATTGTTAACGATAACTCAAAAACTGGTCAGATCTCGATCAAAGGACCACGTTAGAAGCTCCAGCTTTCAAATAAAAAAAGAATCATCGATATCGGTTCACCGATAAAAAAGTTATGAGGTAACACACATAAAAAACATACAGTCGAATTGAGTAGGAAGTAGGAAGGAAGGAGCCCCACCGCTTAGTAGAAAGTATATTGCCTGTCTGCTGTGAATTATACATTTGTAACAGTGTACATTGTTCAACTTTGTTCAACAGTCTTGACTTCGGACACAAGTTTGTTCCGGTACTCGGCGACGTTTTCCTGAGAAATATTGGCACAGCTGGTGCATAAAGCATTATCAGTGCTGTCGCTCGCATAGCAATGAATGTTACCGGTTTGCAACATATAATTGATATGCAGAAGAAACAGCATTGGTAGGTTACCAGCGTTAATGGGTTAAATCGGGTTAAATTTTACTGGAAACGAGGCATTCCATCTTAGTCCTCACGCGTGATAACGCATCTTCATTTTGGTTCGTAATCAAAGATAGATGTAGACGTCTATGGGCCACAGAAACCACTTTCCATCAGGTGGACTGTGTGCTTGTTTGTCACCTTTATCCTATAAAAAAAATCTTGTTTTAAAATAGAAATATAGTTTAATAGATAAACCTATAGAAAAAACATTTCCTTTAAATACATATGAATTGACGCAAAACGTGCAACAGAAGTGGAGGAAATAGTCTGGAAGTGCTATGTCGTCCCACTGTGACAAGAAATAAAATCAAAGCTCTTACTATTGATTTTGTATGTACGCGTAAAGAACATAATCTTGTTTACGTATCGATTTTACAGAGATGTCAAATATTGTTAGTTTGGTTATGAATTTGCATTTGAAGTGAAGACAAATGAAATTTTAAAAATTACATATTATGTTTTTTAATATACCTTGTTCATTTCATATTTTTACAATTGTCTTGTTATGTCATCCCATTCTAAAGTATGTTCAAAATTTTATATCTCTAGCTCATCATGAAGTTAGTTTAAAATGAAATAAATACTTTTTTAACAATGGTAGAGCCACGCGGCAGCTGTTGCTGTCGCACGGATGGGCTGGCTCGAACCGGGGTGGTACCACGACCTTACAGAATACCAGCGTGAAGTATAGGTTTACCTCTGCGTTTCGCATGGTGAGTGCAGGTGGCCGGAGGCCCTTTTTACTGGAAATGAGGCATTCCATCTTAGTCCTCACGGGTGACAACGCATCTGCATTTTGATTCGCAAACGAGGATAAATGTAGATGTCTATGGGCCGCAGCAACCACTTTCCATCAGGTGGACTGTGTGCTCGTTTGTCACCCTTATCCTATAAAAAAAAAAACTATATTCCTCCCGAACAGACAGACACAAAAGCGAGTTAATAAAAACGCGGTAAGAAGTAAAGTGGCCTATTTAGAGCAACATATCACAACAGTCCAGCAGTGTGGTCGATTACGTTTCATTGTTCTTGGTCGTTACCAGATGATTAAAAGTAAAATCAAGTGACAATCTACATTCTTTTCACTGTACAGTTTTTTATAGGATAGGGTGACAAACGAGCACACAGTCCACCTGATGGTAAGTGGTTGCTGCGGCCCATAGACATCTACGTTTATCCTCAATAAAGTATCAAAATGCAGATGCGTCGTCACCCGTGAGGATTAAGATGGATTGCCTTTTTTCCAGTAAAATGGGTTTCCGGTTCTCTACACTCACCATACGAAACACAGCAATGTGAAGCTGCTATTTTACGCTGGTATTTTGTGAGAGCGTGGTCCTTCCGCGGTCGAGCCGACGCATTCGTGCTACAACCATACTATACTAATATAGCTGTAGCATGGCTCTACCACGTAAAAAGTCTTCTCCTTATTGCTGTGGGTTTGTTTTATATCTACTAAGCTAGCGCTTATCTTCGATCCCACCTGATGGTAAGTGGTGATGTAGCCTAAGTTGGTGATGCGTATTGACTTAACAAAAGCTTATTCTATGTTTTGGGGCAAGGAAGGGTCTGTCGCGTTCCCTGATAATATGTTTTATTGAATAAGAGTAGAATAAAACTAATTTTTACAGGTTTTATCGGGGTAAATTTTAACATCTTGTTTTACCTCGATGATTTTGGTGCTTTTAATAAAAATCGCTCATTAGTCCGCCATTTGTTTTTCTTTTTGTAAATATGAAATAAAGTCTCAATAAATAAATAATATTAGCGTCAATATAAGAAATCATAATACATTTTACTACGATTACGATTACTACGGAACTGACTTATAACCACCCTCTTACGAGAACCTCTTTCTACTACCAAGCAGAAGTGCACCTATTGCTACGCTGTTCGTGGAGTAAGAGTATAATCACATGGTGTCAGGAATTTTATCTTTGTCGTCACGCTTACTTACTTCACTCGTAGTACAATCTGGCATCGTCCATAGCAGCCTAATATCCATAAGCCTCTCTTTGTAAAGAATGTGAATTCTATACCAGTCTGCAGAATATTTATGAGATGATAGATGAGACTATTCCGAAGATATCCCGGACGTCAGTCTGAGCGAGATTAGAATGGCTCTCCAGCATCTTAAAAACGGCAAGGCCCCAGGCGAGGATGGAATTACAGCGGAGCTTCTGAAAGCGGGTGGAAGACCGGTACTTGAAGTCCTTCAGAAGCTCTTTAATTCCGTCCTCCATGGTGGCATTACACCGGAGGCGTGGAGCAGATGTGCGGTGGTCTTGTTCTTCAAGAAAGGTGACAACGCTCTCTTGAAGAACTACAGACCGATTTCCCTTCTGAGCCGCGTCTACGTGCTGTTTTCGAGAGTCATTACGAATCGTCTCGCGCGCAGACTTGACGACTTCCAGCCTCCCGAACAAGCTGGTTTCCGAAAGGGCTTTAGCACCATAGACCACATACATACCCTTCGGCAAATTGTACAGAAGTCCGAAGAGTACAATTTGCCACTATGTCTGGCGTATGTGGACTATGAGAAAGCCTTTGATTCCGTCGAAATTTGGGCGGTGCTGCAGTCCCTTCAGCGGTGCTAAGTTGACTGTCGGTATATCGAAGTGCTGAAGTGTTTGTACAGTAGAGCTACGATGGCTATCTGAGTACAGAATCAGAGTACGAAACCTATCCAATTGCAGAGAGGTGTAAGACAGGGTGATGTTATATCCCCGAAACTCTTCACCGCTGCATTGGAAGACGTTTTAAAGCTTCTGGACTGGAAAGGATACGGTATTAACATCAATGGCGAGTACATCACTCACCTTCGATTTGCCGACGATATAGTCCTTATGGCAGAATCGCTGGAGGACCTAAGCACTATGCTCAATGACCTCAATAGTGTCTCCCAACGGATAGGTCTTAAGATGAACATGGACAAAACAAAGATTATGTTTAATGTCCATGTCACACCTATGCCGGTAGTTGTTGGGAGCACTAAGCTCGAAGTTGTTGACGAGTATGTTTACCTGGGACAAATAGTCCGACTAGGTAAGTCCAACTTCGACCGAGAGGTCAATCGACGGATTCAACTCGGCTGGGTAGCGTTCGGGAAGCTACGACACATCTTCTCGTCAGACATACCTCAAAACCTTAAAACGAAATTGTACAACCAGTGCGTGTTGCCAGTGATGACTTACGGAACTGAGACGTGGTCCTTCACTGCTGGCCGTATGAGGAAGCTCAAGGTCGCTCAGCGAGCTATGGAGAGGGCTATGCTCGGATTTTCTCTGCGTGATAAACTTAGGAATGAGGATATCCGCAGTAGAACCAGAGTAACCGACGTAGCCCAACGGATTAGTAAGCTGAAGTGGCAGTGGGCCGGCCATATAGCTCGAAGAACCGACAACCGATGGGGAAGAAAGGTTCTAGAGTGGCAGCCTCGTAACGGTAGGCGAAGTGTAGGGCGTCCCCCCACGAGATGGAGTGACGACCTGGTAAGACATGCAGGAAGTCGATGGATGCAGGTGGCTCAGGACCGTGCTTTGTGGCATTCCTTGGGGGAGGCCTATGTTCAGCAGTGGACTTGTGAAGGGCTGTAATGATGATGATGAATGATAGATGATTACAATTTCACATTATTATTAGAAACATTACTCTTAACCTCCGATGTCAATCCTGTTATGTTAAAACTACCGTATAGTATATCTTTAAGTAAATGTTGTCCAGTGACAAACCATTTTGTAATATCGCATGCCAGGGTCCTGAGATACAAGCTGCGCTTAGTTTAGGACCTACCTAGTTACCTGTTTTTATACTTATGTTGTTAAATAAATAAATAAAAATATATTAATTTAAATTTAGTTTTACTTACTGATTGCTTGCTACATTATGCATAATTTTTTCCATCCATCCATTAAGGGGGGGGGGGGGGGGGTTGTAATACTTGTCATGCTTGAAAAGCGGATTGTCAACCGCAGTTTCAGCTGAAGCAAATCAGATTTCCTGTTCTATTTACCTCTGTGGCCTCTTACGACACCCATCGTAATCCTCTTTCATTACGCAAAAAGCTATATATTATTTCGAATGCTAAGTATTATTTGAAAGCTTCCTATGATTTTGCTAATATTATTTGGTTTGGTTGCTAATGTTATTTTGAAATTATGTTAAGATTCTAAATGTTTAGTTTATTCTTTTTCGCATTTCCTACTTTTCTGTCTTCTATAAATTAGCAAATATAATTTACTATCGAACCGCTCCAGCTTCGCAATGGTGATTTCTAGATCTCGACAACTTAAGCTTCATTTACCGGGAATCCAATTGGGAATCTAAATCATCCAGGGACCTACTCAAACACACAAAAATAAATTTCATCAGTATTGGTTTAGCCAATTTCGAGTTTAATCGAGATACGTGGTAGAGCTATGCGGTAGCTATATTATGGTTGAAGAATGATGGATAAAGAATTAAGACGGCTTCTAATAAAATTAAAATGACATGGAGTATAATTAATAACGAAACTGGTAAGATCAACTCTCGCAATTCAAACTACCAATTAAGTGTTAATAACAAATTAACCGAATCAGATCAGGACGTTGCAATGGTTTTTGAGAAATATTTTACTGATATTCCGATATTAACCACTAAGTCACTGAATTCTTCTCCTGCGGTCGCCGAATCATTACTTAAACAAAATGTAAATGCGTGTACAAAGAATTTTACATTTCGTAAAGTATCATCAAAAGATATTGTAAAATATTTTAAAACTATTGATGTTAAGAAAACTGCGGATCTGTGGGGGATTTCCATTAAAGTTATTGAGTCTATAATAGATACAATCGCGCCTTATTTAGCTATTATTTTTTATCGAATCTGATGTGTTTCCTGATTTAATGAAGTATAGTAAAGTAATCCCTTTATTTAAATCTGGTAGTACATTAGACCCCGCCAATTTTAGACCTATTTCTGTACTACCAACACGTAGTAAGATTTTTGAAAAACTTATTCTTGATCTGTTAAATTTCTTTAATATAAATAATTTACTTCATAAAAATCAATTTGGTTTCACAAGGGGTCGCTCGACAACTGATGCCGGTGTTGAGCTGATTAAATATATATTTAATGCATGGGAGAATTCACAGGATGCTTTGGGTATATTTTGTGACCTATCCAAAGCCTTCGATTGTGTTTACCATGAAACATTAATCAGGAAACTTCAACACTACGCTGTAAGAAGTGATGCTCTTAATTTAATTATTTCATATTTAAGTAAGAGAACGCAAAAAGTTGTCATTAACAGTATGAGTTCTTCCGGGTCGATGGTACAGATGGGCGTGCCTCAAGGCTCAATTCTCGGTCCCTTTCTGTTTCTTGTATACACAGAATACCAGCGTGAATTAGAGGTTTACCTCTGCGTTTCGATTGGTGAGTGCAGGTCGCCGGAGGCCTTTTTTACGGGAAATGAGGCATTCCATCTTAGTCCTCACGGGTGCCAACGCATCTGCATTTTGATTCGCAAACGAGGATAGATGTAGATGTCTATGGGCCGCAGCAACCACTTACCATGAGGTGAACTGTGTGCTCGTTAGTCACCCTTATCCTATAAAAAAATACATTAATGACTTACCTTACATAGTAGGAGATAACCATGATATAGTATTATTTGCAGATGACACTTCTTTAATTTCCAAATTAAGTCGACAATTGCTAAAATATGACGAAGTAAATATGCTATATCTAAATTAGTAAATTGGTTCAATGTTAATAATATGCATTTAAATGGTACTAAAACGAAATGTATGAAATTTATGACTCCAAATGTCAAACAATTAAATACTAATGTAATTTTAAATGGTGAGAAACTGAGTCTTGTAGATACCACCATTTTTCTTGGAATCACACTAGAAGCGAAGCTTTAATGGAACCCCCATATATCAAAACTAGCAAGCAGACTTAGTTCTGCAGCATATGCCGTAAAAAAGATTATAAGTCTAACTAGTGTTGAAACAGCTAGACTAGTTTACTTTAGCTATTTCCATAGCATAATGTCGTATGGTATTTTGCTATGGAGACACGCAGCTGACACTGAAATTATACCTATTTGTTTTACAGAAGAGGGCCATAAGAGCAATTTATGATTTAAAGCCAAAAGAGTCGCTGCGACAAAAATTTAAGGAAATTAATATATTAAATTTGGCCTCTTAATACATTTATGAAAATGTAATGTACGTACACAAAAATAAAAGTAGTTTTACAAAAATAAGTGATATTCATTCTGTAAATACTAGGAACAGACACAAGCAAGTAGTACCAGTTACTCGACTCCATCGAGTCAGTAATTCATTCTTGGGGCGATGTATACGCTTTTACAACAAAATTCCAGAAAATATAAAAAATTTGAACTGCTCAAAGTTTAAAAACTTTATTAAACTAAGTTTGTATAAAAAGGGTTATTATAATATTAAATAATTTATAGATGATAATAATCCCTGGAAATGAGGTGATCGCTACCAAGCTATTTCTAATTTGTTGTGTTGTTAATTTGTGTAACATACATGATTATAAGCTGTTATTTAAAAAAAATCCCGCTGGGTTTCTTGCTGGTTCTTCCCAGGACAGAAGTTTTTTTTCGAACCAGTGGTAATTATACAAAAGAGTGACTTTCAATAAGTATTATTTATAATCTATATTGATAAAAAAGTTTTTGTTTCTGTTTCTGTTTCTGAAGCACGAATAGGTCGGGTCGACCGACGTAGGACCACGCTCTCACAGAATACCAGCGTAAAATAGCAGCTCTATGCTACTGTGTTTCGTATGGTGAATGTAGAAAACCGGAGACCCTTTTACTGGATAGGAAACATTCCACCTTAGTCCTCAGGGACAACATCACGTCTGCGCTTGGGTTCTTAATCGAGGATAGATGTAGATATCTGCGCCACAGTATTCACTTACCATCAGAAGGACTATGTGCTCGGTTGTCACCCTTATTCTATAAAAAAAAACTTCTCGTGACGCTAACTCCATTATTTATTTCTCAATAGCGTCCTTGTGTGTATATTATACCTTGATGTGGAAATTTATTTTGTTCTACGATCGTACGTCAGACGAAGCTTAAGAGTTGTTTTATTGTTCCCGTATAATGTATTTCGCCAATTTTCTGCTCTGTTATGTATAAAGCAGAATATTGGTCGAGTAGTTTGTATACGCAGATATAATATGGTTGTTGTGTTCTCTCTCTGGAAATAGGTTATGGCATTTAATCTTCAAGTTTGAGGGTTATTTAGAGTGGACATTAGAGAAACTTAATAACATGCCAACAAAATTCCGGTCTTTGTGAGATTTTACGATTTCATTTATTTATTCATTAATTACAGCATTTCAAATGTCAACTGCTGAACACAGTCCTCCCTCATAGATTGCTCAATAGGGGGTGGGGGAGGTATTTGCGATAGTTGCTACACTTAGCCGGTGGGTTGGCAAACGTAGATTTTTTTGAGCTGTTATCAAGAAGATGCTGGTGTCCATTTCTGGAAAAAGATAGGCATTTTCAAACTTAAATATAGTTAACATTGTAATGCTTGTCTCTAACTTTGTGCACCCGCCGCGGTCTTGTAAGGCACTTCTCACTCTCATGATATGATGAAACGCCCATTCTATAGCAGCATTAGCAAATGGCAAACTCATAATAGCCGTCCAAGTTTCTTTAAATTAAAAAACGCTGCATGTACACAAGCATTTTTGTATGCAACACTTCTCCCCCAAAACTCGTAGATTTTTTTGAGCTGATATCAAGAAGATGCTGTTGCCCATTTCCTGTTTCAGTTTCCCTCGTCACCTCTTACGGCAGTTACGTTACGGGACAGTATGGGGTAGCGAATTATTTTCTTGTACTGCCACCACATTAATGTGATAAGCCGTATAGTATAACATGCTTTACTTCTGTAAATCCTTTCGACGACGTCATCTTCATCTTTTTTTCATCGATGCAAAATAATTGGTATTATTAGTGGTGAATATTGTTTTTTTTATAGGGTAAGGTAACCAACGAGAACACAGTCCACCTGATGGTAAGTGGTTGCTGTGGCTCATAGACATCTTCATCCATCCTCGATTACGAATCAAAATACAGATGCGTTGTCACCCGTGAGGACTAAGATGGAATCCCTTGTTTAGAGTAAAAAGGGTCTCCGGTTCTCTACACTCACCATACGAAACACAGTAGCGTTAAGCTGCTATTTTACGCTGGTGTTCTGTGAGAGCGTAGTCCTTCCCCGGTCGAGCCGGTCCAATCGTGCTACAATCATAATATAGCTGCAACTGGTTCTACCTCGTATAAAATTTTATTATACAAACAGCCAGTACACTGTGGAATATAGGCTGTTAATTTTTTCCCAACTTCGATTTAGCCCAAAATGATGGTAATATTGTATTAGCCAGTGAGTATAACTAAATTTCTTTTTGTATAAAACTGCTTGTGTTGCTAACTTTTTGACTCAGTTTTCTTTTCACCGAGTCACAGTGAAACTGTGAAACAGTATTGTCAGTATGATAATTTTCACAAATATAAAAAAAAAAATTAAAATTAATATTATGACAGTGTGCCTTCTAAATTTGCTTTAAAATACCAAACATATACGCGCTCTTATAGATTATAACAGGACCACAACGGATGGAATGGGGTAATGTATTCTCCTACGTCGCGTCGCCGCCAAACATAAGACATGATTAATGTTTTCATTAATTTACTGGCACGATATATTCCTAAATCATTTATTTATCCTCATATATTTATTTGATTATCTAATAATTTGAAAACGTTCTAAGTGTTAAGATTTAACTATTATTAGAATAAAGTAATCACCCTGGAATATATATTTAGCCCTTTTTTGGGTTCCGTAGTTAAATAACAAGGAACCCTTACAGTTTCGCCATGTTCGTCCGTTCGTTCGCCCGTCCGTCAGATCGATCGCCAAGAGACCGATCCTGACATACCACTTTCGCTTATTTTTTAATTGGCAGTTATTGTAGGCTTCATTCACAGTATTCATACATTCATACAGCCTCATACATTTTCATTCGTGGTACTTTTGGTTTATGCGGACAACCCTCGGGATAGTTTACGGCAGTGACGGGTTACGGGAAGGTTTGTTACGGCCATGTATACTTAGGGTTGTCCTGCGGTCAACTAATAGATTGATAGTCAACTATGACCATTTTTGTACGGACTTGGTATGTGAATGAATTGATGAAACTATGACTTTAACAGTGGTAGATCCAGGCGGCAGCTTTTGCTGTCGCACGGATGGGCCGGCTCGAACCGGGGTGGTACCACGACCTCACATAATACCAGCGTGAAGTAGAGGTTTACCTCTGCGTTTCGCTTGGTGGTTGCAGGTGGCCGGAGGCCCTTTTTACTGGAAATGAGGCATTCCATCCTAGTCCTCACGGGTGAAAACGCATCTGCATTTTAATCTGTAACAGAGGATAGATGTAGATGTCTATGGGCCGCAGCAACCACTTACCATCAGGTGGACTGTGTGCTCGTTTTTCACCCTTATCCTATAAAAAAAAAGATGTAGATTGTAATATTTAAAAAAATGAAAATACTTATTAAATATTATAAAAGAAATTATTTTTTGAATACCACTGCCTATAAGTCTGCTTGGAAAGTAAGTCCTTAAGTTACCACCATTTTAGCTGTTATAGCGGTTAAACCGCGAACTCACTTCATCATCAATACAGCTCTTCACAAATCCATTGCTGAACATAGGCCTTCTCTCCAAGAAATGGCACAAAGCACGGTTCTGAGCCACTTGTATGCATCGATTGAACTTCGTCTACCGATTGGAACTTTCTTCTCCATTGAATGTCGGTTGCTGGCATTTGTCCAACCCGCCCTCACCCCCACTCCACCCCCATTGCTGTACGTATTACGAACGACGAAGCAATCCGTTTAGTTCGAATGTCACACTGAATTTTAAGTTAAGTGTACACTTCAAAGAACTAAATGGAATGAAAGATTACCGTACTATACACAACAGTATTATACTGTTATTTTAACGCAGGTATTCCGTGAGAGCGTGGTCCTTTATTGTTTTATCCGAATCTTTTGTGCGGCAGTGTGGCTCTATAGTGATCTGAAAGGTAGGGTATCTCCTTTGCACCATTAAATGTGCTCTGTAGAGAAAAATGTCGCCATTAAAACATGTTACATTAAAAAATATAATATAAAAAGATACATACATATATATATATATATATATATATATATATATATATATATATATATATATATATATATATATATATATATGGCCAGGACCAAGTTGCTTAGTAACTCACCTATAGTCCGAACAATCCTTGTAGTGAATAAAGTTCATGAGAGGATTGACATATTTTCGAGTAATCTGAGTGAACTCGCTAAGGTAGTTTTATACATAGTTAGTTATGTAAGTTAGTTGTAATACATAGTATATTTAAGTAAATTAGTGACACTATCGTATTGGGTTTGTTTAGCCTGTAAGGATAGTTGTTAAGTGTGTGTGTGTAAATAAAATAAATAAAATAAAATATATATATATATATATATATATATATTATATATGTATCACTTCAAAATAGGTAAGACACATCGTTTTATTTCATTAAGCAAAGTCATTTTTACCAACTTTAATACTCGTATAATGGATTTCCGCAAAGTAACGCCTGATTCTAGTAATTATCAAAAAAATATGTTAAGGTACAAATATGTACCTACACTTTCCGTTCCCTTTAGAACGGAATGCAGCAGTGTAGGCACAGCTATTTGGCAGGAGAAATATGTAAGAGGAGGTCTTAGTAACTAGTAAATTTCCTTATCTATACTAATATAATAAAGCGGAAGAGATTTTTACTTTTTTTGTTTGTTTAAACGCGCTAATCTCTGGAACTACCGGTCCAATTTGAATAATTCTTTTTGTATATTATAGCCAGATTCATGTGGAATAGTATAGGCTATCTAGCATTAATCTATATTACTTAGCTAGCCTTAAATATGCATATTTGTTAAGCAAGTCACAAGAAAAAGCACTCCCTAAATGCTTTATCCGCGTACGCTGGTGTTATAGTTAGGGATATGTAAATACAATGTTCTAGAAAAATATAGACCTTTACTCCGTTTAAAAAAGTCCGCGACACCATATGTCTATTTCTTATACATACGCCATAATTTTGTATTTTGTGACAAAAAGATATTGAAAATTTAAAAGTGATTTATGAGCGTTATTATTAGGCATGGCATTTATCCTTACGAACGAAAATTAAACTTCATCATCAAGACAATTTTATGAAGATAAACTTTGTTCTTTATACCATGTTATTTGGACGCATAGTTTAAGAGATAATGTAAAATTAATATAATTCAATACTTGGCTGGGCGCGCGAACGACGCTTAAACCCTAGCCGTTATAAAATGCTTGAATTACATGTCGCGCACCTCGGACACGTGATGACGCGGGTGAAACCGCGGGGCACAGCTAGTAATCTATAAATTATAGGTACTCGTTAAAATAAGAAATAATTCTGCTATAGACCAAACCCAGAATCACTTAAGCGTCATCTCATTACTTATAACGAAGTCACAAACCCTTGCCAGTCATCCGAGTAAATTGATTCAGGACGTGACACCTGGTTGAGTTTGCACTTTTCACAACTAAATGATATGTATAATATACAAGCATTGACTATTTTTTATTCCGCTAAAATTAAATAAACAAACGCAGTTTTAAAACCGGAAAGTGACCTTGCTACATCTAAGAGCATAGATTTTGCTGCTGTGTTTCATATGGTAACTGTAGAAAACCAGAGGCACTTACTGGAAACGAGGCATTCCATTTTAGTTCTCAAGGGTGGCACCGCATCTGTATTCTTAAATAAGGATAGATGTAGATGTTTATGGGCCACATCATCCACTTACTATCAAGTGGACTGTGTGCTTACTCTTATTAAGTGTGGCGAAGCTTGCGAATACAGTTATTGATTTCACGATGTCTGTCCGTCTGTCCCACGATTATCTCGAGAACGGTTTCGAATTTTCAAATTCTGTTTTCAGCAATCGATTACTGATCACCCAGGCATCTGAACCTCCTATTTTGAAACTGATTGCTCAACGGCAACCGTTAGAAACCGCTACAAAGCTGATTGCTTCGCCACTTTGCTATGCTGTTAGCTTGCTAGGTTTATTCTATAAAGAAAGTGTGATTGTTATGGTATCGTTTATTTGAATCGTAAAAGCTTGATAAATAAGAATATTTCGACGACACGTAAAGTTCGTAAACACACACTGGAAAAGTGTTACATTACTAATTACTCTATAATCATCAGAAATAAGAGGAGGCCTATGATGATGTCTGCTCGTGGTGCACTTATTTAAAAAGGCGCTTCAAGCTAATATACGAAATATCCTTATGCGAAGATACCGCAATTTGCCATTATAGACCACCCTCTGAATATTAGCGTGAAATAGCACTTACTATACGAAACACAGCAACATAAGTTTATGCTGCTGTGTTTCGTATAGTGATTGTAGAGAACCGGAGACCCTTTTTATTGGCAGCGAGGCGTTATATCTTAGTGTTCAGGGGTATAAGCATCTTCATTTTGATTCTTAATCTAAGAACGATGTAGTTGTCTATGGGCCAGCTTCACCTTACCACCAGGTATCCAGTCATGAGTGACCAGGTTACTGCCTCATTGGTTCAGTGGTCGTAAACGCAGTTGCTGATCATGAGGTTCTGGATTCAAATCCCGGGTTAGGCCAGAATCAATTATTGGGTTTTTCGGTTAAGAAATGCTCAGTAGCAGCAGCCCGGAGTGTGAGGTAATAGAGAGTGCACTTTTTTTTTATAGGATAAGGGTGACAAACGAGCACACAGACCACCTGATGATAAGTGGTTGCTGCGGCCCATAGACATCTACATCTATCCTCGTTTGCGAATCAATATGCAGATGCGTTGTCACCCGTGAGGACTAAGATGGAATGCCTCATTTCCAGTAAAAAGGGCCTCCGGCCACCTGCACTCACCAAGCGAAACGCAGAGGTAAACCTCTACTTCACGCTGGTATTCTGTGAGGTCGTGGTACCACCCCGGTTCGAGCCGGCCCATCCGTGCGACAACAAAAGCTGCCGCGTGGCTCTACCACTGTTGAAAACTTGTGCTTGCGCATACACTCGGGAACTATAATGCTTTCTATGTCCTCTTCTGAATGGCCGCCGTGACCGATATATATATTTTGTACAACTATTAGATTTAAAAGCGATTCTTTTTGAATATTATGCTATCGTTTTACGTCATAAACTCTTAATAAAAAGTTCCAAATAGGTTTGATTTTGCTCTAATTATATTTTCTTAAATTTAAACAAATATTATCTATAAACTAATATTACCAATATTTTCAGTGCTTTGTAGAACCTACCATCCCCTTGAAAATTTTTGTATATTGTCTTTGATAAAAAACATAAATACATTTATCTTTGGCAAAATTTTGACAAAAATTTATTGTCACTAATATGTCAATTATAGACATTTTTTGATCTTTTAATTGACATTTTTAGAATGATACGATATGGAAACTGTAGTTTTAATAAAAAGAACAAGTTTAATTGCTCTTGTTTCAAAAATCCAAAAGTCAACCCTACGTTAACTGGTTGCACGGACGACGCTGCCGCAGTGTCTGTTTTACCTTACCACTGGACTCCTAGAAAATGTGGGTCGATTCTTGCCAATTATCTGAAAGAAAGAAGAGAAAGTTATTTTAAAATACTAAAAGCTCTAGAAGATAGTAAAGATAATGTTAATGGAGATATTGAATATAAGATTCGCGTTCTTGCAGAGACACTTCTTTGCACTATCAACAAAAATCAACATGACATAGATTGTATTGTAAAAAAAATAGATTTGACGGACGGTACTTTATCTGGTGAAGGTCGCATTTGTGCTCTAAAAGAAATAAATAATTTCATTTTAGAAAGAGTTCAAGATATCAGTAATTTTAAAGAGGATGCTTTACGATTGGAAAGAGAACGTGCAAACGCTCTAAGAAATATCCTTCACGATCATTTTCAACGCATAATTGCTATAGGTCATCGATCCTCAAAAGAATTGCTTCAGGAATGTGACGAGAAGATTTATAATATTAATCAACAGTTATTGAGTAATTGCGCAGCTTATAGTGATTTAGAGATACAGCTGCGTGCTCAAGCAAATCGAAGCATGATAAAAGCACGTTCAATCCTTAATCAGTTATGCCTAGGAGTGAAGACTATAAAACGTGCAGGCAGTGCTCTTTCCGAATGTAGCAATAATCACGACACTCAAAAGAGATCTGGTAGTGCTACTCATGTTAAAGTAATTTCTACCAATATTACAATAAATGCGAAAGAAATTGAAGATTGTGTTTTAAAATTATCCGAGGAATATCAGAATACAATCAAAAAGGTTTACATGAACTATGTGGATAAACTTAAAGAATTTTATAAAAATATCGGTATTCGTAATTTCATTCTAAATAAAATTTGTTGCACAAATAAAGTCTCAGTCTCTGTTTTAGATCAAATTGTTAGAGAAACACAAAGAATATCTGGAATTAGTATCCAGACTAAAGTGCCGCCGTGTCCTGACTTTTCTGAATTAGCTGAATGTTTTAATATGATAAGCAAAAGTTTGAACTCGGTGGGAAAACAACTTACATGTATATATAATATTTTACATGATGCTAGCCATCTATGGGATGCTCACATGCTTCGTTTAGCTCTCGCTCAGAAACTGACATTGGCTGCTGTTGAAGATCTTATAAGTAGACACGACTGTATCGAACTCGCAAATGAAGTTACATTTAACATAACTTTTGAACAATTAGTAACTGCAAACGATAAAGAAAAATTACAACAATATTATGATGCTTTAGAGTTATTGCTTAAACAGACGGAAGACGCATATTTACATCATAGTGATATTGAAGTAGGGAGATTGGAGGAAGTCTCGAAACTGCATATACCCTTGGCAAATATTCTGCAGGCAGAACTCGACTTCTATTTCAATAAATACCCAAAAACAAATTATGAACCAAAGATAACCGAAGATAATTTATCAGATTCACGCTTAAGTATTTCAGGTTGTAACATGAAAACATTTCTTTTACGAATAATATTTCAAACGGAAGTTCAAGAAGAAATACTTGTTAATTGGGGAAATGGATTTCTGGAATCTTTTCAAAACAATTTACCACTACTTTCAGAAAAACTAGAACATCTAATTCGTTTATGGGTCGAAGAAAAATCATTGCCATTAAAGAAGCGACATTCTTTAAAAATTATGTCACTTAACATTCGTAAAGACCGTATCAAAGCTGCGCGTGATTTACGCTTAGCAGAGCTACGCAAGAATGAGGCTTGTTTAGAGTCACACTTAGGAGCAATTAATCAGTTGGCTAATACTTTGCCAATGGAGGTTTCTAAGTTCATGGCATTAGATGATGCTGGCTTATACCCGTTTTGTCAGTGGATCCGAAAAATTGAAGCAGGAATGGAAGAACTTCAAGCTCACACAGTTGACGTCGAGACAAAGCGGTTGAAAATGCTGAGTTTTGCTCAAAGACTCACATATCATCGCCGGCGTTTTGAAGAAAGTTTAAATTCGGCTACAGATCGTTATAGGAAGACAATTGAACGTCATGTCCAAGAAGCAAGGGTCTCTAATGTTCGTTTCTTGACTCATTTAAAATTGCACCATGAGGGAGGGCATTACTCGGCTGTTGAATCGTCAATAATCTGTGCAGCCTTAGTGAAAGGCGGTGACGTTCTAGAGACTTGTATGGCTCAGTCATTGGATGCCTTAAAGGAACGTCATACCGAACTACTTCTACAAGCAGACCAGTTACTTCAGCCTTTGCAGAAGTTAGCGGAGGAAATGTTAAAAGCCACCGGGAAAAGTGTTTCTGATAAAAACAAACAATTTCGTCATAAAAAGTAGCTAGTATTTTGTCTTTTTTAAATGTTATTAGTTTTGAATATTAGTCATAACTTGAACAAGTTTACTTGCATTATAAACGGGAACTATTATTTCTTTTGGGATATTTCAAAACAAACATCTAAGGCAATTTTTGGACGATAATAATGCATTAACAAAGCAAAAACTGATAATTGTACAGCCTTATGACTGGCATATTTTATTATTTTAATTTTATGCTTTAATATTGATTAAAAAATATAAATAATTATGTCCATTTAAACGAAGAAACTTTAATGTTCATTTCTTAGCTAACATTCACGAAACCTCATTCAAAACATACATTACCGTTATCGTTATAGACTATTAAGGCTGATTTACACGGGGTCAGTAACAGGCGTCAGTGCTGGCGCCGAGGACTGACTCGCACTGTTTACACGCAGTCAATAGTCGTGGTAACTTCTTTAGAGTGTACGCATGTTATTGAAATTAGTGGGAAAAATGAATTCTCGGAAACGGCAGAATTTACAACGATATTTGAAATATTTATTGAGTAAAAAGTTCCTAGCTGCTGTTGAAAGAGTTGACAGAAATGTTAGAAGAAGAGATATTTAAAAATAAACGATTTTTGATAAGAAAATGAATAGACGACAGAAAAGAAACTGGAGGTTCTGCTTTGTTGTTGACGTGACGTCACCCTACAATACAGCGCTAGCTGACCAAGCACTGACTTGGTGGTTTAGACAAGGTTGATACCACTGGCGCGGTGGCGGGGGCAGTGGACTGACTTCAAAACATTCAAGCAGGAATATTGAAGTCAGCACTGGAGCGAAAGTGCTGTACTGACTCCAAATCAATTTACATTATGCCAGTAGCGGGTCAGCACTGACTTGCCTTGAATTTGGAGCCAGTCACTGGCCCTGTGTAAATCATATTTTTTGATTATTATCGTACTGTGTAATTAATATTTCATATTTGCCGTTGTTGCCACGCTTGGGAGGCGAGTTGTCTGCCGCAGTTTTTAGGGTTCCGTGCCAAAAGGGTAACCAACAGGACCCCATTTACTAACCCTCCGCTGTCCTTCCGTCCGTCTGTCTGTTAGCAGGCTGTATTTCATGATCCGTAATAGGCAGACAGTTGAAATTTTCACAGAATGTGTATTTCTGTTGGCGCTGTAATAACTTATAAAAATTAAATGGGGCACCCCTACCAGAAACGTGTTGTTTTTGCATACATTGTATTACATCTTGTACGATGGTACGGAACCCTTTATGCGCGAGTTCAGTTCGCACTTGGCCGGTTTTTTTGAGTTGTTATCAGGAGACGCTGCTGGCCATATTTTAGCAGATAGTTTGTTATGAGAAAAATATTTACAAGTATTTTATTTAGTATGTTTTACCTAGATAACTAACGAATCATTAAAGTTTTACGAACTACACACCTTGTCAGACTCCTTAGTATTAGAGTCATCTTTGTCGACATACATTCACGGTGGGACATCGGACTCTACCAGGTTGAGTAATCTTACATCATAGAATTATTGCGTAATAATTCTATGTTTTACATCATTACTACTTTTTGGTAGTTACACAACAAGAGACCCTTATTTTGGGTATCTTCTTTTATTTTTTTCTTTAAAAAGAACGTTACCACCTCTGTAGGATTTTCTCCTGTATCGTGGAGGCAGTTTACAAACATAAATTGCACGAGGACAAACACTCCAGCGATTCTGCCATAAGGACTATATCGTCGGCAAATCGAAGGTGAGTGATGTACTCGTCATTGATGTTTATACCGCATCCTTTCCAGTCCAGTAGCTTGAAAACGTCTTCCCATGCAGCGGTGAAGTGTTTTGGGGATATAACGTCACACTGTCTTACACCTCTCTGCAGTTGGATAGGTTACCTTCATAGTATTTGCGATAGTTGCCACGCTTGGCGAGCGAGTTGGCAACCGCAGTTCTTTTTATTGTAATTTTGCTGTTATCAGGAAGATGCTGCTGCCCATCCCTGGCCTGTTTCCCTTTGTCGCCTTTTACGACACCCACGGGAAGATATGGGGTAGTGGATATTCTTAACCGCCACTACACGGCAAAGCTTTTTTTCATTTGCGACATATACATGGAACGTCTTTCTTACTTACTTATACTTTCGCTTATTTGTTAGTTGATAGTTATTGTAGGCCTCATTCAAAGTATTCATACCATCATATAGTCATACTCTTGGTTTATGCGTGACCCTCAGGAAAATTTAGGGCAGTGGTGGTTTACGTAAAGGCTTGTAACGATCATACGAGGGTGGATTGAAAAGTACTCGGCTTAACCAAGAAAATAAACACATACTAAATCAGTTATATTTTTATTTTTCTACATAATCACCATAAAGTTCAATACACTTTTGCCACCTCCCCTTCCAAGCATTTAGACCGTTGAAAAAAAATGATTCTTCCTTAGAGTCAAAATATGCGTCTACAGCTGCTTTGACCTCGTCGTTTGTCGAAAATCTTTGACCTCCCAAGTGCTTTTTTAGGTTAGGGAACAGAAAGAAGTCTGATGGTGCCAGATCAGGTGAATACGGCGGATGCGGTAACAGTTCAAAGCCACAGTTGTGAATTTCAGCCATTGACTGTACTGACGTGTGAACACGGGCGTTATCTTGATGAAACAGGACTTTTCTTCTGAGCATTCCTCGACGTTTTTCTTTTATTTCCTCTCGTAAACGACGTAGTAAGGTGCAGTAGTAATCAGAGTTTATAGTCTGACCCCTTTCAAGATAATCAATCATAATCACACCTTTCGAGTCCCAGAATACTGAAGCCATCACCTTATTTGCCGACAAAATCGACTTAGCCTTTTTAGGGGGTGGTGAACCAGGTCTTCTCCACTGTTTTGATTGTTGTTTTGTTTCCGGTGTACAGTAATGAACCCATGTTTCGTCTATAGTAACAAAACGATTCAAAAAATCATCTGCATCGGCTTCAAATAACTCCAAAGAGTCGCGTGAAATAGTCAATCGCGTCCTTTTTTGTTCAACTGAAAGCAGTCGCGGAACCCACCTCGCAGACACCTTGTGGAAACCCAACTCGTTGACAATGATGTTTTGAGTTCGTTCATAAGAGATGCCTATAATCTCGGCTATCTTTCTAATTTTTAATCTGCGATCTCCCATTATTAAATCAAGTACTTTTTTAATATTTTTGTCAGTAGTTGACGTCGAAGGTCTTCCAGAGCGGGGTTCATCTTTCACACTCTCTCTACCACGCTTAAATTCTGCTATCCATTTTTTGACGGATGAATATGACAGAGCACAATCGCCTAATGTACTGACCATGTCATCATGGATGGCTTTTGATGATAGCCCCTTCTTATGGAGGTACTTAAAGACGGCACGCTGCTCGATTTGCTCCATTCGCGGAAATTATGTCCGATTACTTTGTTAATAAATTTATAAAATCACAACTAATTATCGCACACGTTTCGAACTTCACACAATGAACTAGTCTGAACTGAACTAAATAATGTGGGTAGATTTGATTTTTAGAATTGAATGGATCTGTGTTAGGCCGAGTACTTTTCAATCCACCCTCGTATATATCTTAGGGTTGCACTGCCGGGAGTATATAGTCCGTACAAAGATAATCAACTATGACCATATTTGTACGGATTTGGCATGTAAATGATTTGATGTAAATTGTATTATTTTCAAAATTGAAAAGATTTTTTAATCTTTTTTGAATATCACTCCCTATAAGTCTGATTTGAAAAGGAATCCTTCAGTTACCGTCTTCCTATTTGGGCCCATTTTTTTAGTCGTTATAACAGTCAAACCGCGAACTCATTCATTACGCTTATTCTCAAGAAAGCCCGCGCATTGTGACGGCTAACTACGCAACCCTACCTCTACATTGTGCGTGGTCCGACACGTACTTGGCCAGTTTAAAAGTTATTCTACTCTATTATCAGATTATCACACTTTTTTGCAAGCGGATAAGCGATGGTAGATTTATGTTGATCCTAGTTGCCTGTCTACATATTTTTGGTCGGAAAATGTTGTAGATCACTTTGCTGCTATATGACGAAGGCCATTAGATATTTATTTATTTATTTTTATTTATTTAAACTTTTATGCACAAGAAATAAAATCGTACATATGGCGGACTTAATACATTAAGGCATTCTCATTTCATTCATGACCATCCCTTGTTTACACATACTGGAAAGACTTTTTTTAATAGTTATTTTACTCTATGATCACACATTACTTTGCAAGCGGATAAGCGATGGCAGAATTATGTGTTGATTCTAATTTTCGAAATTCTTCTCTCTGTTGCCTGTCTGGATATTTTTTGGTCGGAAAATATTGTAGATGGTTGTGTAAATATTGTAGCGATATGACGGAGGCCATGATATATTTATTACAATAGCAATCGCATAATATACGAAACATACGGAAAATGGTGACGCATTTTCTTACGTTGTACACATGACCAAGATTAAGAGGTGTAATTGTTTAATATTAGTCTTTGTTTGTATATACAGAGAACAAATAAAAATACATTTTTGTCTTTTTCCAGTTGGAGAACGTGCAACTATTGGATAAATACAACATACGAAATCCTTCGAAGGGCACTTTATATTTTGCAACTACACACCTCATTTTCGTTGATCATGAGATGAGGAAGGAGACATGGGTGAGTAGAGTATGCGCGTCTGAAATCAAACGTCTCGAGGCGAGGAAAGCGTCTCAAGGTTTTGTTATTGATTACTCCACTAAAAGGGTTAAAAAATTAAACTAAAAATATCTAAAAAAAAAACAGACTTTACTTACCGGTCATTAAGTTAATATTAATATTGACGAGCGAGAGCGAAGACTTCTCACGCATTTAATATATCTGAAAAATGTCATTTCGCTCAGCTCATCCATAATCGATCTGCAGAAAAACATCAGAAACAATATATTATCTTTTTTTTTAATTATTTTATTTTAATTATATTCTTTCTTCTTAATATTGCGTACATATGAATATATTATCGCCCGAATTTAAAATGTTTGTGATCGTAGCTTTTTATTTATAGAAGTCTTTTTTTATAGAATAGGGTGACAAACGAGTACACAGTCCACCTGATGGTAAGTGGTTGCTGTGGCCCATAGACATCTACATTGATCCTCGTTTGCGAATCAAAATGCAGATGCGTTGTCGCCCGTGAGGACTTAGATGGAATGCCTTTTTTCTATTACAAAGGGTCACCGGTTCTCTACATTCACCTCTCTGAAACACAGCAGTGTTTAGCTGCTATTTTAGGCTGGTATTCTGTGAGAGTGTGGTCCTTCCCCGGTCGAGCCGATCCATTCGTGCTACAACTGTACTATTAATTTAGCTGCAACGTGGCTCTACCACGTATAAAAAGAACTAAGAGTAATAAAAATGCATACAGTCCACCTGATGTTAAGTGGATGCCTTGGGCCATAGTCACTTATATCTATCTCCGATTAAGAATCAAAATGCAAATGCGTTCTTATCACTGAGTACTAAGATGGAATGTCTCGTTATCAGTAAAAATGGATGATTTTGGTTCTCCGGTCGGGCGACTCATTCGTGCTGCAATCATAATACACTTTAATATAATATACTTTTTAAACTTCTCGCCATCACATTGTAAATGATAATATCAACAGGAGGATGGCTAGAAAGTGTGCCGGGAACTAAACAAATGTATTTTTTTATAAAGTAAAGTGACAAACGGACTTACAGTCCACCTGATGGGCAGGAGACAATTTTATCCCCGGGGAAAGGAGAAAATGTTTATCCCCTCGCTTAGTTTTATCCACCCTTCGAGCATGGGCACACCGGTGAATATAATATCCACAGTAGATAAAATGGGAGACAGACTTAGATTGAGATTTTTTGTATGAATTTTATATTAAACCGACGTCTAATGAACTAGGATAAAATTGTCCCTTTCAAATATCAAAAAAAGCATAATTTTTTATCTTTCATTTGGCTCTATGCTACTGACGGGTGATATATGTCTACTCGTTATGTCAAACGAGGATATATTTCTCCCCGTTGCCGTGCTTTGGCATAAGGACAAGATAATTTTATCCCTCGTCAGTGGATATAATCGGTGAATAAATTTTTTGTTCCCAGCCCATGCTAGCCGTGCTGGATTCCATAGGCACCCGCAGTCAACTTCAAATAAGGAAGGCTACATATGCGTTGTAAATTATGAGGTCTAACATAGAATGCTTCATAGCCTGTAATTACACTGGTTCTCTATACTTTTCGGATTCTGACGGGAACACAGCAGTGCTGGCACTACTATTTGGGGACAGACAGACTCTTAGGCAGAAAAGGAGTCCTGCCACCTAGTACGCCTATTATTAATAAGCCTATTCTAGGGATATATTAATAAGCTAGGAACGCAATAACCGTCTTAGCATCTAGGGGCTTAGAAAAATTAAAGACGTAACTTTTAATTGTCTAAAGTCATTTAAGTACTAAAGATGTAAAAATTAATTAATTGAAATCCGCGTGAATAATTAAATGGTTAAAGTTTAAGGAGCTATAAAAGTTTCAAAAGCAACTACCTTCCCACACAATTGCGTGCACTACTTCGCGGTTAAGACGATGTTGTAAAGAATGAAAAATAAAATAGAATGGTAAACGCAGGCTCCATTATTCTATTTTATTTTTCAGCTATTCATTTTATTTTCATTTTCTAGATACTCCTTATGCACATATCATCAGTAGAGCGTCTCCCAATCACCACGACTGGTTCACCGCTTTTGGTGCGCACGAAGACCTTCCAATCAGTGTTTTTCGTGATTCCGAGAGAGAGGGACTGCCACGAAATGCACCAGACATTATTGCGACTTAGTCAACCAGGTGAGAATAAAAAATGATAAGAATACCAGCGTTAAATACCAGTTCCATCTTAGTCTTCGCGAGTGACAACGCATCTGCATTTTGATTCGCAAACGAGGATAGATGTATATGTCTATGGATCACAGAAACCACTTACCATCAGGTGGACTGTGTGCTCGTTTGTCGTCACCCTATCCTATAAAAAAAGATCCCGAACGAGATAAGATGAACAGTTCCGCAGTTGCTGTGACATTGAGTCTGACGTTTTAATTAAAATTCAGCTTTTGTAAAGTTTAGGTTAAATTATTCAAGATGACAATCATTGTTTTTGAAAACAATCTTAAATGTATATATGTACGTTATCTTCCCGTGTTAACCCATGGGTGGAACAAAAACCGCGAATCTCTTCCCAAAAGATGTGACTGATAAATAATGCCATAGCTTGTCTTATATTTATACAAGATATACCCAGAACGGCGACTGAATAAGCGTCAATTGTGCAAGAAATTTGGTAATACATAAGATCTTCGATCGTTTATTACTTTCATTAACATTTAATATATAATTTTCAGTAATTAGATTCAAATGTGCGAAAAATTCGGTAAAGCAAATGCGTATATTTATATCTAATAAAGCTACATTAGTAGTGTTTATTTAAAGTTCTTCAAGTGAGGTCGATACGAGTACCTTGTGATAGAAGTGAGTCGAATAGCGAAATAGAATAAACTATTATCGAAATTCATCATTTAAGAATAGGCTAAGCCATTTCTCTTTGATGAGATGGTTTCTGTTACTTTCTATACTGATTCATTTAAAATTTTAACTTAAAAAAATTGCAACGGCGTAGATATAAAGATTTGTGATATCTATTATATTTTTATACGTGGCAGAGCTATGCTGCAGCTATATTAGTAGTATAGTAGTAACATGAATGGGTGGCCTCGACCGAGGAGGACCACGCTCTAACAGAATACCGGCCTAAAATAGCAACTGTTTCGTTTGGTGAGTGTAGAGAATCGGAAACCCTTTTTACTGGAAAAGAGGCATTCCATCTTAGTCCTCACGGCTGACAACGCATCTGCATTTTATTCGCAAACGAAGATAGGTGTAGATGTCTATAGGTCACAGCAACCAATTACCATCAGAAGGACTGTGAGCTCGCTTGTCACCCTTACCTATAAAAAATATCACAAATATTAATGAATCACGGTTTCTTCTGTTTTTAGTTCACATAGAAGAGTTGTATTGCTTCCATTATAAGTCAACTCCAGATGATCTGCCTAAGTCTGCGGGTTGGAACTTTTTCGACATCCAGACGGAGTACCAGCGCATGAACGTGCCCAACGAGCATTGGGTTCTGTGCAATGCGAATAAAGACTATGAGGTATTGGTAACTCCAATTATTTTAATTTGTGTGGAGTATACGAATGTACAATTCCTCTTGTCGTCCCGTGGGTGTTGTAAGAGGCGACAAAGAAAAATTGAAGTAGGAGATGGACAGCAACATCTTTCTGAAAATAACGCAATTAAAATAATAATAAAAAACTGTAGTTGTCAACCCACCTGCCCAGCGTGGCAACTATGTGTGAATGGATTTTTTACCCTACCCACCAAATCGGAATCGGAAGGAGTAACGACCCGAAGAGTTCTATCAATCTATCAATCTTTATTTGCCAACCAAGTCTACATAAATGGTCTTATAATAACAATTTGTTTCAACTTAGTAGCCTTTTTCAGGCATTGCGAATTTGAGAATGGGAGATAAAATGAGTTATTACTTAAATACAAACATTATAGAGTAATTAGATTAATGAATTATTAATAAAGTCTAATAATTTAACAGTATTAAATCTTGCAAAATATAAAGACATTTATGATATTTTGTATCAACACAATATTTATTCTTCTCCTGATATTTGTCCAGAAAATTTTTTGTGTATCGAAACAGCTTTATCCTTTTTTTATGTATTTTTGTTGACTTAATGTATAGGTATATTAGTTCTGTTATTTGTGTAAAAGATATGTAATTTGTTATTCGTGTTTTGCTTCAATGTATTCTTTGACTGAGAAGAAATATTTTTTTGTTAAGAATGTTTTTAGTTTTTTAATGAAAAGTGTAATCTTATTTTCAATTTTTATGTGGATAGGTAATTTATTGTATATTAGCTGTTCCCCGCGCCTTCGCTCGCATTTTAGAGTTTTTATTATTTTTGCGTGGAATCCTAATTCTTTTTCTAAAATAAACGTAGCCTAAGTTACTCCTTATGACATCAGCTATCTGCCATTGAAAGTCCCGTCAAAATCGGTCCAGCCGTTTCGGAGATTAGCCGGAACAAACAGAAAGACAGGCAAACATTTTGAAAATTGTGTTTTGGTTATAAGTACTGTACATACTTTCATATTCATTTAGTAAAAAGCTGTAATTTAGACATTACAAACAGACACTTCAATTTTATTTATTTGTATAGATTTTTATAGCAATGTAGTATGAACTCTGGTTTAGCATTTTAATTCTTGATGGTGGTAGGTATAGCCTGTCTCTGTGATGTCTGTTTAAATTGTGATTGTCTTTTACTTTTGTGAAGTAACTTATGTTCTTGAATACAAAATATGCAAATTTCAAATATGTGTAATGATGGTGGTGTAAGGTTAAGTTAAAAATAACATATTTTTAATGAAATAGCGTCTACAACTGTCAGGATTTTGAATTTGACCGACGATTCTAATACATTTCTAGCATGAAGTCAATGAATGAATGCCTGTATTCACAAGTGGACTTAGCATAGGCTGAAGATTATGTTGATTTACGTAAACATAAATTCTAACGTCTATTACCTAGAGAGGTAGGCAGAGACTACGGGCTTTTATTTGCCACGATCCTGACACACCTCGATTCTTTCACTTGTCAGTTAAGGCTACTCTTAGGCCCGTATTAATAAACGTTACTCAGCTCAAGCACACGCCCTTGAGTACAATATTGAGGTTATGATCTAATTAATAAACATATCTCAAGATGCGGTTTAGGTTTACGATATCAGCTGAGTGCCGCACTGATTAATAAACAAAACTCGACTCTCAAGTGTGTGTGTACTTGAGTGCAAGTCACAGAACAGAATTCCTAAGTATAGTATTTTGAAATACTGTTTTTATGTGTTTATTAATCAGCAACGATCTTGAGATGCTGATATCGTAATGAGGGCGTATCAAATGATTACGCACTTGAGTTCGTCGTTGAGTAACGTTGAGCCTTAATCTCTTAGTTTGTTTTATCTGTCGCCTCTTACGTCACACCCACGGAACTTAATATGGTAGTGGATATTTTACACCACCAATAGGCTAGGCTTTACATAACTACATATTATTTCGTTGAAACCGATATTTTTTTTAGCTCTGTGACACATACCCCAGCGAGGTGTACGTGCCGGCGCGAGCTTCCACCACGGTATTATTGGGCAGTGCCAGCTTCCGTTCGCGCGGTCGACTGCCCGTACTGGCCTACTTACACCACAACAAGGCGGCCATTACGCGCTGCAGTCAGCCGCTCAGCGGATTTTCGGCCAGGTACTTTAATTCGTTAGTAATAGCTTCTTGTTCCAAGTTGTAGACCCCGATGGGTTAGCCAAGGTAATTTTTGGAAGTGAAAACTTCTTTAGAATCGTTGTGATTTAAAACTCTATAAAACGAAAAAGCGACACTGAAAAGAGACAAACATATACACATCTATAGGATTTAGCCTGCGAGAGACTGAGATAGAATATTGTATACGGTTTGTGTGAAATTATCCTACTTCTAATACTCTGCAGTCGTCTCGTTCTCTCGAAGTGAAAACTTTTTTGTTGTGATTTAAAACTCTATAAAACGAAAAAGCGACTCTAAAATAATTTAAAATTAAAAATTTTGTATAGCCGACTTCAATGTAAGCGACTTCAATATAAATTATTTAAGAATAACTCAATAACCATTGGTCTGACCTTGATCAAATTCATATGGGACCACACGAGAACTATCAGCTTTCATATAAAAAAAGAATCATGGCAATCGGTTCACCCAGTACAAAGTTATGAGGTAACACACATAAAAAAAACATACAGTCGAATTGAGTACCGTCTCTTTTTTGGAAGTCGGCAGAAGAGACAAACATATACACATCTATAGGATTTAGCCTGCGAGAGAATGAGATAGAATATTGTATACAGTTTTTGTAAAATTATCCTACTTCTAATACTCTGCATTCGTCTCGTTTTCTTGAAGTTTAGTTTTCTGAAGGCTTCACTTCTACCGCGTGTGAACTGCACACATGTTTTTTTAATCGTTAAAGCTAATGGAAAACTAAAAATGAAATAATTTCCACGTATTGGCTTCTGAAGTGAGTGGTAACCAACTTCAGAAGCTATAATGTGAAAATTATTTTATTTCTTTTAGTTTTTATAGTCGGCTATAAGCGTTAACGATTGTACAAAGTTAACTTGGTTAACTCCTCAGAAATCGTATCTTAATCTGTCATTATTGTCATGTATATAAATAAATAAATAAATATGTTTCTTATACTTTAATCAAGCTTTGTCTGATCTTATTTCGTTGTTATTGGAAATAGCAGAAAAACCAATAACGTGGCGCATCCACGCTGTAGGCTATTTTATGTTTGCAGCACAGTATGTCAGATCGACCGGGGAAAGACCAAACTCTCATACAATAGCAGCTTAATGCTGCTGTGTTTCGTATGGTGAGTGAAGACAGGCGTAGCATGGACTAATATAGACGTGGGCAAAGTCGTGTCAGCGAGGCCCCTTTTCTTTCGTTTCCAAGATCTACTCAATAGATCTATCCCACCAAACATGCATTGACACGACATACCTACTTATAGTTATTAATTCCTTACAAGTCTCATATTCTGTCAATATCACGGTGGCGGTCTTTGAAGATAGTTGCAAAGGCCTCGCAGTCGCACTTAAGAGGGGCTTCTTGCGAGGCCCCATACAAACTCGCTTTTAAATTTGTAAAAACCGTAAAAGTGATCAAATTAATTAGTCAAGTCTGGGGGCGTCGTATTTAAAGCCACTTTGCCTGTCCGTGGGCGAGGACCCACTTCGCCCACGTCTAGCTACGCCACTGAGTGTAGAGAACCGTTATTAGTAGAAATGAGGCATTCCATCGTAGCCCTCAAGAGTGACAACATTTTGCAAGCATTTTGATTCTTGATCGTGGATAGATGTGTGTCTATGGGCCACATATATCACTTCAGGTGGGCTGTGTACTCATTTTTCAACCCTATTCTGTAAAAAAAAGTCAGTCATTCAGCCAAAAATCACCATGGATGATCGTGACATGAGCTCTATAACGAAAAAAATCCTACTTCTACTCCATCAGTCCACCGGTTAATAACAAAAATGATTCAACTGTATTACAAATAAATTCATTGCTTTTATTACAGATGCATGGAAGACGAACAAATGCTCGATCTTATACGTCGGGCGAACCCCAACTGCGGGTACATGTATGTCGTAGACACCAGACCCAGAGTGAGTGCTGTTTTAATATTTATCCTTTATTTAATTATTTAACTGCGCACAATATTTTAGTTTTTGCCAACACTTTACATAGCCGTGGTAGCTCAGAGACTAAGCGGTCGCTGTAAATTCCACAGTATGCGAGAAATACCGGTTCGATCTCGGCCGATACCGATGAAATTGTTAATTGCAATATTAAGTGCTCATTGATCACGTACTACACGGTGAAGGAAAACATCGTAAGGAAACGTGCATGTTTCAGAAATAATGTTGTGCGCCACTACGTCGACGACACTAGTTATCACTAGCGCCCTCGTAACAATAAGGAAAAAAAAACATTATATTACGAAGACGTGAAGTTCGCCAACACACATTTTGGGTTGCGCGGCGGACATTTCCTTGCCCAAAACCCTACCAGAAATGAGAGGAAGCCTGTGCACAGGACTGCAGTGATTCTAACTGCACATAAATCGCAAAATCATTTTTTTGAGCTAGCTAGAAAATACTTACGATGTTGGTTCTATTTGTGTAAAAATCTTTTAAAAAAGTAAACAATGCCGGAGAAAATTAGAAGCCAACATAGTTCTATCTTAAAAATTACATTTTGATATATGATAAAAAGGTTCTATCTAATAATTTTATTGGAACCAAAATTATTTTGTGTTTTACCTTGTCGTGTTTACAATACAACAAGGTAAATCACAAAATAAAATTTATATATACATTAGTCGCATATTGAAATTATATTTAAATATAATTTCAATATGCGAGTACATTTTAATATACAAGCATTATAATTGTAGTGATCTATCTATTCTACTCATGGGCATTCAGGAGTTCAGGTATTTTACAGTGTCTACTTCCGCATAGATATGGTATTTTAACAGTGGTAGAGCCACGCGGCAGCTTTTGCTGTCGCACGGATGGGCCGGCTCGAACCGGGGTGGTACCACGACCTCACAGAATACCAGCGTGAAGTAGAGGTTTACCTCTGCGTTTCGCTTGGTGAGTGCAGGTGGCCGGAGGCCCTTTTTACTGGAAATGAGGCATTCCATCTTAGTCCTCACGGGTGACAACGCATCTGCATTTTGATTCGCAAACGAGGATAGATGTAGATGTCTATAGGCCGCAGCAACCACTTACCATCAGGTGGACTGTGTGCTCGTTTGTCACCCCTTTATCCTATAAAAAAAAAAAAAAAAAACTACTGCAAAATTCTACTCCCAGGTTTCAATTAATTATGAAGTTGTTTAATAATTTCAACCCTAAAAATCCTTTTGGTACAGTTACTGCAAAACTCTTTGTCCTTGGCTACGCAGGTTGTTCCAAAAAAAACTTGAATATCCAATTCTACAAACTCTACTCTCTGAAATTTTCTGGGCTACATATCAGTATTTTATAAGACAAGTCATTATATGACTAAACTGCAGGGTCTTATCAAACACCATGAAAGGATTACCAGAAGGTAAAATAAATGACTTAGTTCTATATGATTTGACTGAACCCAACACTTCAAACTCAAGCCATGATGTAATGGATTGTCAAGATTTATCTTAAGTACTTTGAAGCTCTATTTAAAACTAATTGTGGCACACAAACACAATTAGTCTAAAACATTTAATAATAATTTCATTTTTCAAAACATTTATTTTTAAGCAATTTAGTGTCAGTGTAATCATATATTGTATTTTATTTACCCATATTTTTCATTACAATACTGCCCTGACTGCCTACTTCACAACAACAAGGTTTTATTTAAATAAAACTAGTTTTACGGATTTTACCGCGTATATTAACTAATTTTATATTCCCGACGTTTCGAGCACTTTACAGCACCCATGGTCACGGGAAGGGGGGGGGGGGGGGAGGTGCTGAGGTGTATGACGTTCCAATGTCATAGTTAACCACGGCTACCTCCAGATTAAAATTATTAATTTTTGTTCCGATCTAAGCAGTATGAGCTTACAGTATAGCCATAGGCACCAGCGATCCACGGGCAAAGTTGTTTTGTACTACTTATATGCTACTTTTAACTCTAAATGTAACTTTGTTTGTGGTGAGAAATAAACGTTATTATTATTATTATTATTACAGTATCTTGAAGTCTTGCAATTGTATGCTTGGCTTGCGATTTAATTTTATTAATTATAGGATCCCAAGTAGATGGTAGCACCCATCCATCTTCTCTATTGAAATTAGGATGTTTTTTGATTTCAATAGCCTCGCGTATCATCATTGGAAGGAATCGGTGTTCTTTAACAAGAATTTGTGGTCTATCAAATCTAATGTAATGATGGGGGCGATCCTGTACGTGTTCTTTAATGCAGGTTTTTATTGATCTTTCACAATCAAACTTGTACACTCCTGCATCTTGCAGAGGGACATTACACTTGACTGATGGTAAAAACTGATTAATGTGCCTCGGCGGCTTGAAGTATGCTTTAATGGAAGCACGCTTCAAGATGTAGCCAATCTTGTCGGTGACACCTCTGACATATGGCAGTACAGCAGACACTCGCTCGACTGTAGCTGGCTTCACTCGTTCACTGTGACGTGTGTAGTGTGAGGGCAGTCTATAAAATGTAATTGTTCTATAAGGTACATAATATGCCGATAGATAAAAGTACTCCATTAATTTCATTCCATTGCTATCTAAAATGCTTGAACTAGGTATCATGTCATGTCGCGCGGCTCAGACACGTAATATACGCGAGTGAAACCGCGTGTTACAGCTAGTAATTTATATTGCAGATCAACGCGATGGTTAACCGCGCTGCGGGCAAGGGCTACGAAAACGAGGCGTTTTACGAGAACATCAAGTTTCAGTTCATGGGCATCGGGAACATACACGTCATGAGGAAAAGCTTACAGAAGCTGGTTGAAAGTAAGCGCTTTTATACTACATGCACATTGACTAATAGAATGACTTCTAAATTAAACTGACTTGACAGTCCACTTAAACTTAGTAATGAGGATATCCGCAGTAGAACCAGAGTAGTCGACATAGCCCAACGGATTAGTAATCTGGGCCGGCCATATAGCTCGAAGTACCGACAACCGATGGGGAAGACAGGTTTTCGACTAGCAGCCTCGTATAAGGGACAAGAATAATTGTGACGAAAGACCACACAGTCCACCTGATGATAAGTGGATGCTGTGGGCCATAGATCAACCATGAAGACTAAGATGGAATGCCTCGTTATCAGTAAAAGGGGTCTCCGGTTTTCTACACTCACCATACGAAACAGCATTATTAAGCTGCTATTTTACGCTGGTATTATGTGTGAGCGTGACCTACCCCGGTCGAGCCGAATAATTTGTGCTACGACCGTAATATAGCTGCAGCGTGGCTCTATCACGTAGACTTCCTGCATGTCTTACCTGATCGTCACTTCAAGTGAGGAAACGCCTTACACTTTGCTAATCGGTACGACTCGGCTGCCTTTTAAGATTGCTGAATTTCTATTGTTTGTTGATTCCTCGGAACTAAACGATCGGTTGCCAAACCGTCTGCCATACGTGGCAACTAAAACAAAATACTTTCTGTGTATGTTCAGCAAAAGACTATTGAAGGCTGTAATAATTTGCATTCATTCATCCATCCACCCATTTCAGCACCAGTGAAGTTGTTAAATGCAATTTTATGTGCTGATTCACCACGTGCTCGGTGGTAAAGAAACAAACAGCGTGAGGAAACTTGCATTTTAAGAAATATAATATTTCGGAGTCATGTGAACTGCGTCAATATATACTTGATGCAGCGCGACAGATTTTTCTCTTTTTAACTACTCTTTTATCTCTGCAATACCACAAGTTTAAAGACCTTAAAGTTGTGAAACGAATGTACTTGTGCAGAGCAACGGTGGGGACATTGCGGGGTAGATAATACATGCGGTGGGCGCGAGCCCATTTTATAGTACTTATTTAACAAATTTTAAGTGCCGTTTTCGAAAAATGTAATGTCTATAATAGTGAATTACTGTTATAGTTATATGTGTTACTAAGTAAAATTGAACTCAAAAGACAGCCATGCTTATGTTTCCCTCATTCTTTTTGATAAAATTGTTTATCCCAATACAAATATACTACATAATTAAATTTAACAATCGAAAACTGAAAACATCTATAAAAAGAAAGTGTGACGAAAATATTTGGCAGTGCAACACTTGTAAATCGGTTTTTTTTGTAGTAATAAAAATGATCGTGTTCCATAAATGTTTTTTTACTTATAGTATATGTATATAATGTGAATAAATGATATCATCATTCATCATCATTAAAGCCCTTCACAAGTCCACTGCTGACTATAGGCCTCCCCCAAGGAATGCCACACACACACACAGCACGGTCCCGAGCCACCTGCATCCATTGATTTTCTGTATGTCTAACCAGGTCGTCACTCCATCTAGTGGTCCTCCCACCTTCCCCCCCCCCCCACTATATGGCCGGCACATTGCCACTTCAGGTTACTAATCCTTTGAGTTATGTCAGTTACTCTGGTTCTACTGCGGATATCCTCGTTTTTAAGTTTATCACGCAGGGAAACGCCGAGCATAGCCCTCTCCATAGCTCGCTGAGCGACTTTGAGCTTCCTCATACGACCAGCAGTGAAAGACCACGTCTCAGATCCATAGGTCATCACTGGCAACACGCACTAGTTGTAAAATCTAGTTTTAAGATTTTGAGGTATGCCTGATGAGAAGATGTGTCGTAATCTCCCGAACATTGCCCAGCCGAGTTGAATCCGTCGATTGACCTCTCGGTCGAAGTTGTACTTACCTAGTCGGACTATTTGTCCCAGGTAAACATACTCGTCAACAACTTCGAGCTTAGTGCTCCCAACAATTACCGGCTTAGATGTGACATGAACGTTAAACATGATTTTTGTTTTGTCCATGTTTATCTTAAGACCTATCCGTTAGGAGACACTATTGAAGTCATTGTGCATAGTGCTTAGGTCCTCCAGCGATTCTGCCATAAGGACTATATCGTTGGCAAATCGAAGGTGAGTGTTGTACTCGCCATTGACGTTAATACCGTATCCTTTCCAGTCTAGTAGCTTGAAAATGACTTCCAATGCAGCGGTGAAGAGTTTTGGGGATATTACGTCACCCTGTCTTACACCTCTCTGCAGTTGGATAGGTTTCGTACTCTGGTTCTGTACTCGGATAGCCATCGTAGCCCTACTGTACAAACACTTCAGCACTTTGATATACCGACAGTCCACTTACTGCTGAAGGGACTGCAGCACCGCCCAAATTTCGACTGAATCAAAGGCTTTCTCATAGTCCACATACGCAAGGCGAAGTGGCAGATTTTACTCTTCGGTCTTCTGTACAATTTGCCGAAGTGTATGTATGTGGTCTATGGTGCTAAAGACTTTTCGGAAACGGCTGGAAGTCGTCGAGTCTGCGTGCGAGACGATTCGCAATGACTCGAAAACAGGACGTAGACGCGGCTCAGAAGGGAAATCGGTCTGTAGTTCTTCAAGAGTGCGTTGTCGCTTTTCTTGAAGAACAAGACCACCGCACTTCTGCTCCATGCCTCCGGAGTAGTGCCACCATGGAGGACGGAATTAAAGATCTTCTGAAGAACTTTAAGTACTGGTTTTCCATCCGCTTTCAGAAGCTCTGCTGTAATTCCATCCTCGCCCGTGGACTTACCGTTTTAAGGTGTTGGAGAGTCATTCTAATCTCGCTCAGACTGACGTCCGGGATATCATCGGAATAGTGTCGGATAAGACTTGCTCTTGGATCGTTACTTACACTTGCGTGTGGCTCCAACGATTATTAAATTATTATATAACGATTATACAATTGCCTATAGAACCTCTTAATCTTGCTCAAAATCCCAGGTGTCCCGGACGATGCTGCCACATTCGGTCTTCAGCTTCGACAGTTAGTTCTTTGTGGCAGACAGATTTCTGGCAAAGACTTTTGAGCACTGGTTCCGCTCGATCGCTTCTTCAATACAAGCTGTTTTGAAGTTGCGCAAGTCCCGCCGCATGCATTTGGAGATCTGTCTATTTAGTTGCCTGTATTCTGTCAAATCTGCTGAAGACTGCAGTTTCATCTCCCGTCTAACAGCCATGAGATTAAGGGTGTGATCGGAGAGTTTTTGTGTTCTTCTGCGACGGTCTTACAGAACTTAGCCCCGACCGCATGGACAGTTTTCACAAGCTTGTCATTCATATCGTCCACTTCATTGCAATCTTCTAGGCACTGAAAACGATTTTGTAACTCGAGCTGAAAGTTTTTGGGGCTTTGGATTAGAGCACGAGGGGGTCGGAGCGTTGACTTTATTAGACGTGACCTCTCCAACTTAAGGTTTAGGTTCAGTGTGCCTCTCACCATTCGGTGATCGCTATCAGTTTTATCCCTCGCGATCACTGAGACATCACTGAACAGTTGTCGTTTAGTCATCATAATGAAGTCAGTCTCATTTTTTGTCGAACCGTCGGGGCTCTACCAGGTCCACTTTCTGTAGGGCCGCTTCTGGAAGAAAGAGTTCATCATAAAGTGTCCCTCTTTCTCCATAAAATCTGCCAGCTGCTGGCCCCTTGGGTTCCGTTGCCCAATTCCAAATTTCCCTACTTTCAGCTCACCGTTCTCTCTTGTGCCTAGTTTTGCGTTGAAGTCTCCCATTAATACTCTATAATGGGTTTTGGAAGAATGCATGGCTCTAGAGATACCCTCATTCATATCCTCCACCTTCTCATTGGGATGTGCCGAGGTTGGTGCGTAAACTTGTATGATCTTCAGCGAATACCGTTAGGTTATTCTGAGTATAAGGCATTCAACCTTCGTCGACATACTCCCAATCTTTACAACGTTAACGAGAGACTTGAGGACGTTAAATTCGACACCTCCTTGGGACAGATGGTCACCCTCTCTAATAAATGATAATGAGTATTATAATATGCAAAATTGAGTATTATAAATATACAAAATAATTTCCTCTTTCGTGATAACCCCTAGCATACACGCTGGCCGCGTAAATAAATACCTACGCGAGTGTTGGCATCGCCTAACATCAAAGACGTTTCACAACTGTAAGGTCTAAAGTGGAACTGTTCTTAAATAGATAATGCCTCAGATCGATCGATTTTGTTTTGAGGAATAGCGAATACCTTTTAATAGCTTATCAATTTTAAATTTTGTAATAAGTGAAATGTATCAATGCCCTAGGCCTGTAGGTGTTTGACTAAAATAAATAAATACTTTAAATGTATTACATTGCAGCTTGTGAACAAAGTACTCCTTCAATGTCGTCGTTCTTAAGTGGCTTGGAGTCATCTGGCTGGTTGAAGCATATAAAGTGAGTTTATAATTATATAATTATTATTACCATATTCTTGATAATAAAGATTATAATTATTATAAAATGGATGACGTTCAAAAGGTTTTTATTTTTCATTTCAAGTACACTGTTAAACATAGGCCTCCCCCATATACCTTATAGGGTAATATGTGCCATAGGTACTTGTTCGCGCCAAGCGCTAATGTCAAGAATCGACGCCAGAGGGCGCTCGGCTCGGCGCGATACCGGTTTCGACGTTCGGTCGAGCGGGGGTGTGGCGAGAGTGCGTGAGCGCAAGGAGTCCTTTGCAAGCAGTGCTATCGACAGCACGCTGTCATTTTTGTGCGGGAACGCGGAATAGTGTAAGCGCGTCTAGTAAATATACTGTCTAGGATCCGTAACGCGCATTCCTTGTTTGAGAGCTTCTCCCGGGATTTAGTTGTGTTTAACTCTGAATCCGTAAATAAGTGCATTCGACAATATTGACTACTATTCTAGAAATAATTGTTGCCACGCGAAACGGTAGTGAACTTTGATCCGGACATTCGTATTCGTGCGGTATGTTACGTTTTTGCTTATAGTAACGGGATTTTGTATAGACCGACATTTTGTATTCGTTTTGTGTGTTAAGCTTTATAACAAATTAGAGTTAGTGGCTTCTGGAACTTAGTTAATTGTACGATAGAGTTAATGGACTGTCCTCGTGACGAACGAAGAAAGTGACTGTGGGCGGCTCCGCGGAAGATTACCACAATTTGGAGCGGTGCTGAAGTCCGAGCTGCTGCCGACGGCAACGGTCCAAGCAGGTCTACCACTACCAGTCACACACAGATACACATCACTAACCCTTACTACCCATGCACCCTACAATCACATGCGGCCTGACCGAACCCTGAGACATCAGTCGCCTTGGATATAGGTAAGTAAGCTCGGTTTACTATTCTCCCTGTTGAATTGTAGTAGGATAGAACGCTCCCTCTTATAGTTTATTGTAATTAGAAACATTCCACTAGACCACTTTGGCCTTAGGAGGCCCGACCTGCATCTGCTTGTAAGTTCTTCCGCTATGGGCCCGGGAGATCCTACTGTTAGATAGGCAGCTGCAGGCCGTAACATTCTGGTAGCAGAGCGTGGTTCCGGGTTCGATTCCCCGGTCGATCCCGACAATAGTGTTTGATAAAAATTAAACAATTTTGGTGGCAGGGAGCTTTGGTTTGATTGGTTTAATTTTGTGTCTACAATCACGCCCGTCCGTAATACGTAAAATTAAAATTCTTTCCTTTGTTATATTGTGGCTTGCTTTTTTTGTTATTGGCGGGTATTTGCTAATGCCACGCCCGTAGATTGCGCAAGCGAGAGTTTTTCCAGAGAGATGCGTTGTGTAGGTAGATGGTTATTATCACGTAATCGGATAATTATCGTTGTCGGATAGTTATAGTGGATTACTTATCGAAGGGTCGATTTCCGAGCGAGGCATTTTTTGTTGATCGACCATGATGTGTATCTTTATTTGTATTGTAATTTGTATTTGAACTAATGAGTAGTAATTTGTAATTGCGCAATTTGAACCTAACCTGATTTGATCGCACTAGTATTTGTTATTTGTTAATTTGATTTGTGTCTTTTCTTTTGTGCTGACTTGTATTTGGTTTAATAAGTAGTAATTCGTATTGGTGTAATTTCTATTCAACTCGATTTGATAGGAACTGCATTTGTTAACTGTTAATTTTTTTTGTATTTGTTATTTTTGTAATTTGTGATCGAGCCGCGTCGTAATTTGTATTTAGTGGTGATGCCATCCCCCATGCTATTAATCCGTTGCCTGCGGACTGAGTTGGAGAAGGCTTACGCTGAGCTCGAGGATTCGGATGTGGAAAAGGGAGTCCTGGACTCCTGCTTCGCGGACTGCGAGCAGTTCTTTTCGCTCACGGACGAGTTGATCGAGGCTGAAGCCAGGTATGCCGAGGAGGCGCGTGAAACTCGGATGAGTGGCCTGCCCGAGTCCTCTCGGAAACAGCCTCAGCTGGAGCTGTTGGGACGACTCCCAACTCTGTACCTGCCAAGGTTCTCCGGGGTCCTTTCCGAATGGCTGACCTTCGTTGGACTTTTTGACAGCCTAGTGGACGCCCGGAGTGACTTGACCCCGAGCCAGAAGATGGCGTACCTCCTGGCCTCACTGGAGTGGGAGGCCCTGGGCGTCGTCGGCCACTTGGGATTGTCGGACGACGCCTACCAGACTGCTCGGGATCTCCTAGCCAGAAGATACGCCAACGTCCGGCGAATTGCGGACGAACATGTTAAGCAGCTACTAAGCCTCCCGCTGCTTAGTGACCGGGCCCGACTACGTCCTGACCTGGTGAATCCATTCTTGGTGGCCTGTAATACGTTGAGGCGGCTGGATTTACCAGTGGGCGAATGGGCCTTTTTGTTGCTCCGCATCGTGCTGTCCCGTCTACCTCTCGACCTTCGAATACATTTTGAGGAGAGGTACGGCGGGGACGGTGCCTCCTATATTCCGCCCTTCGATGACATGCTGCGGTTTTTGGAGGAGCAGTGCCGGCAGGCTGAGAACGCGGCGGGCACCGTTGACGACTTACGAGCTGTGCCCAGTGAGAGGCGTAATCCGCCAGGCAAGTCGTCGTCAACCCCCCCCCCCCCCCCCCCGGCCTTTTGGAGCTCCCGCGGGAGGGCGTCGCTTCCTACCATCTTACAGTGGCCTAGCGGCCAGAGAGGCGCCCCCCTGCTCCTATTGTCGAGCATCTGATCACCGGGTAACGTCGTGCCCGAAATTATTAAGTAAGCCGGTTCCGGCGAGGCGAACTATCGCCAAGGAGCGCCGCTGGTGCTACTCATGTTTGGAAGGGCACCTCTAGCGAGACTGCCCGCACCGGCGGCCCTATCCGCATTGCCAGGGCAATCACCATGCAGTTTTGTGCCTGGGTGCGAACGGCGTCTCTTCTCGGGGCTCTGCCAGGCCCTCGACCCCCACGGGCGGGGGCGCTCAGCCACGCCCTCTAAAGGGCGACGCTCGGCGCCCGCCGGTCAGCCACCAGGCCCCTAGGTTTGAAAGGTGTCCCTCCCCCGACCAGTCGGGGGGTAATTTCCCCAGGGGCGGGGGTGTCATCACCCCCCCTCAACGTGTGGAGAGGAACTTCACGGCCACTCATCAGTCCGCTAGACCCTTCTCACTCCCGTTAGCTGAGTGGCCGCGACTGGTGTACCACCGTTGCCCATTTGATGGAGGCGGCCCTAGCTAGCTGCCGCCTTAGCTCCCACCACGGCCGCCTCCCCTGAGCCTTGAGCCGTCAACAGTCCACTTGTTAAACTGTTCTGTTGCCGACGGCCTTAGGGAAGGCGTACAACCCGAGTGGCGACTGTTAGCGGTTTGCGCTTTATTAGTCTCGGGTTCACGCCGTGTGGCCTCCACTTGGTGGTGGGAAGATTAGGGTTCCCTTGCAGCGTCGAATCACGCTGTCAATGGGTATTAGATTTGGGTTTGGTCGAGTACTTAATTAACGACGCTTTAAATTGAAAATAAAAATGCTTTTGGGTTTTCCGCGAAAATTTTTATGTTTGTGGCGGTTGTGAGTAAAAAGGGTGAATTTAATATACTCCTTAAATGTGTGTGCATATGTTTTTGTAATTGTATTTCATCACTGTGTTTGTTTGTTGCAAGGAAGGCTGAAATTGGATAACCCTATTTGTGCCGAAGGGAATAAGAGTCAATTCTCTTTTGGTTTACATTTTGTTGGCACTGTCTAAGACATTTAAATGAGAAGTAGGGCTGTCCCCTACGTTTATTGTTTTGTTTAATTTGCCAGTTGACCTATGTGCATCGGTGATTAATTTGTTTGAATTAATTCTGTAGTTGAACATTAATGCTTTTGAAAAATTAGTTGAAGTATGAGCTTAGGACTACCTGTCTAAAGGGCTAGCTAGTTTGTAGATTATCAGATGGAAATCAGCTGTCGCACTATTTAGTAAATGATTATATGGTGGATGGCTTGGTTATGACTACTTATTTGAAAATTCATACTAGGGACTATCTGTGCGTTCTTTTGGCTCTCCACAGACGACGTTCATGTGGGATTTGGGGGTGCTCTCTGCACTGAAGCTTAGGAGGCCACTCTGGGCCGCTTCGTGTCGCGTCGCTGTTTGCAGACCTGATTCGGTCGGATTGCGGAGCAAATCATGGGAGCACAGATAGGTGTTTGAGAGAGGTCGTCGGACTTCTGTCCAGTACAGGACTTGTTGAGGTGCTGCGATGTCCAGGAGGGGCATCCAGTGCCCCTCCGGTTGGCCCACGTTGGAGCTGTAATTTTGAGGCGTTGGTTAGGGTTGCAAGATCTGATGGGGTGCCTAAGGTGGCCTAGTTTGGTTGTAGATTCGGTCTTGCAATTTGCCGTCGCGACCCTGTCCCGCTGGCCGGTTTGCTCGCGGACATAAGTCCTTATGTCCGGGGCGAGGGTTTGTTTGCGCCAAGCGCTAATGTCAAGAATCGACGCCAGAGGGCGCTCGGCTCGGCGCGATACCGGTTTTGACGTTCGGTCGAGCGGGGGTGTGGCGAGAGCGTGCGAGCGCAAGGAGTCCTTTGCAAGCAGTGCTATCGACAGCACGCTGTCATTTTTGTGCGGGAACGCGGAATAGTGTAAGCGCGTCTAGTAAATATACTGTCTAGGATTCGTAACGCGCATTCCTTGTTTGAGAGCTTCTCCCGGGACTTAGTTGTGTTTAACTCTGTATCCGTATATAAGTGCATTCGACAATATTGACTACTATACTAGAAATAATTGTTGCCACGCGAAACGGTAGTGAACTTTGATCCGGACATTTGTATTCATGCGGTGTGTTACGTTTTTGCTTATAGTAACGGGATTTCGTATAGACCGACATTCTGTATTCGTTTTGTTTCCGTTCCGTTTCTGGAAGTTAGTTAATTGTACGATAGAGTTAATGGACTTTCCTCGTGACGAACGAAGAAAGTGACTGTGAGCGGCTCCGCGGAAGATTACCACAATTTGGAGCGGTGCTGAAGTCCGAGCTGCTGCCGACGGCAACGGTCCAAGCAGATCTACCACTACCAGTCACACACAGATACACATCACTAACCCTTACTACCCATGCACCCTACAACCACATGCGACCTGACCGAACCCTGAGACAGCAGTCGCCTTGGATATAGGTAAGTAAGCTCGGTTTACTATTCTCCCTGTTGAATTGTGGTAGGATAAAACGCTCCCCCTTATAGTTTATTGTAATTAGAAACATTCCACGAGGCCACTTTAGGAGGCTCGACCTACATCTGCTTGTAAGGTCTTCCGCTTATGGGCCCGGAAGATCCTACTGTTAGATAGGCAGCTGCTGGCCGTAACAGTACTAATAAATTGCTTCATAGGTGTGTTATGTGTCATAGGTACTGTGAAGACTAATCCAACTGCTAAGCGTGACGATAAAAGACTTGTTCGTATGTGTCGGCTACGCGGCCCGAGTACTCGCTAATTTTCCACTAGATGTCGGATTTTTTAGCGCCAATTGACCCGTGAATTATCATTTACTCGGCTAATCTGCCGTTATGATTTTCTCTAATACCTTTCTTTGACAAAATATGTCAAAAAATGTAAGTACTCTATTCACCTAAAATTAAGAATCTCGTAAGAGCGAAACTACTTTATTATTCTACTTCATACTAACAAAAATACGAGTATATATACTTAAGATTAGCTGAGAAGTGTAGCCTAATGCTTGATAGCCTATACTAGTCCTCATGACTCACTATCATATAAAAAAAAGAATTTTGTAAATCGGACTGGTTGTTCCAGAGATTATCGCGTTTAAACAAACAAAAAACTTTTCCGCTTAATTACATTATAGTATACTTACGTACCGTATTTACTGGATGTAACGGAGTAATGTTCGTTACAACTATTATAAAGCCATACACGCGTAAATTGGGCTTCGTCAGTCCACATAATGGTAGTATTATCAATGTTTGACAACAACTATTCACAAAAATGTTTTCGAGGTAGACGATCGTATTATTCAGTGCTTGGACACGTTGGCAATGAAATGGGTGATATCCAAATGAATTGAGTAGTTTCCACACGTAGTACTGGCTATCTCTGTACTTAGAGCTGCATCGACGACCTCGACGGAGTAGTGAACTGTCCAAAGTCTGACAACCTTTGATTTCCTGCCAAAACTGTACTCCGATTTGGGCGATTGTACACGTGCGTTATTTCCGCTTGAGTATAATATTTGCGCACCACGTAAACTTTCATTGCTTAAAATGTGACACCGTACCATTTCATTATTTGAGGTTCGAATATTTTCATGGCGTATTTGCTAACGAAGTGACAAGTAATACTACCTACAATAATTTAAAAATACACACTCGTACGTATTGAGGTCACGGTCAAGTCAACACTGTCGGCCGGCCGAGCGAACGTGTCTAGTAGTGTAACGGCTTACGGAAGAAAAAGGGCGGAGAGCCGCAGTTGTCTTTACCGTGTCAAAACTACTATTAGATACCTAAATTTGTAACCGAGTGCGAGCGTCGAACTGGCCGAACGCTTCTGACTGCTTCCGAATTCAATACTTCTGTACGGATGTGTGCGTACGTAGTAAAATAGTAGGTGCCTCATATTTATATATAAAGAAGAAAAAGAGGTATGTAAGGATCGTGACACTTGGCGATCTGTTCTCTCTGGCTACCCCGTCAGGGATTGTGCGTGAAGATAATTATAAGTATAAGTATATTTACGAATGAAAATCAGTTAAACACACATTTTAAATATAAAAGATTAAAAGGATAAAATGTTTGATATTGCAAAATAACCCTGTGTATATATTATTAGAAATCATAATATTTTATACGCTATATTAGAAGTATAGTTGTAGCACGAATGGGTCGGCTCGACCAAGGAAGGACCACGTTCTTCAATAGTACCAGCGTAAAATAGCAGCTTAACACTGTTGTTTTTCGTGTGGTGAGTGTACAGAACCGGAGACCAACTTTACTGGAAAAGAGGCATTCCATCTTAGTCCTCACGAGTGACAACTCACCTGCATTTTGATTTTTTTTGAGGATAAATGTAGATGTCTATGGGTCACAGCAACCACTTACCATCAGGTAGACTGTGTGCTCGTTTGTCACCGTTATCCTATAAAAAAATATTCTCAAAATATTCTATACTATAATAAAACTCTAACCGATTTGGATGGGATTTTTGCTGGCAGATAGCTGATGTTATAAGGACTAACTTGGCTACTTTTATTTTAGGAAAAGATTTAAGGTTCCGTGCAAAATAATGAAAATCCATGAAATCCAATCGTAATAAATCCATGCGGGCGAAGTTGCGGGCTACAGCTAGTTATTTAAATAAAAGAATATTATTCGGTAATAAACTTTCTTTACAATTACCAAAAGTATATAGCCCAACGAGCATAATAACGACAGTGAGATTAGTAGAATTTCTGAGTGATCTCTTTAGTCACCTGCGTGATATTTTATACTGCTAGAACGAGTGGGAAATTTCAGTTCTACCCTCATTTCTTGGTATTTTCTTTTATTTTTTAACCTTCATTCCTAAAAATATATAATTTGTCTTTGTGTGTGTGTGGATATTGGGTTACAGGTCGATCCTGGACACGTCGTGGTGGATAGCGTGCGCCGTGGCGGGCGGCGCGAGCGTGTGCGTGCACTGCAGCGACGGCTGGGACCGCACGGCGCAGGCCTGCTCGCTGGCCGCGCTCTGCCTCGACCCCCACTATCGCACCATCAACGGATACCAGGTGCCCCACCACTACCTACACTGTGTGTACTGCTGAAATTAAACATTTTCATTTTGAACAACCGCTTCAAAAGTAAATTCAATTGTATTTAAATTTAAAATAAGTTCAAATATAATAATTATATTCAAAATAAATGTCACTTTGACCAAACTATACTATTATATAAAAAAAAATTACATAATGCAATAAATATAAATGGTAAAATGAATTCGAAGAAAAATGGGAAAAGGAACCGATTGGGTCTCATAGATTACAATGAATCGAAACCCAAAATGATCCATTTGAATGATCGACTCGAATGACTCGGTTCGTATGATGACAGTTGGCTAAACCTGCAGAGGGGAAGAGACGTAAGACCAATTTTAAATTTATAATCCGAAGGAGTCCGTTAAGGGGAAATTTTAAAGAAACTTTTGCCTATCAGTATATTTACGAAAATTTTATTTTATTTACTGTACAAATAAATCTCAGTACAATTTTTTTTTAAATTATTTTCAATGATTGTAACAGACATAATACAGCTAGAGTAATGTCCTCGAGAAGTAAATCGAAATCCCGGCACAGGCGCTGATCGAGAAGGACTGGCTGTCGTTCGGGCACAAGTTCTCGTGCCGCTGCGGGCACGTGGCGAGCGACGGCCGCGAGCGCTCGCCCGTGTTCACGCAGCTGCTGGACTGCACCTGGCAGCTGCTGCGCCAGGCGCCCGAGGTCTACACACTTGCTCGTTTTTTAATACCTTTTTAAATTTGCTTCCATATTGCGAGGCAATTCAGAAAACTGATGATAACAAAATCAGAGGATACAGTTTGGTGTTCCAGCTACACATCTACCATCTACATACAAAATTTAATTACACCACTCGATAGCTAAAAGATCAAAGAATTCGCTATGTTGAATGAGGGCTGTGACGTATACCGTGGCTCAGGGAGATGCAGATTAATAAACATCGTTTATTAAAGTACGTTTAACACCCAATCGTGTAAATTCTCCTACACGATCGAGTGTTAAACGTCTAGTGACGGTGTGAGAATATCCCTGCGGATATCGTAAATTGACACAGAGGGGAAAGTAAATAAGATAGGCAGGAGCATACTCCTGATAAAAACTCAAAATAATAAAAAGCTGCGGTTGCCAACCTGCCTGCGAAATCTGGCAACTATGGCAAAATCCCAGATTCAGTAGACTTCAGGCTGTAATGGATGGATGAATGGAAACCGCGATAAGTCCGCCGCTGAATATGGCTCGGGCACACAATCTACCTTATGGGAAGTGAATGTTACTTGTAACTTTTAGTAATGGTCTTTGCCTAGAGATTAATTGCCACGGGCTTGCTGCTCCTGGATTGTCTATCGTTTGAAATAATAGTACAAAATGGATTTCGCACTAAGGGCTTTATGGCATTTTCCATATTCACTTTTAACTTCCGTATTATTACTTTATTTATTTTTATTCCATACGTTTATTTTCTTACAATACCACTTTCGGCACGACATTATAAAGCCTAAATAAAATAATCGTAGAACATTAATTTAAAACGCAAAATAATAACATCCGAAGTTAGGTAGCCACGTTCACAATACTATTTTGTAGTTGCATGCGGGCTATCTAATATGTGCGTATAATATTGTATTCTCAGAGGCGACAACAGATTGACTTAACTGTCATTAGGATGACTGATTTAGTATCGATGGCGTGTAGATCACTTATGTGAACAGGATGGAGTTTTTAAAACACGTGTTATGGTTTAGTAAACCAAACGATCATTAACATGACTGATTTTAGGATAATATGATACTATGCACAGTAGCTATACGCACAGTATAAAAACTGACATGGTTCGTTGGTGCGTTTAAGAGATATATCCGTTCATGGGCGTTTAACATTGCATGGAAACAAACACGCGATCTGGGGACGGCGCACCACGTATAAATCAATCCGTTGTCGCCTCTTATACTATTGGCTTTAGATAACTTTAACTTAAGGTCTTGCGGACAGATACGCTGGCAGTTTAGCAACGATTTGCCAGAAGACCGGATGGGCCGGCTCGAACCGGGGTGGTACCACGACCTCACAGAAAACCAGCGTGAAGTAGAGGTTTACCTCTGCGTTTCGCTTGGTGAGTGCAGGTGGCCGGAGGCCCTTTTTACTGGAAATTAGGCATTCCATCTTAGTCCTCACGGGTGACAACGCATCTACATTTTGATTTGTAATAGAGGATAGATGTAGATGTCTATGGGCCGAAGCAACCACTTACCATCAGGTGGACTGTGTGCTCGTTTGTCACCCTAATTCTATAAAAAAAAAAAAGAAATCAAACATCCACACTGAATTTCGTATCTATCGTAATTTCTTAAGCAATTTGTTGCAATTTTTTTTATTACAGGCATTCCAATTCAATGAGCGATTTCTGCTGACCCTACATGACCATGCGCACGCTTGTCAATACGGCACATTCATTGGCAATTGCGAGAAAGATAGGAGAGATTTAAGGTAAGATTCACAATAAAAAAATTATTAGGTGTAAATAAATCGTAAACCATCACTTGTGTAGGTAGTTTATTTGGTTGTATGATTGAATTTAATAATTTGAAAATTATAGGCGTCGTTATTCATTTGTCATTATTGAAAACGTAAGGCTGATTTGTAAATAACGTAAACTTCTTTCTTTATTAACTTTAGCTTCTTTCCTGGTACTTGAATATACATTTCGTATTTGTTTCGCTATCACGACCGATATTAACGATGATTTGTTTGGGCATTACGAATTAATGATTTTTAAATATCATCGTTTCTGTGTTTCTGTGTTCTGAGTCAGTTTTACAAGTGTAAACTTCTCTTAGTCACCGCAAGATGCCATTGATATGAAATGGCTATGATAAGAAAAAAATGTAATGTAAAGTAGGTAACAGATTATAAGCGTCCCACTGCTTAGCACAGGTCTGTTTTCATTTTAAACGGGCTTTGGAGCAGAGAAGAGGCCAAAATGTGTTTTGGCGGACTTCACATGTTCTTGAAATATTTTTTAAATTCTTAATCTTGTCTCTTCCTTAATCGAAAAAAATGCGTCGAATTAGCACTTAAAATGGTAATTGACTTAATTTAATTTGTACCGTCTGGAATCGAACGTGCGCTACTCGCGTACTTTGAAATTTAATCCGAGTTTTTATTCCATCTTCTTCCATTATAAGTATGTTTAAGTAAGTATTAAGATGTGGTAAGGCTCCTTTTCTACCTAGGAATCATTCTGGGCATTTACCAATTAGACCTCGCCCTCGAGGCCACCTGATGGTATGTGGTTGCTGTGGCCCATAGACATCTACATTTATCCTCGTTTGCGAATCAAAATGTAGATGCGTCGTCACCCGTGAGGACTAAGATGGAATGCCTCTTTTCCAGTAAAAAGGGTCTCCGGTTCTCTACACTCACCATACGAAATACAGCAGTGTCAAGCTGCTATTTCACGCTGGTATTCTGTGAGAGCGTGGCTCTACCCCGGTCGAGTCGACGCATTCGTGCCACAACTATACTACTAATATAGCTGCAGCATGGGTCTAACACGTATATATACTTTATATTTATATAGTTTTATACAATGTGTTGTATTTGCATAAACATAAGAAATCACTAAAAGGGGGTAGTACTCTGTTACCATTTTCTGCCGTTAAATAGCGGTGCTTGCACTGCTGTGTTCCAATCTAAGGGTTAGAGAACTAGTTTAATTAAAAGCCGTGAGGCATAATACATTTTAGTCTTCAGAGGTGGCAACCATAGATCAATAATAAATTGGACGTAGTTATGCAAAAAGGATCCAACCCGCATTAAGTTAATTTGAATTTATGATATTTCAAGTATCCATACTTCAAATATCATAAACTCAAATTATCGGTATGGTTTCTGTCTCTTTGTAATTTTTCTTCTTATTTGTGTTACGTTTGCTAAAATTGTTACATCACATAATAGTATAGACCACAAACATTATTTTTCAAGTCAACATTTTTTGACACAAACTCGGGTTGGATCCTTTTAGCATAACTACGTCCAATTAGTGATCGATGGTGGCCAAGAAAGGTACAAATGCCTTTCTTTTTTGAAGTTGGCTGCAGATGATCATGGACTTCAGTAGCCACTTACTATCAGGCGAACTGTAAGTTCGTATGTCACTTGGTTTTGTAAAATAAGTATTTACAATGTGTTTTAATATGTATGTCGTGCAGTTACAGCATAAGAGGCGATAGAAGGAAACTGAAACAGGAGGGAATAAAAACCTGCTGTTGCTAATCCTAACCTTGTGAGGCAATATACGGAGTAGGCCTATGTCAGGCCTCTGTCACTTTTTTTTTTAATAGGATAAGGGGGACAAACGAGCACACAGTCCACCTGATGGTAAGTGGTTGCTGCGGCCCATAGACATCTACATCTATCCTCTATTACAAATCAAAATGTAGATGCGTTGTCACCCGTGAGGACTAAGATGGAATGCCTCATTTCCAGTAAAAAGGGCCTCCGGCCACCTGCACTCACCAAGCGAAACGCAGAGGTAAACCTCTACTTCACGCTGGTTTTCTGTGAGGTCGTGGTACCACCCCGGTTCAAGCCGGCCCATCCTTGTGACAGCAAAAGCTGCCGCGTGGCTCTACCACTGCTACCTGCGTGAAATAATTACCTACAATCGCGAGCTGTGCCCCAGCGGTAAATCGCAGTCGGGGCTAGCGCGCTCAATACGATTAAATGTTAGTTTTTTTAACGCTGTTTGTGTAAATAATTTTGTGTAAATACTTGTTGAAATACTCGTCGAAATAGTTTTTGTTTAGTGTTTAGTATATTTAATTGTGGGATAAAATACTTGAAAAAGTTTTAATGTGATTTAAGAATAATATATATATATGTATATTACCTATCTATTTGATAAATTATAATGGCAAAACATCGTTCCTACTGTAATTGTTGCGGAAATGGATGCTTAATGAGCAATTAAAAAGATTCAGATATATCATTTTTTGAGTTACCAAAGGATAATGAAAGGTCAATTTATTTAATTTTTTTGTTAGATAGGTACAGGTAGGATAGCGAAAAATTTATTAAGTAATAATTTAACTACACAAGTAATACCTAAGTACTTTATTACAAAACTTAGTTGAAATTTACTACACTACCCAAGTACCTACTTACAAACCTATACTCGTCTTTGTAATTAAATTATTTTAAATTATAATAGCACAAAATACTGAAATTAAAACTTTGTTTACAATATTTTCAACTGAGTAGATTAGTATTATATTTCTGTTAGGAATCGTATTTCGGGTTTATTTTTTGTTGACGCTATCTACCTATACGAACCAAGCATCGCGATACCCGACGAATGGCCTTGCAAGTTGCAAGCGTTGGGTATCACAGAACTCACATAATAGATAATATGGTAAATTATAGTCAGCATAGGTACTTTACCTAAGTAACTTACCATTACACAATGTATTTTTTACTCTTTATTAACAGCCCTTAGCAACCACGGAAAGTCTGTTGTGACGTAGTAAGGAGAAAAGATGCAAAATAATACGGACACTCGTGCGCAGCGATAAAGTTTTATTTAGCTTGCGTGCGCGATTTATCTGATTAATAATAACTATGTAGGCTATTAAAACGTCAGCAAGCAGTTAACATCAAAAGTGTGCAACTTCTGTACGTAGTACAATTATTTATTCTGTGCCTAAATTAAGCAGTGGACCTGTGATGAGCTGTAATGAATTAATGAAAGATGGAATGAATGAATGAATGAAATATGTATACAGTGATTTATATAAGCCTTATATTTCTAATTACGAGAGAAGTCCCCTTTAAACGTTTAAATATTTGTTTGAACTTATTATTTTCAGACTGTCAGAACGCACGTTCTCGCTGTGGGGCTACATGGCGAGCCATCTGAACGAGTACAAGAATCCACTTTACAATCCTAAAGCTCACCCTGATATCCTTAAACCGGACCTTAGTGCGCAAAGTATAAGGTACAGTATATAATTCTGACGTCGTAATTAAGATCGGTTGCCACCAGAGTTGCTTTTGGTCCGATACGACGTAGGGACCTTTAAGAAAAAAGCCTACTCTTTTCTACCGACTTCAAAAAGGAGGAGGTACTCAATTCGTCTGTGTATTTTTAATGTGTGTAACCTCATAACTTTTTTCTCGATGAACCGATTTTGATTATTTTTTTTATTTTGAAAGCTGGTGCTTCTGGTGTGGTCCTATATATATATATATATATATATATATATATATATATATATATATATATATATATATATATATATATATATATATATATATTTAGGAGAGGGGGCAAACGAGCATGCGGCTCACCTGATGGTAAGTGACTACCGCCGCCCATGAACAGCTGCAACACCAGGGAGGGAATCGCAGATGCGTTGCTGGCCTTTTAAAAAGGAGTACGCTCTTTTCTTGAAGGTTCCTAAGTCGTATCGGTCCGGAAAAATCGCTGATGGTAATCGATTCCACAAGGGAGTCGTGCGAGGAAGAAAACATCTTCTAAATCGCACAGTGGTGGACCGCCAATCATCCAGATGGTGTGGATGGTATCGGGAGTTCTGCCGCGATGTGCGTTCGTGAAATTTGGCGGCTGGGATTAATCCGAACAATTCCTCAGAGCACTCCCCGTGGTAGATGCGAAAGAAAATGCAAAGGGATGCAACATCTCTTCGCAGTACCAATGAATCGAGCCGATCGGAAAGGACTCGGTCGTCAATGATTCGAGCCGCTCTGCGCTGGATGCGGTCAAGTGGAAGGAGCTGGCACTGGGGAGGCCCTGCCCAGAGATGGGAACAGTATTCTATGTGAGGCCGAACCTGCGTCTTGTAAAGTTGCAGGCGGTGTGCCGGCATGAAATACTGTCCCGCTCTGCTGAGCACACCAAGCGTTCTCTTCCAAGTGACCGCGAAACTGCACGTCACTCGATATGTCGACTCCAAGAATTCCGATACCGGCTGAGGCAAGAAGGGGAGTGCCTTGAAACTGAGGAGATACGACAAAGGGGTTCTTTTTAGCGGTAAACGCGCAAACTTGTGTCTTCTGAGGATTAAACTGGACTAGATTTAGTCGCCCCCAATCCGAGACTTTGTTCAGCAAAGACTCGACTTCAGACACAAGTTTGTTCCGGTAAAAAACTGTAAATATTTGACTTGAAATAAATATTGTTACATTTGTTAGTAATATAATCATCTGTACTCAAAATACAACTAGTTGCCTTAAAAACAATGCTCAGTATTTGTTGGCTTTACTTGTTTTGTAATATTTCCCGTGCAGGGAAGGCAAAGCGATCGTAGGTAGGGATCATACGGCCATCAACGTGGTTAATTGGCGACAGAGCAACAGTATCATCCAAATGGCAACCAGAAAATGGAATCTATTATCATTAGTCTAAGTACATACTTACGATATTTTACCACGTTAATAAAACCCACATGTCATGTAAACTGTAGTGTTTGCACAAATACACAAACATACATTTATATAAAAGTCACAGTCTCGAGCGCACCGCGTTAGTTACACGAGAGCCTCGGGCGAGAGTGGACGTGTTTAGTTAAGTGCGTGCCGAGCCTGTGTTACACTACAGTGATTAGAGAAGATAGCAGACAATACATAAACGATTAAAAGACAGATGTTTCATTGTCAACGACAGTCAATTATAGCTCTTAACGCAATACATTAACGTAGATTTTCGTGTGCATGTTTTAGCGCGACAAGGTGTTTCGCTTGTCGTGTAACAATGACAATCAAGTTTAGGCGTTAACAGTTTGAGTTAAGGTTGGGATGGGCGCGCAGGTTCTGGCGCGGCATGTACTGCCGGCACGAGGGTGGCGTGCACCCGCGCGAGGCGCTGCACGACGTGCTGCCGGCCGCCGTGGAGCACGCCGCCGCGCTGCACCACCACGTCAACTACCTCGCCAAGGTCCCGCCGCAACGCACGCCCTGCTATATTCTTTATTAAACGTTACCTTCACCGTTTACCGTGCGGTGCCAGTGTAAGACTATCCACTAACCCATCTCGTCCCGTGGATGTCGTAAGAGGCAACAGAGGGAAACAAATTAGGAGATAGGTCTCTAGCGTCTCCTTACTAACTATTAAAAATAAAAACTGCGGTTATCAACCCGCTTGTCAAGCGTGGTAACTATGGCAAATATCCCCCCTATGAGACAATCTATGGGGAAGGCCTATGTTCAGTAGTAAACTTTAATAGGCTGTAACGATAACGATCACCTCCACTCTAAAAATTATTGCCTGTATCATGGGGACATTTAACATAGATAAATTTCACAAGGATAAACATTCAGATTCGGAACAATTATTTGTACGCCATTCAAATACTAGTTCCGTACGGGATTCGAACTGGCGGCACTCAGCACGGCAACTCATTGCTAAGTCACTGCGCCAAAGAAGTGTCACATTGTGCACCAATACACCGACAATGTACGAATGAACATACTAAAATAAAAAAGGAACAAATACAACTGTGCAACCTTATCGCTTCGAAGCTTCCAGGCAACTATATCAACTACCTCGCTAAGGTTCTACCGCACACAATGCAATATACCAACATAGCCATATTGTGCGCCAAAATACTAATAATGAATGGACGAATGAAAATAGTTTATTGTACACTAATAAACTTGAAAATAAAATAAAAAAGAAACAAAGTACAACCGATGGCTTTATCGTTTAGAAGCGGTTTCTTCCAGGCAACTACATCAACTACCTCGTTAAGGTTCCACCGCACACAGTGCAATACCAACATAGCCACATTGTGCTCCAATACACCAACAATGAATGAACGAATAAACATAACTTATTGTATACCAATAAACTTGAAAATAAAATAAAAAATAAACAAATTACAGCTGACGGTTTTATCGCTTAGAAGCGATGTCTTCCAGGCAACTACATCAACTACTCCGCTAAGGTTCCACCGCACACAGTGCAATACCAACATAGCCACATTGTGCGCCAATACACCAACAATGAATGAACAAATGAACATAGTTTATTGTACACCAATAAACTTGACAAATAAAAACCAAAGTACAACTGACGGCTTTATCGCTTAGAAGCGATCTCTTCCAGGCAACTACATCAACTACCTCGCTAAGGTTCCACCGCACACAGTGCAATACCAACATAGCCACATTGTGCGCCAATACACCTACAATGAATGAAGGAATGAACATAGTTTATTGTACACCAATAAAATTGACAAAAAAAAAACTAAAGTACAGCTGACGGCTTTATCGCTTAGAAACGATCTCTTCCAGGCAACTACTTCAACTACCTCGCTAAGGTTCTACCGCATACAATGCAATATACCAACATAGCCACATTGTGCGCCAATGCACCAACAAAGATTTTTTTTATAGAAATATGGTGACAAACGAGCACACAGTCCACCTGATGGTAAGTGGTTACTGTGGCCCATAAACATCTACATCTATCCTCGTTTGCGAATCAAAATGCAGATTCTTGTTGTCAGTCTTAAGGACTAAGATGGAATGCCTCTTCAGTAAAAAGGGTCACCGGTTCTCTACACTCACCATACGAAACACAGCAGCATTAAGCTGCTATTTTACGCTGGTATTCTGTGAGAGCGTGGTCCTTCCCCGGTCGAGCCGACCCATTCGTGCTACAACTATTTTATAAATATAGCTGCAGCTTGGCTCTAACACATACAAATGTGATGAAAATGAACAAATGAACATAGTTTATTGTACACCAATAAACTTGAAAAAAATAAATAAAAAAGAAACAAAGTACAACTGACGGCTTTGTCGCTTAGAAACGGTCTCTTCCAGGCAACTATATCAACTATCTCGCTTAGGTTCCACCGCACACATTGCAATATACCAACATAACCACATTGTTTGCCAATACACCAAAAATGAATTATTGAGTGGACTGTATTCTACACCAATAAACATGAAAATAAAATAAAAACGATACAAAAGAATATACAAATGTACAACTGACGGCCTTATCGCTTAGAAGCGATCTCTTCCAGGCAACCACAAACATGCACAGAAGATAAACATGTTACAGTAAACTTGATACATTTTTTTAATTGTACTGACATCTTACATACCACCCGATAAGTGGCTACAGTAATCCATGGACACTTTCAACTTATTTTTATTATTTATTAACTCGGTAATATGCAAACTAGCTTAAGTAACTTATACGTGGTAGAGCAATGCTGCAGCTACATTATGTTTGTAGCACGAATGCGTCGGATCGACCGTGAAAGCACCACGCTCTCACAGAATATCAGCATAAACTGATTTCTGTTGTGTTTCGTATGGTGAAAAAACATGAAACTGAGTACAAACCGGAGACCGTTTTTACTGTTATCGAGTTATTCCTCACGATATTTTCCTTCACTCCTGAGCACGATGATGAGATTTATTGATGATGATTGTATTTGACTATTACGTTGGTCCTGGCGTGGATCGAATCCGCTTAAGGGCTTTAAAAGTCATTGTTATTAAATTGAAATTATTTCCATATCTCCACAGAGAATATCGACGTTCAGGAATCTTCTATCGGGTAAGAAAGCAGATATGGGCAGAGAGTCGGCCGTTGTCAACTATCAAAATGGCAACATCGATACAGTCGACATTGAAACGAAAACTGAAGACTTGCAAATTGACAACAAGTATGTTATTTCCATTCCACTCCCTCTTTTAGAGTGTAAATATAACATAAAACCTCAACTAAGTGAGATTTCACGTAATTCGACAGACTTCGACATAGTCATCTCGTAAATTACCATATCAAAGATACCCAGATCGCTGAGGGTAAGCAGCGTTGCCAGGTTTTTGATAATGGAAGTTTGCTTTCAGATTGTTGTACGAGTCCGGTGGCGGCCTCTCGGAGCTAGAGTGCGCGAACCACGACCATCCACTCAAGGAAGGCCTCGCCACTGTCACCAAGCCTAACAACATACCCCTGATAACAGAGGTAATATCTTATACACTTTGAATCACCGTGTAGTGGCGCTGTTAGTATATCCACTACCCCATTTCGTCCCGTGCGTGTCGTAAGAGGCGTCAGAGGGAAATAAACCAGAAGATGGCCAGCAGTGTCTTTCTAATAATTAAAAAAACAATAAAACTGCGGTTGCCATCCCGTCTTGCCAAGCGTGGCAACTATGGCAGATATCCTACCTATGAGGCCAACTATGGGTTAGGTCTATGTTCAGTCGACTTTTGACAGTCTAAGTGTAACTTTGAATCAAACAAATTTTTACTTTAATTGGGTAGTTGGCAACACCATTAATATATGGCTACATCATGTATCTTGAATTTGCTATGTTCAGTAATATTTTACAAATTTGACGAGGTTTCCATTCAAAGTTCAATTAGACTTTTAGGTTTTAAAATATATAAATGATATGATTATTTTATTTAAAAAAAACTTTGACGTCAATTACACTATATTCTATAGATCTTTCTATAAAACTGTTGTTTTTTTTTTACTTTTAAATTACTTAAAATGATATTCATAAAATTTTAACTTAAATAAATATACATCCACTGTCCGGTTTCTGGACACAATAGTAACACACTAACAAAATCCATATATGGGTCACGGTGCAGTGAACGTGATGACATAGTCCGCTGGTGAACATAGGCCTCCTCCATAGATTACCATAATTCCGTATCATTATCTGACAAAGATTGCCACCAATCATTCCTGCATTCATCGACTCGTTCTTGTGTTATCCATTCGTAACTTCATCTAGTGCCGTGTATAATAACTATACTGTTAAAACTGGTGGCTGTGGCGGATCTCACATCAACACCGCGTTTATACGGGGCTGCCACAAATCGAATATTTCTTTCTGAAAGCGAAGACAATAACAGCTTCGACCGTTTTATTATATAGATCAGCTATTCTCAAATTATGTTGAGCAAGAGACCCCCTTTTCTAAAATGAACTGATACTTCAGACCCCTTAGCCAAATTACTTTAAAAATCCTATCTCTAGTTTTTTCCTATTGATATAAAATATTTACCAATTTCAAAACTTTGCGGTTATACTTGGCATCATTTTCTCACCAAAATTTAACAGAATAAATAGACATAAAATTCAGTAAATCCATAACTTATAAAAATATATAATTCACTAAAATATTAGTCATTCTTATAATAAGTTGGTCCACGTAACACAACTTATACAGTATCTTGAAGGTTTCAAATAAGAACTTGTGTTAATTAATAGGGCTCGATTTTTAGGCCTAGTTGACCCCCAAAATCAATTTTCGTTTATGTCGTCCCCTGGGAAACCAATTTCGACCTCAAGAGGTCGATATCGATCGCTTTGGGAGTCCCTGGTCTATATAAGTCCCACTGGTTGAATTGATTAGCGAATGTTGTATTTTAAAAGTTATATAATATTTTTAGTGCTTAAAACTGCAGTACACAAAGTTACAGACATTATAATAACAATATCCTCCTGATCGGATTTCGGTCATGGTGGCCATTCTCAACGGAGACTAGATATCTGCGCAGAACAGGTTTTAAATGCACGAGTGTGTGCGCAAGCAAAGGTGAACTCTATTCAATCATTATCATAGTTCAATGGGACGGAAATCCGACCGGAAGAGAGATTAAGCCCAGGACCAACAGCTTTTTTGTGTTTTCCGAGGTACGGGGGTGAAAAACCGCCCACTGTCTTCGTGCTGATACTGATAATTTTTTGACAGAAAAATCAAATCACTTATTTTGGCTCGATCCGGGATCGTATGATCAGCAGTCGCACTTACGACTATGTCGTGATAGTGGAGCAGGAAGAATTTCAAATTATTGCAATTCATACAAATGTAAACTTTAATTACTTGAGAATAAACTCGGTTTTCGAATCACAAATACTCTTCTAAAGGTCCCAAAACTATCTTAGTTGCAATGGAAATAAAACTTTTTAAGATGGGAATTAAGTCCCCCCCGTGACCATGGGTTGCTGAAAAGCACTCGAAACGTCGGGAATAAAAATAATAAAATAAACGCGATAAAATCCGTAAAAAACAGTTTTATTCAATGTGTAGTGTTCGCGTAAATATAAGAAATCATTATGGGAATTAAGTTTAAAAATGCAAAGCAATAAAAAATTCCACTTACGCGACCGTGCTTTAGACCAATGAGACAGTCAACTGTCATTATACGTATTTGTTGGGCGCGCGTCTCTCATTGATGGACTCTTTCACAAATAAGCGCGTAAGAAATCTGCGCTTAAAATTATTGCAACTAACATTTTGATCGCGGGGTACGAACCGGGTTGCTCACGTACAGTAAAATTTTTTGGCACTACACATGTTTTATTTAAAAACTATTTTTGATAGAGGGCGGTGGACTCGATCCCAGCGAGTTTCTCGCAGCTAGAGAGCGAAGTGAATACGGTGGCGTTAGATTGGAAAAGCGTCAAGAACGTCACCGAGTGCAGTTGCTCGACGCCACTCGACCACTACAGTCGGAAGGTGAGTTATATTGTGTGACTATCTCTTTTATATAGTTAGGGTGACAAACGAGCACACTGTCCACCTAATGGTACGTGGATGTTGTGGCCCACAGACATCTACATTTATCCTCCATTAAAAATCAAAATGCAGATGCGTCGTGTCCTTATACTAATGCGTTGGTGTGCCTTCTATTCACTAAGTACAGTATCTGGTTCTCTGAACTCACCATAGGAAACAAACAAACACCGGTGTAAAATAGCAGCATTGAGCTGCTATTTTACACCGGTGTTCTGTGAGAGCGTGGTCCTTCCCCGGCCGAGCTGACACATTCGTACTACTATTCGTGTACTAATATAGCTGCAGCATGGCTCTACCACGTGGAAGTATTTATTGGTCAGACTCCTTTACTGCCTACGAGTCCGTCTGGGTAGGTTCCATCTTCTTATCTACAGTCAAGTCTCGAAACCTTACCAATGGAAGTTCACTTTGCCATCAGGAATGTACTGGTACAAAATTACAATTAACACGGACAACGTAACGGTTTTCGACATATTCCAATTTAACCCCCCGACGCAAAAACAGGGGTGTTATAAGTTTGACCGCTATGTGTCCCTGTCTGTCTGTGCGTTTATCTGTGACACTGTAACTCTTAAACGGGTGAACCAAAGCGGTGCTGTTTTTGTTATTTAAAAGCAGGTTTTCTAGCAATGGTCCTTAGACATGTTTTATCAAAATCGGTCAAGCCGTTTGAAGATCATCAGCTCTTCTTGTATCGGGGTTTTTTAAACAAGACTTTTCAAGATTACGCTCACAAAACCTAACAGTCTAGCAAGCACGAGTTCAAAGTACCTCGCCCTGGTAAATCGGTTCTGTATGACCAATCTCTAAACATTGAGTTCAACTTTTTTTTATTTTTTACTTTCCGCCTGAACCACGTCATGTACCATATGAGAGAAGGGAACTTATACTCCAAATTATTTAATCTTTTGAAATAATTCATGTTAACTAATAAAATAAACTTAACTAAAATAAACTTATGTTTAGGCGAGTTTGTAATAATCGTACAGGCTCATGTTCGCCCTTGCTTGATGGACAAACTATCTAACTATAGGTCTATTTGGAATATTTTGGAGCCGTTTTTAGGCGCGTTATTTCTGGACAGTTAACCAAAATGAACCGTCACGATTGGGTCGGTGACGTAGAATCAGGTTAATTCGGCTCCACTCGATATAAAAACGCACTCGCCGCGGTGACGTACTGTATCGTGTGTGTGTACTCGGCTCCTGTCTTTATCAGCTACATTTACTGTCTGATAACGAGTAAGTTTTTTTTAATAATTATGTTTTTATTATTACGTATTATATTAATAAAATTGGTAAATCCAATTCTGCATGCCCTAAGCCCATTAAAAAATTACGTATAACATGATTTTATGTAATTTTTTTTCACTAATAACCTTATTACTATACTCCAATTTTCCAATAATTTTATGTCAACTTCAATTTAAAAAAAAGTTTCGAAAATCCAAAACTGCACGTCTCATAATGCTCATATTATGATCACCATATCATCATTCAGGTCACTCCATAAAGTCCAAGACGCATTTAAGTATAAATATATTTACATCCTACTTACTTTTAGTACGTAGTACTATTATTTATTCTGTGCTTTTAAAATATTGTAATAAAAATCTCTGATTCTTATAATAATCAAGTATGTATGAAATTTGGTTTTTCGAATATTTTGCGTTTGTACAGCGATCTTTTCGAGCCTCTGCAACAAACCGATACAGTATCCACTCACGACGGCGGCTAATGCCGAAGTGAGTGAGTGTGTTAGTCTATGTAGTAAAATAAAATTATTACAAGGCTGCTAAAACACCGAAAATTTCCGGATTTCTACGCCCAAAAAATTAATCATAACTAAAAATAAGAAAATTAAACTGCCATTTACATTCCATGGCTTCCCACATGATAGATGAAGCGATTAAAAAATAGATTGAGTTAAACAATATTTTCAAAATTATCGTGTTTACCACACCATGCGGACTTGATAAATTTACACCATAAGCCACTAAAACCACTTTTTTATGTAAAAATAACAATTAATCTATTTAAAAAATATTACTCAATTCAACAATCATTTATCTTTCTGACAATGTGCTTTTTATATAATTTATATGTTCAATATGATAGTTAGATACGATTTTACGTGACAAAACGTTGGAATCTTGATTTTAGGCGCTACTAGAACATACCTACGCGCTTTGCGCTTAAGTCATGCAATAATATTATATTTGTTTTGCATACAGCGCGTATACAATTAGTATTTAATGTTTTTTCAGACAATTAAAAATAATGAAGAAAACATCATCGTTCCTTTCGTTATAATTTAAAGAAAAATAAATAATCGATGTATCAGAAGTTTTCACTTCTATTGTGTGGTTATAATCACACATTCGTTTTTTAATAAATAAAAAAAACATGTGCAGTGCAGTTCTCACGTGGTAAAAGGCAAATATTCACATGAAATAAAATATAAAATAAACATATTCTCGGCAAATGGTTTATCTTATATGATAAATTTCAACCACAAGTGCGGCATAAAATAAACGATAATACAGTGGACCCCCGGTAATCTGGCACCGCCTGTAATCTGACATGGTCTATTATTTATTATTAGATATTTTTTTGACAATCTTTGCAAATGCATGATTGAACAAGTTAGTTATAACTTGTACCACCACTAATTGTGCTCGACGCGTAGGGTATTGTTTTGATTCTGATTGCTACGGTGCGTACACATTATATAACATAACACGTAATAAAACGTTTGTTTGTTGAAATGTTATATTACTCGAGATGCGACGGAGGCGTCGCGCGGGGCAATGACAAACTATAATGTCATATAACATTGTTATATTGTATTGTTATTCTAATGTGTACAGTATTTTTATATGTTGCAATGTTGAAAAACAATGTTACATGATGTGGACGTGTTATAATACAAGTTGAAAAAAGTAAAAAAAGTTACACAACATGTTATTTAATCTGTACGCACCCTTAATTTGAATTGGACTACATACATGTGATGAAGATAGCGGTGTAGTCTTCAGAGTACATAATGTATATATATATATATATATATATATATATATATATATATATATATATATATATATATATATATAACATACAGAATCTTATCATTGGATCTGGAATTTGTCGGATTACAAGGTACTCTTTTATAAAAAATTCCGGACTATAAGCAGTACTCGTCGTATAGTCCGACAAATTCGATAGTACGAAATTGTCTTGCAAAATGTATGTCGGATTACCGGGGTCCACTGTAGTTTAATTTTATAGAAAATTAATGTTACAATCCTTATTTTAGAAATTTCAAATCTAAATTTTAGAGTATTAGATCAAAGCAATATTTTGTTTCGAGTAAAATTGATTTGTAATAGCTATTTGATTCTGTAGGTAAAGTCGTTATATCGAACAATAATTGAATGACTTTCATGGTTTTATGTAAAATAGATGCTAGATGGCCTAAACATGACTAATTTAATATTCTTTCATTCTCTCGTAAGTTAAATGCAAAAGATTCGTATGTTTGTCACTTTTTGGTGTTGCTTTTTTGTTTAATCGAGTGTCAAATCACAACGATTCTAAAGAAGTTTTCACTTTAATAATTCATTTAAAGTAATGTAGCTATGTACTGTCCAGCATCACTGCTGGCGTTGCGGTCAGTGCGTGTGCACGCGCTGCGTGTACCGGCGCGCGCCGCTGCCCGCGCTCGCCGCGCCGCGCCTCGCGCCGCTCTGCGCTGCCTGCGCCTCCAACTCGCCCGGTGCGTACACACCTACATACACACGCACGCCCCGTGTGGACACACGTACACACACCCTTAGATACACGTATACACGCACACGCACACATACATACACACTCACGCTGCGCCACACGCCGCTCTTCGCCGCTTGCGCGCCCTCATAGCCCGGTGCGTATATACATACATATTTTTTTATGGGATAGGAGGCAAACGAGCATGCGGCTCACATGATGGTAAATGACTACCGCCGCCCATGAACAACCGCAACACCAGGGGAATTGCAGATGCGTTGCTGACCTTTTAGAAAGGTGTAAGCTCTTTTCTTGAAGGTTCCTAAGTCATATCGGTCCGGAAAATTCGCTGGTGGTAATTGATTCCACAAGGAAGTCGTGCGAGAGAGAAAACTTCTTCTAAATCGCACAGTGGTGGACCGCCAATCATCCAGATGGTATGGATGGTAACGCGAGTTTTGTCGCGATGTGCGATAGTGAAATTGAGCGGCTGGAATTAGTCCGAACAATTCCTCAGAGCACTCCCCGTGATAGATGCGATAAAATACACAAAGAGATGCAACATCTCTACGCAGTGCCAGTGTATCGAGCCGATCAGAAAGAACTCGGTCGTCGACGATTCGAGCCGCTCTGCGCTGGATGCGGTCAAATGGAAGGAGCTGGCACTGGGGTGCCCCGGCCCAGAGATGAGAACAGTATTCCATGTGGGGCCGAACTTGCGCTTTGTAATGTTGCAAGCGATGTGCCGGCATGAAATACTGTCTCGCTCTGCTGAGCACGCCAAGCTTTTTAGAGGCCAATTTGGCCTTCCCTTCCAAGTGACCACGAAACTGCACACTATTCGATATGTCGACGCCAAGGATTCCGATACTGGCTGAGGCAGCAAGGGGAGTGCCTTAAAACTGAGTAGATACGACAAAGGGGTTCTTTTTAGCGGTAAACACGCAAAATTGTGTCTTCTGGGGATTGAACTGGACTAGATTTAGTCGGCCCCAATCCGAGCCTTTGTTCAGCTAAGACTCGACTTCAGACACAAGTTTGTCCCGGTACTCGACGACGTTTTCCCGAGAAATATTGGCACGACCGGTATATAAGGCATCACCAGTGCTGTCGTCAGCATAGCAATGAATGCTACCAGTTAGCAACATATCATTGATATGCAGGAGAAACAGCGTTGGTGATAGCACGCAGCCTTGTGGAACACCAGCGTTGATAGGCTTGAGATCAGAGCATGCACCGTCTACTACGACCTTGATGCTCCGATCAGCAAGGAAACTGGTGATCCATTTGCACAATTTCTCGGGAAGCCCATAGGCAGGAAGCTTCGAAAGAAGCGCTTTGTGCCAGACCCGATCAAAGGCCTTCGCTACGTCCAAACTAACGGCTAATGCCTCCCCCTTGGACTCTACTGCCTCCGCCCATCTATGAGTTAAGTAGACTAGAAGATCACCAGCTGATCGACCCCGACGAAAACCGTACTGGCGTTCACTAATCAGCTGGTGATCCTCAAGGTACCTCATGAGCTGGCAGTTTATAACGGCTTCCATTATTTTGGAGAACAAGGAGGTGATGGCGATAGGCCTGTAGTTGGACGGGTCTGAGCGGTCGCCTTTTTTAGGGATCGGGTGCACCAAAGCTGTCTTCCATGAGTTCGGGACTACGCCTAGGGAGTAGGAGTACCGGAAAAGACGCGTTAAAACCGGTGCCAACTCCGGAGCACACGTCTTCAGCACAATGGGAGAGACTCCATCGGGCCCACTCGACTTGCTGACGTCCAGGGAGAAGAGTGCTTTGCGGACCGAGCGCTGTGTAAATCGCACATCCGGCATGGAGCACTCACATCGCGGGATAGTCGGCGGTGTGTTCCCCCCGTCATCTAGAGTCGAGTTGTACGAAAAAAGAGAGCTCAACAGATCGGCTTTCTCCTTTGCGGCATGGGCCAGTAAGTCGTCCTCTCTGTGCAGAGATGGAAGAGATGGCTGACAGAAGTTCCCTTGGACAGCCTTGGCGAGAGACCAAAATGCACGGGTTCCCGAAGGAAGGCGAACTAGCTTCTCGCCAATTCTGCCGATGTGCTCAGACCTTGCCTTGGCAATGACGCTTTTGAAGGACCTGGAGGCGGAATAATACTTATAATTATAATTATACATACACACGTACACACTCGCACACGCATTTATATCCGCATTGCACTCGTTTTGATAACATTTTATCTTTTAACATTGTAGGGTTACCGTTTTAGTTTTGCTTTTCTATCGACACTTAAGATATTTCTGGCTCTTGACCTATGATAATAAATTTTATTATTTTAAATGTGTAATAATTTTGTATTTTATGTAATAAATATTATTTAAATTATGGAAATTTTAGCGGGGACATGATCGCCGGCGGATTTCAATTCTGTATTAATGTTGAAATCATGGTTTAAAATAGATGTTGATCGATTAAAGTGGTGCGATGTTGAATATAAAATGTCTACCCATGAACTATTGGTGCATACGAGTAAAGTCCTACGCTGGTGATATAAACCTCAAGTTATTTAGTCCACTTACGAGTCTCGTAGACGCCTAACTTAAAACTATATCGTTAGCGACACTCTGCTACCTTAAGTTGCTTTCGAAATCTCAGAAAAAAATTCCAGTGTGACGGATCTACATATTAAGAAAGTTAAAATATTTATATTTTCAAGAATGTATTATAATAGCGTTTGATTTATTTTCGTAGATTAGCGTTAGATTCTTTTTGGCTGAAGGCCTTGTAGCCATACCATAAAATAGGAAAAAATAATTATATTTTTTTCTTTTCAGATGTTTTTTCACCGGCCAGTTAAATAGGAATAGTCAATTATAGTAAGAATTAATTATTTAGCTGGTATAAATGCTACAAATACTTTGATGTAATTAATAATTGTAAATACGCTATATTGTGCTCAGTGCATTTATTTTAGTAATTAATAAATGTAAAGACCAAAAAATATTTTAAAATTATTTGGACTAATCTGTTTTGTTTTATTTATAATAACAGATACGAGTATGTGTATATTTATAAAATATTGAATAATAATAATAATATCTGTTCCTTTTAGTATTACTAAGTTAAACATTGATAATGTTATTACCATATCACAGATTAAAAAAGGAATAAATTATTTATAATTAAACGTTCCAAATTATGCTATTTATTATATTATTATACACAAAAACTATATCGAAAAATAAACAATACGTGTATCATGATATTTTTCAGTAATATAAAGTACCTATGTGTTTCATTAACCACATCATGAATTGTATAGTTCCAATACCCTTATTTAAAATTGTAAATACTTTTTTATAACTATCATTGTATGAATGTCTAAGAGTTTTTGGCGGGAACTTGATCGGCGGCGGTTTGCTGCTCCTGTATTATAGTTTAAATAATAGTTTGAAGTGGATTTTGATATGTAAAAGTGGTGCGATTTTATGTATTAACTGTCTACGCATGTGAACTAGTAGTGGAAACAGTGAAACAAGTGGCTTGATGGTGATGGATTCTCAAGATATACTGTTTGTTTGCATAGGCGTCTTTAGATACCATCGCCAACTGTCAGCTGCCTGCTGACTCAAGTTGTCATCAAAATCTCCCAAGGGCTGCACAATGTGACGCATCAACATATTGTGAAGCAGTGAACTATGAAGGATAATTATACATAAATACAAGGCTCTATGGCATAGTTCCTTTGCCTGCTCTCTCGAGCGAATAATAAAAACAACAACAAATGAATGTATAAATAAATAAATAATTTAAGGTATACCCACATGAGTTTTCTTTAAAACAAAGTGATTATATAAACCTTTTTAAAAAAAAAATTCTTATTATTAGTCACTGCTTGACCACAATCCCACCTGGTGGTAAGTGGTGATGCAGTCTTAGATGTTAAATCGCACTGCCTTAGCGTAACAAAAGCCTATTCACTCTTGCTTTGAAGACGCCCAGATTGCATTCGGACGGAAAGATAGACGCCGGCAAATTACTCCACTCCTTTGCTGTACGCATAACAAAAGACGAAGCAAACCGCTTGGTCCTGACGCATAGAATATCGACAACAAAGGGGTGAAGACCCGCGGACCGCCTGGTTGTCCAATGCTGGAAAGGAGAGGGAGGAATTAAAGGGTGTAATTCCTGCGCATTCTTTCCTAGTGAAGTCACCGGTTGGATATGGTTCTTTCCAAGAATGCGCCAGTTGCTACGATGGATGCTTTGCTTAAACAACCAGGTGATTTTGAAATGACATGATAACTCTATTTCTGCTTAGTAGTCTGGTCTGCTTGGTTTAGTCTACTTGCTAGGACTGTAAGTTATGTCACTTCAATTTTATTAAAAAGTAAGAAGCTTCTGGGTAGTTGCTCAGCAGAGCCGTGCTCCTCGAACTGGTAATGCTGCTCCATCATCAGTTTGCTGGAGTTGGGTATGGCTTGATTTTCGACAAACAATCTCTAGTAAGAGCCTTGTCCGTGAGTAAGCTGAGTGCATTCCTTGCAGCTAAAGTTGATATTTAACAACTTAATGGGTATACGCTGTCTTTATTCTTCATAGATGGCGGTTGGCGTAAAGTAGTAGCTTAATGCTGCCGTGTTTCATATGGTGAGTGGAGAGATATGTGTGTGGCGGCGCCGCAAGCGAAACACATCGAAATCGAATCTAAATCGCGCTAACAAAGTTCCGAAGTTAAAGCAGTATACAGGTTGATTGGAAGATGCGTGCAAAGCTTTCAAGGGGCGCTAGTATATACAATTTTGAACCATTTAAGCCATGCTAGTCTTAGATTAAGTCTAAGCATTTTTTTTAAATACGTTTTTATGATTTTTAGCGAAAATGCCCCAAATTTTTCTTAATAACTATTATTTATAGCCAAATTAAACAATAAAAGACATGTTTTTTATTTTATTCTATTAAAGTCATGTGTAAGCAATCTAATAAGATATGTTTTAAGCACATGTATTTTAAGATATTTTTTTTACAGACGTTTGAAGTTTATGAAAAATATCAAAAATTTATAAATACTGTGTTTAGCTCGCATTTAAAAAAAAAACTAGGCTAGGTTTTTTCGTTCAAACCTCTTTGAAAACATGCTTGATTATCGCTCTTTGTTTTGAGGTATCATTCATGCCGATATCATAAAAAATGTTGAAATTAGGACCCGTTAACCAATTTGTGGAAGAAAAATTTTTTCTTTTGATTTCTAATTAAAACAAAATTTGAACTGAAATTATTAATTTTTGATGTTTAAAATAACTGCCGTGATTATTGATTACAATCACAGACCCGGTTTTTGCTCTACAAATACTTCTTTGTTCAAAAATGTAGCGTAGTAAAATTCTAAGAAAAAGTTGTGGGGATTCTCTAAACAATAGCTGGTTGCCGGTTGCATGGTATTTCCAGGTAGCTCGCCTAATGAATAGAACTGTAATTTTAAAGCAAAACCGACTTAGTTATTAGGGAAACAGAGTCATGTTGATCTCCTTAGTTGTTTATAACTTTGTTCACTGTGTCCAGTCGTAGCTTTGTGCTCCTGCACGTGTTGATGTACTGAGTTGACATTTAGTGCGCTCTTACGCTGTTTTTCTTGATTATTAAGTGGCTACGGCTACTTTTTCGAATCAGGAATATGCGGATATCATCTTTATGTATGGTAGAGCAGATGGCAATGGATCATTAGCACGACGGATGTATCAAGAGCGTTATCCGAATCGCAGAGTGCCGAATGTTCGAGTATTTTACAACACATATCGACGACTGGCTCAAGATAGGATACACCACGTGGAACCTGGGGTGAACCCAGGCATACATGCACCTGGCGTCGAAGATGATATTTTGGCAGCGTTTGAAGCGGATCCTACAACTAGTACTAGAGTAGTAGCTCGAAATTTAAACATTTCCCAATGGAAGGTGTGGTATACAATGCACCAAAACGACAAATATCCTTTCCATGGTAGAGGTGTGCAAGGTCTGGAAGTGCAAGATTTCCAAAGAAGAATGCAGTTCTGCCGTTTCCTACTTAACAGGGATATTGAGGATGCATGGTTTTTAAAATCAATCTTGTGGACAGATGAAAGTAAGTTTTTTAGGGAGGGAATCACCAATTTCCATAACCTGCACAAATGGGCGGACAAGAACAATAATCCACATTGGAAAAAACAAGTATCCTTCCAGAGAAAATTTTCAGTGAATGTGTGGGCTGGAGTAATAGGCAGAACTTTGATCGGGCCCCACTTCTTGCCGGACTCTTTAAATGGCGAGAATTACTTGCAATTTTTGGAAATGGATTTACCGATGCTTGTTGAGCAATCCGGCGCCCCGATATTTGAAACAGATCGAGAGGTCATTTTTCAACAAGATGGCTGCCCAGCGCATTGGACTTTGACCGTTCGAGAATTTTTAAATAACAGTTTCCCTCAAAGTTAGATTGGAGGAGATAGACCCATCCCTTGGCCCGCACGGTCACCTGGTCTGACCCCAATCCACTTTTACGTGTGGGGCCGGGCCAAAGAACTAGTTTATACGAGCATAGAAATAAATACAAAGGAAGAACTAATAGCTCGAATAAATTCTGCATTTGAAACCATGAAGGCGGAGATGAAACTTAAAATCACGACCACAGAAGTGAGAAACCGGCCCCGTGCTTGCATTAGACATAACAGCCGTCAGTTTGAACATGAACAATAAAATATTTCAAATAAAATTTCGTTTTAATAAGTTAGCCAAAAATTTAAATTTACTCCCTCAAATTGGTTTGTAAGACTTAGATTCAACATTTTTTAAGATATCTGCATGAATTATAGCTCAAAACAAAGAGCGATAATCAAGAATGTTTTCAAAAAGGTTTGAACGAAAAAACCTAACCTAGTTTTTTTTTAAATGAGAGCTAAAAACTGTATTTATAAATTTTAGAACTTTTTCGTGAACTTTAAACGTTTTTAAAAAAAAAATTCTTAAGATACATGTCCTTAAAACATGTCTTATTGGATTGCGTACACATGTCTTTTATTGTTTAATTTGGCTATAAATAATAGTTATTAAGAAAAATTTGGGGCATTTTCGCTGAAAATCATAAAAACTTATTTAAAAAAAATGCTTAGACTTAATCTAAGACTAGCATGGCTTAAATGGTTCAAAATTGTCTATACTAGCGCCCCTTGAAAGCTTTGCACCCATCTTCCAATCATCCTGTATATAGAATAGCTCCGAACTACCACTCGGAGCGCTGGCCCTCCCCGGGCAGAACACTTTGCCCGGCGGGAGATCTCCCCTTTTCCTTCCACCCGCCACATGTGTAATAAATACTAATAGTGAGTCAACTCGGTGACTAGGCGAGGAATATTTTTGTGACAACCCTTGCATATTTTTAGCGACTTTTTTTTTGACAGCCTGGTAGGTATTTTGCGGTATAACAAAGGAGTTGACCCACTATTAGTATTTATTACACATAATATGGTGAAGATTCGGAGGCCCTTTTTTACTGGCAACGAGGCATTCTATCTTAGTCCTCAAGGTTTACAACACATCTGCATTTTGATGATTAATCTAGGATAGATGTCTAGGCTTCCACTTACCACCAGGTGGACTATGTGCTTGTTTGTCACCCTTATTCTATATTAAAGTTATCATTTTAAGTTTAAATTTTCAAAACTATTTCGAGGAAACCTCACAATCTATCTTAATTTAAAAAAGAATATAAGTTTACAAGATATGTTCTTAACGTTGTGGCTGATAATTTGTTTATAGGATAGGGTGACGCTCGTTTGTCACCCTCACACAGTCCACCTGATGGTAAGTGGTTGCTACAGCCCATAGACATCTACATCCATCTTCGTTTGCGAATCAAAATGCAGATGCGTTGTCAGCCGTGAGGACTAAGATGGAATGCCATTTTTTTTTAGTAAATAGGGTCTCCGGTTCTCTACATTCACCATACAAAATACAGCAGCATTAAGTCGCTATTTTACGCTGGTATTCTGTGAGAGCGTGGTCCTTCCCTGGTCTCCAACTGCTCCGTGGCGCAGTGGTTTAGCAATGAGTTGTTGCGCTGGGGGCCGCGGGTTCGAATCCCGCACGGAACAAGTATTTGTATGGCCTACAAATAATTGTTCCGGGTCTGGATGCTTGTCCTAGTGCAATTTATGTTTGTAAACTGCCTCCACGTTACAGGAGAAAATCCTAGTGTGATGGTAACGTTTTTTAATTAAAAGAAAAGTCTAGCAGACCCATTCGTGCTACAACTATACCAGTAATACGAAGTGGCAATAAGGCTATCACATTAAATGAAAAGACTTATCATACATAACGTTCTTTGAACATACACAACTAAAAAAATATATAACAATTAACATTCTAGTCGCGGTAGCTCTTTTTCTGTTTTTTGCCTAATTACCTATGAATGGGAAAGTGTAAGTAAATAATTATCTGTCGATGTCACGTGAGCACTGCGCACCTGCCGCATCGTTGCCGCTTTTACAGGTCACTTCAGGTCAGTAAATTAATATTATCAAGGAGATTTGTTTCGTGTCAGTTTTTACGCTATTTATTCTGTTTGAAAGATGCATTTTTTTAGTTTTGGTGTTTATTTTATTATTTTAACACACATATAGATATGAACTTGTATTTACCCCTGTGCTATTTAATGTGATAACCTAATCGCCACCCAGTATAGCTGCAGCATGGCTCTACCACGTAACGAAAAAAATAACTAAAGACATATGTTATGAATATGAATTCACTATATATTGCATAATATGCATTGCATGTCATCAGTGATCTCTGCTGCGGTCAGTTCATTAACTGCGTCTCCTTTTGTCGCCAACTTGAAGTACTACATTTTTACATTGTTTAATTTAGTATTTCCAATCATTTACCCCCCAATGATCAAAACAACACAGAGACGGCCCCCAGTCCCCGGCGGCCCCGCTATTCCTGGCTACGGTGGCGACCATGGTAACGGCGGGGCAGGGGGTGCTAAGAATCTCCGGTGGAGGTTCGGTTGCCACCTACGACGACTCGACCTGGCAACGTACAACGCACGCACCCTGAGGACTGACGACAAGATCGTGGAGCTGGAAGAAGAGATAGACAAGTTGCGCTGGAATATCATAGGATTATCCGAAGTCCGAAGAGAGGGGGAGGACACGGTAATCCTCGAATCCGGCAACTTGCTCTATCACCGGGAGGGCGACCATCTGTCCCAAGGAGGTGTCGGATTTATCGTCCACAAGTCTCTCGTTAACAACGTTGTAAAGATCGGGAGTGTGTCGACGAGGGTTGCGTACCTTATACTCAGAATCACCAAACGGTATTCGCTGAAGGTCATACAGGTTTACGCACCAACCTCGGCACACCCCGATGAGGAGGTGGAGGAAATGTATGAGGATATCTCTAGAGCCATGCATTCCTCCAAAACCCAATATACGGTGTTAATGGGAGACTTCAATGCAAAACTAGGCACAAGAGAGAACGGTGAGCTGAAAGTAGGGAAATTTGGAATAGGGCAACGGAACCCAAGGGGCCAGCAGCTGGCCGACTTCATGGAGAAAGAGGGACTCTTTATGATAAACTCTTTCTTCAAGAAGCGGCCCCACAGGAAGTGGACCTGGTCGAGCCCCGACGGTTCGACAAAAAATGAGATTGACTTCATTATGACGACCAGACGACAACTGTTCAGTGATGTCTCAGTGATCGCGAGGGTGAAAACCGGCAGCGATCACCGAATGGTTAGAGGCACACTGAACCTAAATGTTAAGTTGGAGAGGTCTCGTCTGATGAAGTCAACGCTCCATCCCCCTCGTGCTCTAATCCAAAGTCCCGAAACCTTTCAGCTCGAGTTACAAAACCGTTTTCAGTGCCTAGAAGACTGCAATGAAGTGGACGATATGAATGACAAGCTCGTGGAAACTGTCCATGCGGTCGGAGCTAAGTTCCGCCGCAGAAGAACACAAAAACTCTCCGATCACACTCTTAATCTCATGGCTGTTAGACGGGAGATGAGGCTACATTCTTCATCAGATTTGACAGCATACAGGCAACTGAACAGACAGATCTCCAAATGCATGCGGCGAGACTTACGCAACTTCAATACAGCTCGTATTGAAGAAGCGATCGAGCGGAACCAAGGCTCCAAAGTCTTTGCCAGAGATCTGTCTGCCAGAAAGAGCCAACTGTCAAAGCTGAAGACCGAATGTGGCAGCATCGTTTCCGGGGCACCTGAGATTTTGAGTGAGATTGAGAGGTTCTATGGGCAGCTGTACACGTCATCGTTGGAGCCACACGCAAGTGTGAGTAACGATCCAAGAGCGAGTCTTATCCGACACTATTCCGAAGATATCCCGGACGTCAGTCTGAGCGAGATTAGAATGGCTCTCCAGCACCTTAAAAACGGCAAGGCCCCAGGCGAGGATGGAATTACAGCGGAGCTTCTGAAAGCGGGTGGAAGACCGGTACTTGAAGTCCTTCAGAGGCTCTTTAATTCCGTCCTCCATGGTGGCATTACACCGGAGGCGTGGAGCAGAGGTGCGGTGGTCTTGTTCTTCAAGAAAGGTGACAACGCTCTCTTGAAGAACTACAGACCGATTTCCCTTCTGAGCCGCGTCTACGTGCTGTTTTCGAGAGTCATTACGAATCGTCTCGTGCGCAGACTTGACGACTTCCAGCCTCCCGAACAAGCCGGTTTCCGAAAGGGCTTTAGCACCATAGACCACATACATACCCTACGGCAAATTGTACAGAAGTCCGAAGAGTACAATTTGCCACTATGTCTGGCGTATGTGGACTATGAGAAAGCCTTTGATTCCGTCGAAATTTGGGCGGTGCTGCAGTCCCTTCAGCGGTGCCAAGTTGACTGTCGGTATATCGAAGTGCTGAAGTGTTTGTACAGTAGAGCTACGATGGCTATCCGAGTACAGAACCAGAGTACGAAACCTATCCAATTGCAGAGAGGTGTAAGACAGGGTGACGTTATATCCCCGAAACTCTTCAACGCTGCATTGGAAGACGTTTTCAAGCTTCTGGACTGGAAAGGATACGGAATTAACATCAATGGCGAGTACATCACTCACCTTCGATTTGCCGACGATATAGTCCTTATGGCAGAATCGCTAGAGGAACTAAGCACTATGCTCAATGACCTCAATAGTGTCTCCCAACGGATAGGTCTTAAGATGAACATGGACAAAACAAAGATTATGTTTAATGTCCATGTCACACCTATGCCGGTAGTTGTTGGGAGCACTAAGCTCGAAGTTGTTGACGAGTATGTTTACCTGGGACAAATAGTCCGACTAGGTAAGTCCAACTTCGACCGAGAGGTCAATCGACGGATTCAACTCGGCTGGGCAGCGTTCGGGAAGCTACGACACATCTTTTCGTCAGAAATACCTCAAAACCTTAAAACAAAATTGTACAACCAGTGCGTGTTGCCAGTGATGACTTACTGAACTGAGACGTGGTCCTTCAGTGCTGGCCGTATGAGGAAGCTCAAGGTCGCTCAGCGAGCTATGGAGAGGGCTATGCTCGGAGTTCTCTGCGTGATAAACTTAGGAATGAGGATATCCGCAGTAGAACCAGAGTAACCGACATAGCCCAACGGATTAGTAAGCTGAAGTGGCAGTGGGCCGGCCATATAGCTCGAAGAACCGACAACCGATGGGGAAGAAAGGTTCTCGAGTGGCAGCCTCGTACCGGTAGGCGAAGTGTAGGGCGTCCCCCCACAAGATGGAGTGACGACCTGGTAAGACATGCAGGAAGTCGATGGATGCAGGTGGCTCGGGACCGTGCTTTGTGGCATTCCTTGGGGGAGGCCTATGTTCAGCAGTGGACTTGTGAAAGGCTGTAATGATGATGATGATGATGAATCATTTGGAACACGATAGGGAATTTGATATAATATTTTTGATTTTGATACATTCCCTTATTTGATTCTTGGAGCATGGCGTTGTTATGTACTGTACTGTTGTATGTGTATGTTATGTAGATAAAGAGACATAGCCAAAGCTTGCCGATTTGATGTGTAAAAAACAGACGTAGCAAGAATTAAAAACGGACTTTAAAGAAATAAAAATAATTACCACACAATAGCTTCTGAAGCTCGTGCTGACATAGCGTAATAGAAGAATTTAAGGCCACATATATACAAAAAAAAAACATGTAGTCGTATTGAGAACCTCTTTTTTAAGTCTGTTAATAACTACAGCAGTGAGGGCTTTTTCTGCCACCAGGGCGGCACCACTTAAAAATGAGGTATAATATTTAACAGATTTCATAGCGAGGAAGTTAATTTGTTTGAAAAATGTAAAGGTTAATGTTTATTTTTGTGCTATTAGTTATATTTTATATTAATTAGATTAAAAATGAATAAACCGAACAACAGATATTCACAAAAGTATAAATATTAAAAATGCGTGAGTGTCGTAGAACACTCGGTTGGAACGAAGTTCCTTGCGTAGTGTATTATTATTGATAAACGTAAGTATTATATTATTGATTGACAAATACAAATAAATGAATTACTAGCTTCTATTAAAATGAAGCGTCATTTGAAATAAGATAATATTTCCTTCATGGCAAGATAAGAAAAAGCGAGGGAGATGGATATTATTCCATCTCACTTCCTTATTTCGCCGCCAAGGCCGTCTACACTGTGATACAAGGGATAGTGACGAAAAAATCTTACACTTTTTGTCGCCTAGCTCCCATCCGCCAAACGCGTACCGTCCGATAAGGAGCTTCTTTCCAAAAAAAAAAAAACAAACCAGAGAGGCATTGTTGTGTATTAATACTCTATAAAAGCTATAAACTGATAAACTTTTAAAAACTAACTTCTCAATGAAATGACATTGCGTCGTAGAGGGAGTATGATTGCGTACCAAAAAAACTTTACCTCAGTGTCATCATTCGGACGAATAGGAATAATTTAATGTTGGAAAGTTCCAATATTATTAAGCAAACTGTTATGTTATTATATGTCATGGTCTAGACAGCATTGTTATTTTATGTAACAGCTTTAAAACATATTTAATAATTAACGAAGATTTTATGTTTATTGTTCGCCATTAGATCGTTGGTACAGTCGTTCAGCTGTGCCGCCATCGCGCATTCATCTTTGTTATGGGAACTTGCTTCAATGCACCGGTCCAAATTTTTATCCAGTTTTTTCAAAAGTTTTGTGTCGCTTGCGAAAAACTTGCGTAGTAGTACTATCAAGTTATCTGCAATTCAATGTCTTATTAAATACTTACATAAGTGAAACTATACTGACATATAATATAAACATAATTAAAACAATTCTTAATGGACTGGACTCTAGACTACGTATATGTGGTAGAAGCATGCTGCAGTTATATTATGGTTGTAGTACGAATGGGTTGGATCGATCGGGGAAGGAACACGCTCTTACAGAATACCAGCTTAAGATTACAGCTTAATGCTGCTGTTTGGTAAGGTGAGTGTGAGAACCTGAGACCTTTTTACGGAAAATGACGCATACCAACTTTGTCCTTAGGGATGACCATGCATCTGCATTTTGATTTTTATACGAGGATAAAGGTAGATGTCTATGAGCCTACAGCGTCCACTTACCATCAGATGGACTGTGTGCTCGTTTGTCACCCTTATTTTATAAAATATATATCTTAATCTACATGTTGCTTATTTATAACGCGTGTGTATCGCGGTTTTATATTGAATAACTTAAGAAATCAGTAATTTTTTGTGTGTGAATTTTTAGAAATATGTTTGGATATTATATAAAAAACGTGGCAAAATAGTAGAAAGAATATTCAATGTGTTGATGTATGTACATCAGTTTCATAAAAGGTTATAAAAGTTTCCCAATACCTTATTACTATATTATATTAATAAGTACCTTTATAAATTTTCCCATTACTTATTACTCCATTTCGTTTTAAAACACACGCTATGAGACATTCCCCATGTATAGGTGACTTCTTTCTTGGTGATAATTGTTTAATGGTTTTCTTCTCTTTGGCGTGTACTTCTTTCAAGCACTCGGTCATATTTCTTTTAAATTGCTCAGCATGAAGGGCAACGTCTTGCGGAAATGAGCTGTACGACCAATGTGGTGGGTCACGTTCTTCATTATTGTTAATATTTTTTTCTAAGAAATAGACATTGATTGATTACTTAGGTTATATAGGAATTAGGTTTGGTTATTTATACGGCAAGCTTATGCAGCAATAAAGTAACTCTGGATCTGGAGCGATGAATAGCAAAAATAAAGATGGAGCCAGTATGTAGTAAGGCTTCTTGAGAGCGACCCAGGCTTAGTTACTTCCTATAAACACTAGCAATTGGCAATAAACTTATTACATAGAATAAATAGAATAGAATAATTTTTATTCAATATACATTACATGTGTAATTCTTATTGAAAGGTTCGAAAAAAAACCCTCTGTCCTGGGAAGAACCAGCAAGAAACCCAGCGGAACTTTTTTTAAAATAAATTTTACAATAGAAATGATTACGAACTATTTACAAAATTTATTTTAGAAACTGCTTGGAAGCGACCACCACATTCCCAGTTGTTATTATCAACCATGTAATCATTTATACTATAATAACCCTTTTTATACAGTTTCAGCTTAATAAAACATTTAAACTTGGTAATAGAGAGAACCTGTACACTTTCCAGGACCTTGTTGTAATAGCGTATACATTGCCCCAAGAATGAATTACTGACTCTGTGGAGTCGAGAAACTGGCATCACTAGCTTGTGTTTGTTCCTAGTGTTTACAGAATGTATATCACTTTTTTTACTAAAACTATCTTTGTTTTTGTGAACATACATTAAATTTTCGTAAATATACTGAGAGGCCAATATTTATTTCTTTAAATTTATCTCTAAGAGACTCTCTCGGTTTTAGATTGTAATTAGCTCTAATGGCTCTCTTTTGTAAAACAAAAATAGTTTTTGAATCAGCCGCATTTCCCCATAGCAAAATCCCATAAGACATTATGCTATGGAAATAACTGAAATAAACTAATCTAGCTGTCTCGACTCTAGTGAGACCTCTAATCTTTTTTACAGCATAGGCTGCAGAACTTAGTCTGCTTGCTAATTTGGATATATGGGGGCCCCACTGAAGCTTTGCGTCAAGAGTGATGCCAAGAAAAACAGTGGATACAACAGGGCTCAATTCCTCCCCATTTAAAAACATATTGGTATTCAGATTTTTAACATTCGTTGTTGTAAATTTAACACAATTAGTTTTATTTCCGTTCAAATGCAGATTATTAATGTTAAACCAATGCACTAATTTTGATATAGCGACTAATTTTGATTATTCACTTCGTCACATTTAAATGATTGACGTTTAAGTTAAAAATCAAGGAATAGGAGAGCAACGTCGAAAAAATCAAAGCGATTTTACGTGAAGAAAACAGTGCCTAATAAATACAAATGACAAACCAAAGGCAAATTCAAACACCATCAAAGTATAATCTAGGTAACAGAAACTAAAAGTATTAAAAAGAAAAAAATAACAATTTTACCAACCCGTAATTGCTCGATTTTTTTTATTAAGTTTCATATTTCTCGTAATAATCGTGTCTTTATCTATTTTGATATCGTGATTCGATTCTAATTCTATCGCGCGATCTTTTTTTTGTACATTTACCTTGTTGGAAAATATTTCGCATACCAAACTCAATAATAGAACTATAAGCAATACTTCATGCCACATCGTCTATACAACAGAAAGGAACGTGTTCCCAATAAGCACCTCTACTCTATGAGAACGTGTACAACAACAACGTAACGTGGCAATTTAAACCAATTAAAATGGTGTTACGAAACGATCAAAGAACAAATTGCTCGTTATTTTTTTTAGGTAACGACTGAAATTTAATTAATGCCAACGTATTTTACGTGATATTTTAATAAAATGTAAATTTCTCATTTCATAATATGTTCCTTAGATTATTGACTAAAGATTGTTATAATGTCTTAAATTATAATTGTAAGAATATCCACTACCCCAAATCGTTCCGTGCTTACCGTAAGAAGCGACTGAGGGAAACTGTTGCATATTATAAAATGTAGTGGGTGTAACAAAATTATTCCACGCCGAACCAAGTTTTATCCTCGTCGCCACTGATAAATAAAAGGCGTGCATCGAGTACAGGCATTTATTTGAACTGGCGACGGAAAAACGCGCGCGCGAAATGCGCGCTTACCAGCTAAAACTACCCACTGGGTAGTTTTAGCTCAGTGGCGACGAGGATAAAACTTGGTTCGGTGTGGAATAATTTTGTTTGATCGTGTCGTAGACAATAGTCGCAACAATGTCTGTAGGCAAAATCAAGGACTTTGATGTGAAAACCGGCAACTGGTCAGCATATGTGGATCGGTTAGAAATGTATTTTGTGGTTAACAAAATAACGTACGATTTAAAGTTACCAACTTTAAGCGCGCTCATCGGTGAAGAAACATACGAATTGTTGTCTACGTTGGCGAGTCCTAAGAAGTCGTCAAGTCTAAGTTAGGAAACAGGAATTGTATGCGGTCGCGGTGGATCTACTGCGTGCACATCTGCAACCGACACCATCAATCCTGGCAGAACGGTACAGATTTCGTCAAAGACGGCAAGTAGCAGGCGAATCGATAGCGAACTACGTGGCGGACTTGAAAAAGATGGCTAGATATTGCGAGTTTAAAACTAACTTAGAGGAAAACCTACGAGATCAGTTTGTGTGCGGTCTGCGGAGTGATTTTATTCGACAGAGGTTATTTGCAGAAAATGATCTTGATTATAAAAAAGCGCTACAGTTAGCTAATACCCTAGAGGCAGCCGAGCGGGATGCGGGAGCTGTAGAGGACTCGCGAGAACAAGATCCGGACCGGGAACTTAGCGAGAATATACATAAGTTAGGAAACAGGAATTGTTCAGCGTGCGGTGGCGACGAACATAGCTCACAAAACTGCAGGTATAAAATTTTTGAATGCAGTTACTGTGGGAAAAAAGGCCATTTACGAAGAGTATGCATGAAGAAGGAATTCGATCGTCGTATGACATCGGATAATTCAAATTCAAACGGTGCGCGAGGAAGGTCACGCAGAGGTCGCGCGCTCGGCCATAGCGCCTGCCTGCTCGAGCGAGCGCTAGCGCGGGCACCCACGCTGCGGTCGGTGCGGCGCACTGGTTGAGCGGGCCGGCGACGGGTGACGTCTCTGAGGATGACCAGAACGCGTCTGATGATGGCGAGGAACCGATGTATCAGATGTCTTTAGCGAAGTATAGACCGGTATACTGGTGAAGAGGTCAAGCTGCAAGTGTGCGAGGGAACGCAGCCGATTTATTGCCGTGCGCGACCCTTGCCGTACGCGCTACTCCCGCGGGTGGATGCAGAGTTGGACGCGATGCAACGCACAGGCGTCGTCGAGCCGGTGGACCGCTCGGACTGGGCCATTGGTTTATATTGGCCGTTGGTTATAGCGAGGAAGGCGGACGGCGGAATACGGCTGTGCGCGGATTATAAGGTGACACTGAACAAAGCTTTGTTGGTCGATAGGTACCCGGTTCCAAAAGTAGAAGATTTATTTAGTGGTTTGAGTGGTAATCGTTACTTCACCAAGCTAGATCTTTCACAAGCATATAATCAGTTACTTTTAAATAAAACATCTAGAAACTACACTGTTATTAATACGCATAGAGGACTGTTTAAATACAACCGCCTAGTGTATGGTCTCGCTTCTAGTCCCGAAATTTTTCAAAAGATAATGATAAATCTCTTTAAAAATGTGCCGGACGTGGTTGTGTTTTACGACGACATACTAATAAAAAGTAAATCGTGGGATTCGCACTTAAAAAGTATAGAACAAGTATTTAGTATCTTGGAAACTAACGGATTAAAAATAAAAAAAAATAAAAATGTGAGTTTATGGTTCCCCAAGTAAAATATTTAGGATTCATAATAGATAACAGGGGTGTTCGAGTCAACCCGGAAAAGTTAAAGCCTATTTTAGGTATGCCTCATCCAACTAATATATCCGAATTAAAATCGTTTTTAGGCATTGTTAATTTCTATGGGAAATTTATAAAAAATTTAAGTACTCATATTACCCCTCTTTATGAATTATTAAAAAAGGGTAAACATTGGAGATGGACAATGTCACATACAAAGTGTTTTAATAAAATTAAAAAGCTTTTGTGTAGTGCGTAAGTATTGACACATTTTGATGTCGTTGGAGAGCATAGTAACATGCGATGCCAGCTCGCGTGGGCTCGGCGCGGTGCTGGCGCAGCGCGCGCCCGCCGGCGGTGACGAGCGGGTGGTAGCGTATGCGTCGCGCGCGCTCACCTCCGCTGAACAACACTATAGTCAGATTCATAAAGAAGCCCTCGCGATAGTATTTGCAATGGACAAATTCCATCAATATTTATTTGGTAGAAAGTTCACTTTACGTACAGATCATAAACCGTTAGTCACAATCTTTAGACCGCAGGCGGGTATTCCCAACACGGCGGCTAGTCGACTACAACGCTGGGCTATTACGTTATCCGTTTATGATGTTAATATAGAATACATTCGCACGGACAAAAATACAGCAGATGTTTTGTCTAGGTTGATTAGTGAGCATAAGGAAGGGGCTTCTAAGGAAGAATTAGACACCTCAGAACAAAAATATTTACATTTTGCTTCAGAAGCGTTACTATTAGAATCACATAAATTAAAAAAAGAAACGGCGTCGGATATTATATTAAGCAGAGTAGTCAGATATATTAATGACGGTTGGCCGAACGACGTCAAAATGAGAGAATTAAAACCATATATTAACAGAAAAAATGAGTTGTACATGAACTGGTAATGTGGGGACATAGGGTCGTTATTCCAGACTCTTCCAGGGATAAAGTTATTACGGAGCTTCATGAGGGGCATATGGGGGTAGTGAAAACGAAGGCGCTGGCTCGGAGCTATGTGTGGTGGCCGGGCATAGACGAGGCTGTAGAAGCAGCGTGCCGTGCTTGCACCGTGTGCGCAGCGGTAGCTGACGCCCCTCCGCCGCACGCACCGTGCTCATGGCCATGGCCAGACCGCCCATGGACCAGGATACACATAGATTTTTTGGGGCCGATAGCGGGACAAACTTTCCTTAGTGTAGTGGATGCTCATTCAAAGTGGATAGAGGCAATTAAAATGAATAGCACAACAGCGAAAGCTGTTGTAAAGGAGTTGCGAGAAATGTGGGCGAGATTCGGTTTACCGAAACAAGTGGTTAGTGATAACGGTCCTCCATTTTTCAGTAACGAGTTCAGACAATTTTTAAGTTCCAATGGCGTTGAACAAATTTTTTCAGCCCCATATCACCCGGCTTTGAATGGGGCAGCGGAAAATGCCGTTAAAATGTGTAAACGTAATATTAAAAAAGCAATTAAGTGTAGAACAGACATACACACGTCTTTATGTAGATTCCTATTAGCTTATAGAAATACACCACACTACACAACCGGTGAAAGTCCTGCAAAAATGTGTATAGGGCGTAATTTACGCATGCGTTTAGATTGTTTGAAACCTGATCAGAAAGAATTAGTAAAAGCTCGGCAGAAGCGAGCAGAAACATCAGCTGAGGGAGCGATTAGACAATTTGCGGCAGGTGAGAAGGTCTGGTTTAGAGACTATTGCGGCGTTGATAAGTGGACGGCAGGGACAATAATAGATAGGACAGGTAGTACGGATTACAAAGTCAGATCTATCACTGGAACCGAGGAACATAGACATATCGACCAACTAAAGCGAAGAGTGTCAAACGATATAACCAAAATAGTAAACTTAACACGTAATAATAAACCTAGCAAGCTAACAACATAGCAAAGTGGCGAAGCAATCAGCTTTGTAGCGGTTTCTAACGGGAAAAAAAATCAAAATAGGAGGTTCAGATGCCTGGGTGATCAGTAATCGATTGCTGAAAACAAAATATGAAAATTCGAAACCGCTCTCGAGATAATCGTGGGACAGACGGACGGACAAACGGACAGACGGACAGACATCGTGAAATCAATAAGTGACTTCGCAAGCTTCGCCACTTAATAATAACAATCGTAACAGTCACACAATACGCGAATCACCTGTAAAACGATTCCGCCCTTCGCTAATGTTTCCAGTAAACAACGACAAACAGTCCGACGCGCCAGTTAACAGGCCAAGCGCGGCCGTACCGGAGGGCGCATCGCCAAACCCAACCGACGACACTGACACTGTATTAACGGCAACTTCGCCAACGTCTAACGTGCCTAATGTGCAGGAAATAGATAATCATGGCTCGAACAACAATGTCACTAATGAATCGCGTGGTGTTCGCCATGTATGTAAACCAGTCAGACGATATGGTATAGATGATTGTTACAAGTAATCAACCTAGCAAGCTAACAGCATAGCAAAGTGGCGAAGCAATCAGCTTTGTAGCGGTTTCTAACGGAAAAATAAATTCAAAATAGGAGGTTCAGATGCCTGGGTGATCAGTAATCGATTGCTGAAAACAGAATTTGAAAATTCGAAACCGTTCTCGAGATAATCGTGGGACAGACGGACAGACGAACGGACAGACGGACAGACATCGTGAAATCAATAAGTGACTTCGCAAGCTTCGCCACTTAATAATTAAAAAATTGAAAGAGGGAAATTGTATGTAATATTTATTTGAGTAGTAGGTTCATTGATATTATTTTCTTAGGTAGAATATTTGTAACAATATAAAATAATTATGCTGGTATAACTTACGTTCTTAGTCATTATGTATAGTACAAAATAAGGGTGGAGGTGTTGCATATTATAAAATGTAGTGGGTAGTTTTAGCCGGTAAGCGCGCATGGTATTTCCGTCGCCAGTTCAAATAAATGCCTGTACTCGACGCACGCCTTTTTATTTATCAGAAACAAACCATGACTTACCACGCATTGGAACGAAACGGTTTGCTACGTCGTTCATCAGGCATACAGCAAAGGAGTGTAAGAAGCTGCCAGAATCTGTCTTTCCATTCGATCACAGTGTGGGTGCCTTCAAGGCAAGAGTGAATATGCTTTGGTTAAGTCAGTGCGCTTCACCATCTTAGGCTACATCACCGCTTACCATCAGGCGGGATAGTAGTTAAGCGCTTGTTTCATCATCATCATCATCATCATTATAGCCCTTCACAAGTCCACTGCTGAACATAGGCCTCCCCCAAAGAATGCCACAAAGCACGGTCCTGAGCCACCTGCATCCATCGACTTCCTGCATATCTTACCAGGTCATCACTCCATCTAGTGGGGGGATGCCCTACACTTCGCCTGCCGGTACGTGGCTGCCACTCGAGAATCTTTCTTCACCATAGGTTGTCGGTTCTTCGAGCTATATGGCCGGCCCATTGCCACTTCAGCTTACTAATCCGTTGGGCTATGTCGGTCACTCTGGTTCTACTGCGGATATCCTCATTTCTGAGTTTATCACGCAGAGAAACTCCGAGCATAGCCCTTTCCATAGCTCGCTGAGCGACCTTGAGCTTCCTTATCCGGCCAGCAGTGAAGGACCACGTCTCAGTTCCGTATGCCATCACTGGCAACACACACTGGGTGTACAGTCTCGTTTTCAAGTTTTGAGGTATACCTGACGAGAAGATGTGCCGTAATTTTCCGAACGCTGCCCAACCGAGTTGAATCCGTCGATTGACCTCTTGGTCGAAGTTGGACTTACCTAGTCGGACTATTTGTCCCAGGTAAACATACTCGTCAACAACTTCGAGCTTAGTGTTCCCAACAACTACCGGCATAGGTGTGACATGGACATTAAACATGATCTTTGTTTTGTCCATGTTCATCTTAAGACCTATCCGTTGGGAAACACTATTGAGGTCATTGAGCATAGTGCTTAGGTCCTCCAGCGATTCTGCCATAAGGACTATATCGTCGGCAAATCGAAGGTGAGTGATGTACTCGCCATTGATGTTGATACCGTATCCTTTCCAGTCCAGAAGCTTGAAAACGTCTTCCAATGCAGCGGTGAAGAGTTTCGGGGATATGACGTCACCCTGTCTTACACCTCTCTGCAATTGGATAGGTTTCGTACTTTGGTTCTGTACTCGGATAGCCATCGTAGTCCTACTGTACAAGCACTTCAACACTTCGATATACCGACAGTCAACTTGGCACCGCTGAAGGGACTGCAGCACCGCCCAAATTTCGACGGAATCAAAGGCTTTCTCATAGTCCACATACGCCAGACATAGTGGGAAATTGTATTCCTCGGACTTCTGTACAATTTGCCGAAGGGTATGTATGTGGTCTATGGTGCTAAAGCCTTTTCGGAAACCGGCTTGTTCGGGAGGCTGGAAGTCGTAAAGTCTGCGCGCGAGACGATTCGTAATGACTGTCGAAAACAGCACGTAGACGCGGCTCAGAAGTGGAATCGGTCTGTAGTATTCTTCAAGAGAGCGTTGTCGCCTTTCTTGAAGAACAAAACCACCGCACTTCTGCTCCACGCCTCCGGTGTAATGACACCATGGAGGACGGAATTAAAGAGCTTCTGAAGGACTTCAAGTACCGGTTTTCCACCCGCTTTCAGAAGCTCCGCTGTAATTCCATTCTCGCCTGGGGCCTTGCCGTTTTTAAGGTGCTGGAGAGCCATTCTAATCTCGCTCAGACTGACGTCCGGGATATCATCGGAATAATGTCGGATAAGACTCGCTCTTGGATCGTTATTCACACTTGCGTGCGGCTCCAACGATGGCGTGTACAGCTGCCCATAGAACCTCTCAATCTCACTCAAAATCTCAGGTGCCCCGGAGACGATGCTGCCACACTCGGTCTTCAGCTTTGACAGTTGGCACTTTCTGGCAGACAGATCTCTGGCAAAGACTTTGGAGCCTTGGTTCCGCTCGATCGCTTCTTCAATACGAGCTGTATTGAAGTTGCGCAAGTCCCGCCGCATGCATTTGGAGCTGTATGTATGCTGTCAAATCTGTTGAAGAATGTAGCTTCATCTCCTGTCTAACAGCCATGAGATTAAGAGTGTGATCGGAGAGTTTTTGTGTTCTTCTGCGGCGGGTCTTGCAGAACTTAGCTCCGACTGCATGGACAGTTTCCACGAGCTTGTCATTCAATTCGTCCACTTCATTGCAGTCTTCTAGGCACTGAAAGCGGTTTTGTAACTCGAGCTGAAAGGTTTCGGGACTTTGGATTAGAGCACGAGGGGAACGGAACGTTGACTTCATTAGACGAGACCTCTCCAACTTAACGTTTAGGTTCAGTGTGCCTCTAACCATTCGGTGATAGCTGCCGGTTTTCACCCTCGCGATCACTGAGACATCACTGAACAGTTGTCGTCTGGTCGTCATAATGAAGTCAATCTCATTTTTTGTCGAACCGTCGGGGCTCGACCAGATCCATTTCCTGTGGGGCCGCTTCTGGAAGAAAGAATTCATCATAAAGAGTACTCTTTCTCCATGATTATTATTATTTATATTATATATATTAATTATTATGATTTAACAGTGGTAGAGCCACGCGGCAGCTTTTGCTATCGCACGGATGGGCCGGCTCGAACCGGGGTGGTACCACGACCTCACAGAATACCAGCGTGAAGTAGAGGTTCACCTCTGCGTTTCGCTTGGTGAGTGCAGGTGGCCGGAGGCCCTTTTTACTGGAAATGAGGCATTCCATCTTAGTCCTCACGGGTGACAACGCATCTGCATTTTGAATTCGCAAACGAGGATAAATGTAGATGTCTATGGGCCGCAGCAACCACTTACCATCAGGTGGACTGTGTGCTCGTTTGTCACCCTTATCCTATAAAAAAAAAAACATGAAGTCGGCCAGCTGCTGGCCTCTTGGGTTCCGTTGCCCTATTCCAAATTTCCCCACTTTCATCTCACCGTTCTCTCTTGTGCCTAGTTTTGCATGGAAGTCTCCCGTTAACACCGTATATTGGGTTTTGGAGGAATGCATGGCTCTATCCTCATACATTTCCTCCACCTCCTCATCGGGGTGTGCCGAGGTTGGTGCGTAAACCTGTATGACCTTCAGCGAATACCGTTTGGTGATTCTGAGTATAAGGTACGCAACCCTCGTCGACACACTCCCGATCTTTACAACGTTGTTAACGAGAGACTTGTGGACGATAAATCCGACACCTCCTTGGGACAGATGGTCGCCCTCCTGGTAATAGAGCAAGTTGCCGGATTCGAGGATTACCGTGTCCTCCCCCTCTCTTCGGACTTCGGATAATCCTATAATATGCCAGCGCAACTTGTCTATCTCTTCTTCCAGCTCCGCAATCTTCTCGTCAGTCCTCAGGGTGCGTGCGTTGTATGTTGCCAGGTCGAGTCGTCGTAGGTGGCAACCGAACCTCCATCGGAGATTCTTAGCACCCCCTGCCCCGCCGTTACCATGGTCGCCACCGTAGCCAGGACTAACGGGGCCGCCGGGGACTGGGGGCCGTCTCTTCGTAACTTTCATCATAGGGGGTATATTGCCATAGTTGCCACGCTTGGCGAGCGGGTTAGCAACCGCAGTTTTTTTATTGTATTTTTGCCGTTATCAGGAAGATGCTTCTGCCCATCTCCTGCCTGTTTTCCCTTTGTCGCCTTTTACGACACCCACGGGAAGATATGTGGTAGTGGATATTCTTAACCGCCACTACACGGCAAGCGCTTGTTTAGTATAATATAAAAAAAAACAAGAGATGGGCAGTCTTCCTAATAACAGCAGCAGCGTCTTCTTAATAACAACTAAAATTAAAAAAAACAAAAACTGTAGTTACTAAACCGCTTGCCAAGTGTGGCAACTATGGCAAATATCTCCCTATGAGGTAATCTATGGATGAGACATATATAGCAGTGGACTTTTTATGAGCTGTAACGGTAACAGTTAAAACTGTGAACATCGCAGCTATATGCGATTGGTTGAATTCATACTGGAGTTTTATCCACAAGAATCGAAATATATCTCAGACTAATTCTTACATATTATATTCCTGTTTGTCAGTGAAAGTCCCGTCGAAATCGGTCCAGCCGTTTCGGAGATTAGCCGGAACAAACAGGCAGACAAACAGACAAAAATTTTAAAAATTTTGTTTTTGTTATAAGTACCGTATATAGGTACTTTCATATACGATTAGTAAAGAGCTGGTAATTTGACATTACAAACAGACACTTCAATTTTATTTATTTGTATAGATAACTTTGACGTTCTTATTACAAAACGTCGTTTATTCATAGTCTTGGTTTTATAGGAACGTCTTGTCACGAAAGAAGTTTCTAGAATCTCTTAACCTTATACTTTACATTTTCGTTCGAGACTTCTTTTTCGAAACAAAGTCTTGTTTGAACCGCAGACTAATTATAAACTATCGTGCGCAAAAATAACTTTGATCATCAGGAAGCTTGGAGAAAACTAAGGGCCTGCGCTCACAGACGGCGTGGCAACGGATATTTTTCATAGACAAAAGATTTTCGACCTTATTTTAATGAAATTAACATTCCTTTATTTCAACACGAATAGACCGAAACGTCTCGCGAGACACTGCGGCATGCTGCTGCACGTCACGTCATTCAGAGGAATGCTGTGGCACGTCACGGCATTCAATGGGATGCCATGGCACGCATCACGTGAAACGCATAAGTTACTTCAGGTTGTTAAAGGAATGTGACTGCTAAGTAATTGAAACAAGGTTGAACCTAGCCCGTTGCGGTGGCAATCTCAGCGACTCGCGCGAGCGCCCGGTACACGAGCGCGTCTTATTTGGCATGTCGCGGGAAGCCACAGGATCCTTCGGCATGACGCGAGATGCCACAGGACCGTTCGGCATACCGAAGTGTGCCTTGCCACGCCGTGCCGTCTGTGAGCGCAGGCCCTAACAGTATACTACAAATGATATAGCAGAAAACCAACTTCGTGCCCCTACGTCTTTCATGTTGTCAGAGTGACGGGTGTCGGCAGTAGTTGTTAATATCTAGTTTTTAACTCACATCAACGTACGGTATATTAACATAACGTACGTTCACTGCGTAGTGGCGGCGAGACACTACATACCACATATCGTCTCGTGGGTCCTTATCCCCCCTATGAGGCAATCCTTGGGGGTGGCCTATGTTCAGCGGTGGACTTTGATAAGCTGTAATTATTAAACGTATACTCGCATAGTTTTAATAAATTGGTGATGTTATTTAGACAAATGACTATGGGTTTATTGGTCTAAAAATAAATAATTACTTACTTTTATTTTATTTATTAAAAATGCAGCTTTCTGGTTAGGGATTGTCTAACATTCTTATCTGTACACATTGAAGTAAATGTAGTACAAACTAGAACAGACACCGCGAGCGAAATCTGTGTGACAGTGTGGTGCCCGTGGTCGGAGGCACCGAGTACCTATTTATGTCAAAGACGAAGTAAGCTTGAGCCTGTAGGCTGCTCTAACGCGTGTTGCGAACAACCAAGTCTCGGCGTCTCTTCTAGTACGTAGGTACGTAGTACAAATTACTTGAATGTCTGTACCACGTCTTGTAAATTGCTAAATGTCCTCCAGACCGAATGTTGATCTCAAACTTAGACCAATGACGCAGTCAAATGATGAGCAATTATTATAGTGCCACTATGTTCGCGAATTCGTTGGTTTCTTTAAAAATGGGATGTGTTAATAGATATTTAATAATTTTTAATTAGTTTTAAAGTTTTTGAATGGGATGTCCAGTTAATAGAGAGATATCTATTTTTAACCGATTTAAAAAAGGAGGAGGTTCTCGATTTGAGTGTATATACATATAAGTATGTTTTTTTGTATGTTACGCGATATCTTCGCCAATTTTGATGATTCTTATTTTATTAAATACGTTATACTTCAAGGGTGGTCCCATATAAATTTGGAGAAAAAATTCCAAACATCATTGTAGCAAATACATAACTACTTTTTTAGCAATTTGAAGTCGGTTTTTACTTTTTGTTAGAAGTTATAATTATATTGTTAACACTTTTATGTAACTTTAACTGTAACTAAATAGACCGAAGAAATAAAAATAAAATTACTAAGTAAAAATTACTTTTATTAATTATATTCCCATCGTTCTTATATTTAACATTGTTTAAAAGTTAGAACCAATATACAATGTTTATATTCGATTAACTGTCTGCGCAATATATAATGTGAGTATCAAACTTGCTTTAAACCACCTTTTTATCACCTTTTACCCCCAGTATTCAATCAAATTTTTCAATAGAGATCTTCAAAAATCCTTGACAAACAACAATAACCAGGCAAGGGCGAGTCGGACTTGCGCTTGGAAGGTTCCGTACCATCTTAAAACACGTTTCTAGTAGGGTAGCCCCCTTTTTTAATTTTTATTAATTGGTTTTGTAGTCGCAACAGAAATACACATTCTGTGAAAATTTCAACTATTTACCTATTACGGATCATTAGAAACAGCACGCTGACAGACAGATGGACGGACAGTGGAGGCTTAGTAATAGTCCTGTTGGTTACCCTTCGGGTATGGAACCCTAAAAATGTGGCTTGTTTGGAATAAATTTTGTAATTCTAAATAAAATTCCACTCTCCCACATACTGATATTTTCGTGTTTCCATAAAACAGAACATGGGGGTAGGTAATAATTATTGCCATTTAAAAAAAATACTTTCATTCAGAAACTTCTGGATCGTTCTTAACATCTACCCCGTTTATATCATTACATTCTTCTAAAAAGGCCAGTATATCGCGACTGGCACACGATGCGTCGATCTCTCTCATGGCATTAAGTCTTTCAGTGACGTGCCGACCAAAAAACCAAAACTGCACATAATCGGTAGATGTCACTGATGAAATGGGTTTCATAGCCTGAACAAGGTCATCTATAAACCTGATACATTTGCTCCCTTTCTTAATTTTCTTTAATGGCGATTTAAATCGACGACGTGGCCTGTCTGTCCTTTTGCCGCGTTGTCTAATACCGAGCTGTATATCATCCATATCAGATTCTAACTCTTCTTTTACTGTTAGATTGTTTTGGTGTTCGTTAATTTCTGGCTGCAGTAATGGGTACCCCTGAAACCAATAAATTTCACTTAATATAGTATGATATGTGTTTCTTAGAGCATATATAATAAAACGCGTGGAATTTGTATTTTTGTTATATGTGATTTATTTGTATTTTGAATTACCACAAAGAGGTCTTTGTGGCAACCTAAAAATACACATCTTTGGATAAAAATATTCAGTTAGTCAGTCAATCAGATAAACTAACGAACAAAGCAACAAACAGACCCACAAACAAACCAAGAAACGAATTGGGCAAACTATACGCTAGTGTATCATATTGTAAATAAACAACAAATAATTAATCGCAAATTTTCTGCCAACAAGATTGCTTAGCAGTTCGAGGGCAGAAAGTTGGCAGTGTTTCACCGCTGTGCCTCTGAAAGTATGTAAAGCGGTTGGTACTGCACTTGATTTCTCTGATCGAAGTAGTGTCCGATTGCCATTAAATCGGACTATGAGAGTGAAATTTCGGACTTAACTTTAATGGAATTAAGTTACATGTTCAATAAGAACTAAGACACACAAATAATCCATACTAATATTATAAATGCGAAAGTGTGTTTGTTTGTCCTTCTTTCACGTCGCAACAGAGCGTCGGCATGGCATGATTTTTTGTATGGGGATAGTTCGGTGGCTGTAGAGTGACATAGGATACTTTTTTCCGCGGAAAAACATATCATTCCCGTGGGAAAATCGAATATGTTGCAAAATTAAATTCAGCTAGGTGGCGCCACCGTGATTGTACAAGACGGACGACGGTACGATGGACGAACACAGAAGGTCACAATATCTGGATTATTATGTCTTTTTACCAAAATTAAGATAAAAAATATATGGATCTGTATTTTTCCACGCAGGACCGGGAAGAGAGCGATAAAAAACATAAAATTCACCAGCTGATTTTCTTCAAACGTTTTGGTGCATTGTAATTCACAGAATAGGCGATAACCTCGCAGACGATATTAAGTAATCCGTTGATGCTCTGCCTACCCCGCAAGGGTTACAGGCGTGATTATAAGTATGGATCAGAAATACTATCACCACCTATCAAGCTTTCACCCTTAACTATTACTTAACAGTTAACACTTCTTAGTAAGCCTTATTAATAAGCCTTAGTAATATTTATTGAACGGTAATGAATACAGTTCTTATATGTGGTTATGAATAAATCGGTATTACAATAAGAAAAATTGTGCAAAATTATAAGAAAAATATTTTTTGAGAGTTCTTATTAACTAACGTATACACAGTTTAAATTGATTCCGCTAGATGTCGTTACTAGGTTTTTAAAACGCGGTAACGAAATGTTTCCTGACATGTACTTAACTCCCGCCGTTGAGCCGCGTGTCAACTTACGCATACGGTACCTATACGCCTAAATTGTTTCTATTTCGTAGCTTATTCGACTACCTGTTTTCGATTTCGGTTGTTTGTTATTTGCTTTGTGATTTGGTTAAGGTCGATTTTATATTGGCTTTCGTTTTCGGATTTGTGTATTTTCTTGGATCGGTTTTGTTGATTTGGTTGGTATTCCTTTATACATATTTAGACTCTGGCTTTGATTTTGGATTTTGTTTATTTAGAATCGTGAATTGGTTTTCGTTATTTTAGGTTGTTTAACAATATTTCAAAGGAATATTAATAGTATAGATAGTGTATACGGTACCTATACACTTACTTCTTTTTTCGTTGGTTATATTTATATTGACTACTGCTTTCGATTTCGTTTTTCTGCGATTTGTTTTGTGATTTGGTTTAAGTTGATTCGATTTTTTTTTGGCTATCGTTTTCGGATTCGTGTTGTGTCTTGAATTGGTATTGTTGTTTTGATTTTAAAAAATATTTAAAAGGAATATTTATTCCTTTTAGATATTTTGGATTTGCTTTAAAAAAATATTTAAAAGGAAATTTAATTCCTTTTAGGTATTTTAACGTTTTTTTTATAAATAGGTTTTTTGTTACTTCATAATGCCTCGCAAACGTAAGTCCAGCCTTTCAAGAGTATCTTCTCAAAGACAAGCGAAAAGATTAGCTCGATCGCTAGAATCTTTAGAAGACGCTGAACTGAGAAGGCAAGAACAAGCAGAGCGTCAGGCTGCTTTTAGAGCATCTGAGACACCTTCTCAACGTCAGCAAAGGCGTCTTGAACAGACAGAGCGTCAGGCTGCTTTAAGAGCTTCCGAAACACCTTCTCAAAGTCAGGAAAGGCGTCTTGAACAGGCAGAGCGTCAAGCTACTTTAAGAGCTTCTAAAACACCTTCTCAAAGTCAGCGAAGGCGTCTTGAACAGGCAGAGCGTCAAGCTACTTTAAGAGCTACTGAAAACACCTGCTCAAAGTCAGCAAAGGCTATTCGAACAAGCGGAACGTCAGACTGCCTTAAGAGCCGCGGAAACACCTGATGAAACTCAACACAGACTCATTGAGCAAGCTGAACGTCAATCTACTATAAGGGCATCTGAAACACCAGAACAGACACAGGCGCGAAGAGATGCAAATGCACAGCTCCAAACTGAACGTCGACAAAATTGTATGTATATATATAATGAAGAAACAATTGGTCGGTTTTTAATGACGCAGCATTCAATTATGATCCGTTGATTGATTATAAAAATCACAGGTTAGTTGTTATCGGACTGATGGACAAGGCTTGTCGATTTTGCAGCGCTTTAAAATGTAAAGATGAGACCGCAGGCATGTGCTGTTCCAATGGCAAAGTGTCTCTTCCGTTACTTGGGGAACCAGAAGAACCTTTGAAAACTCTCTTTTTATATGATGCTAATGAGTCACGGCGCTTTTTAAACAGGATCCGGAAATATAACTCATGCTTTCAAATGACGTCCTTCGGAGTTGACCTGGAAATAATAATGCCGGGATTTTCGCCTACATTTACGGCGCAAGGGCAAATTTATCATAGAATAGGTTCACTTTTTCCAGCTGAAAACGAACAGCATAAATTTTTACAAGTATATTTATGGGTGACGAAGAAATTGAGGTAGACCGTCGCTGCCAATTTATCCAGGGAGTTGAGAGAGACACAGTGTTCAAAATTCAAAGATTCTTGCATGAACGTAACATTTTAGTCAAAACATTTAAAACTGCTTTAGAAAACCTACCTGAAGAGGATTATAAAGTCGTCATTCACGCAGATCGGACCCCTCGAGGAGAGCATGAAAGGCGCTACAATGCACCTTTGATAAACGAAATAGCAGCCGTAATTAGTGGTGATCAATTTTCTTCACGAGACATTGTCTTGCGAGCACGTGATGATATGTTGCAACGGGTAGCCGATACACACAAGTTTTATGACGCTCTGCAATACCCATTGATTTATTGCAAAGGACAAGAGGGTTATCATTTTCAAATTCCACTCATTAACCCGGTCACTAAGGAGCCTACTCCGAACAAAAAAGTATCATATATGGATTTTTATGCGTATCATATGATGTTGCGAGAAAATGATTTTAACCTCTTAGCCCGGTGTAGACAATTATTTCAAAAATTTTTGGTAGACATGTATGTGAAGGTAGAAAGTGAACGTCTCCGTTATATATCTTTAAATCAAAAAAAGCTGCGCGTTGAGAATTATATACATTTACAAGATGCAGTTTCTAGCGACGCCAATGTAAACCCCAGAGATTTAGGTAAAATGGTAATTCTGTCCTCATCATTCGTTAACAGTCCCCGCTACCTACGACGCATTCGCCTATGTACAAACTTACGGAAGGCCTGATCTTTTTGTTACTTTTACTTGCAATCCCACATGGAAAGAAATAACCGAGGAGCTAATGCCGGGCCAAAAAAGTACTGACAGACACGATTTAGTTGCTAGAGTATTTAGATTAAAAGTACAAAAAATAATGTATGTAATTAACAAAGGGAACATTTTCGGAGAGGTGCAGTGTTTCATGTATTCAATTGAATGGCAAAAAAGGAGGATTACCGCATGCCCACATTCTAATATGGCTTAAAGAGAAGTTGCGGCCCAGCCAAATAGACGACATAATAAGCGCCGAGATTCCGGATCCTGAGCAAAATAAAGAATTGTATGATACCATCGTCCTTTCGGACGATGGTATGGTATGATTCACCGTCCATGTGGAGCACGAAATTCAATATCGCCATGTATGAAAGAAGGAAAATGTACAAAGAAATTCCCTAAACAGCTATTAAAAGAAACAGTGCACAATGACAATGGCTAACCCTTTATACAGACGCAGAGCTCCCGAAGATGGTGGCAGGAAAGTTACAATCAAATCTCGCTCTGGAGCGTTCGAAACCTTAGATAACAGCTGGATTGTCCCGTATTCGCCCATTCTATGTAAAATGTTTAATGCCCACATTAATGTAGAAGCATGTAGCTCTGTCCGCGCAATCAAGTATATCTGTAAGTACATAAATAAAGGAAGCGACCAAGCAATATTTAATCTCAGGAGTGAAGGTGAGGCAAATCCCGTTAATGAAGTACAGACCTTTCAAGCAGGGCGTTATGTCAGCAGTAACAAGGCAGCGTGGCGTCTCCTTGGCTTCCCTTTACACGAAAGGCACCCAACAGTTACTCACCTTGCTGTGCACTTATAAAATGGAGAGCGTGTATATTTCACCGAGATACATTACCAAGAAAGAATTGCGTCACCGCCAAAAACTACACTAATAGCCTTCTTTCAACTTTGTCAAACCGACCCCTTTGCAAAAACGTTGTTATATTCTGAAGTCCCCCGCTATTATACTTGGAACACATCTAGGAAAGAGTAGAAACGCCGTATTCAAGGCGCGCCTGTTGCAAATTGGCCCGGTGTAAAGTCATCAGATGCCCTTGGTCGTGTGTATACCGTCCATGTAACTAATTTTGAATGTTTCTGTTTACGATTGCTGCTGCACCATGTTCGGGGTCCTACAGGATATAAAGACCTTAAAACTGTCAACGGTCAGGAATGCGCAACTTATAGAGAAGCATGTGAAGCTCTGCATCTTTTAGAAAACGATAATCACTGGGATGAAACCATGGAGGAAGCTGTGCAGTGCCAGTCACCAGCCAAAATATGGGATCTTTATGCAACTCCCATATCATCTTGCGGGCTATCTAATGCACATGAATTGTGGGACAAATATAAAGAGTACATGGCGGAAGATATTTTGCGAAGGTTACAGCAGACACACGCGAACATGACATACAATGAACACATTTATAATGAAGCACTTGGAAAAATTGAAGATAAAGTAATGCCAATGGTAGGCAAAAAATTAAGCGACTTTGGAATGATAATCCCTCAGCGAACAACCGAAAATGAAGTAAGTGATGAAATTATACGTGAAAGAAACTACGATATACCAGCTTTGCAGCAGCAAGTAGCCGAATTTGTACCCCGCTTGCTTCCCGAACAAAAACGAGTTTTTGACAAAGTATTAGGACAAATTGAATTTGGAAATGGTGCACTTTTCTTTTTAGATGCCCCTGGAGGAACTGGGAAGACATTTTTGTTAAATTTATTATTAACGCAAGTACGGAAAGATAAAAACATTGCTGTGGCCGTAGCTTCCTCCGGTATAGCCGCCACGCTGCTAAGCGCGGGCCACACTGCACATTCTGTTTTATAACTCCCTCTAAATCTAGCCCAGGAAGAATCGCCGATCTGCAACTTTAGCAAAAATAGTGCACGAGGTATAATGCTACGACAATGCAAACTTTTACTGTGGGACGAAAGTACAATGTCGCATAAAAAAGCTGTAGAAGCACTAAATCGAACGCTCCAGGATTTGCGAAGCAATACCGATGTAATGGGAGGAATGGTGGTTTTACTGGCTGGTGACTTTCGCCAAACTTTACCTGTCATTCAAAAGGGTAAACTTGCAGATGAAATTAAAGCATGCCTCAAGTCGTCTATTTTATGGAACAAGGTGACAAAATTCAGTTTAACTACGAATATGAGAGTGCATTTGTATAATGATATCAATGCTGGAAACTAAGCTGACACACTATTAAAATTTGGCGATGGGCGGTTGGAAACGGATGCTGAGGGCTGCGTTAAATCGAGGAGAGATTTTTGTAATTTAGTCCAGAGTCATTCCGAATTAATTGCGAGCGTTTATTCAGATTTAACGAACAACATGCATGAAGACAAATGGTTATGTGAAAGGGCGATTCTTGCACCAAAAACTGAGAGTGTTAACAAAATAAATCCAATAAATCCAAGATATATTAAGCGAAGTAGCAGGAGAAATAACAGAGTATTTGTCAGTAGACACAGTTATGGACACAGAACAGAGCACTTCATATCCCGTAGAGTTTCTAAATTATCTAGAGTTGTCAGGTGTGCCCTCACATAAGGTTCAATTAAAATTAGGCGTCCCAGTCATGCTAATGCGAAATTTAGATGCTCCTCGGTTATGTAACGGGACAAGGCTGCATGTGACACATCTTGGACGGAACATAATCGGTGCTACAATTTTGACAGGCGTAGGAAAAGGTGAAAATGTTATTATACCACGGATCCCTATAATTCCCACAGATCTTCCTTTTCAATTCAAAAGTTTGTAGTTCCCTATTAAGCTCAGTTTTGCAATGACAATTAATAAAGCGCAAGGGCAAAAGTTACAGGTAGCGGGGGTCAACTTAGAAACACCGTGCTTCTCTCATAGTCAGCTGTATGTAGCATGTTCGCGTGTGTCAAATGCCCAGAATCTCCAAATTCTTTCCCCGAATGGACAAACATATAACATTGTGTACAGTAGCGTCTTAAAATAGTGTTCAGTTAGTTTTTTTTCCAAAATTCCCACAATCAATTAATCAGAATTCCCACAGATCTTCCCTTTCAATTCAAAATTTCCTATTTAGCTCAGTTTCTTTTCTATTCCAAATGCTGCACCTCTGACGGACCTATTAAGCTCAGTTTCCTTTCAACTCAAAAGGCTGCATCTCTGACGGATCTTTTATTTGGCTCAGTTTCCTTTCAATTCAGAAAACTGCATCTCTGATGAATCAATTTAGCTCAGTTTCTTTTCAAAAGTCTGCATCCCTGATGGATAATAATGCTCAGTTTCCTTTAATTAAAAAAATATCCCATTTCCATTTGGAATAAACAGGCTATTTTCATGCTTTCTTATACGCTGCGTTTCAAAACATTTAAATAGGCTGACGAATAAATTTTGCTCAGTTTCCTTTTAATGGCTGCATCTCTGACAAATCTATAAAACTCAGTTTTCTTTCAATTCAAAAAGCAATGGATAGTTCATTTCCCAGTGACCATGCGGGCTAAGCCGCGGGTAACAGCTAGTTAATTAATAAAGAAGATAAAACATCAGTTGAATGCCTTCTTTGTGCTAACTCAAAGACTAAGTGTACTAAAGTGTTCTGCCTTAAAAATTCCAGAGGGTCCAGTCTAACTACTTGCTAAGAGTTAGTACAACAGAATAATTTTAACCTTTTTAATTTAACACAAATATAAAATTTATCTCACCTCATAATTACTTTGATCTTCCTTTCGAGAGACTTCTCGTAAGAACTGCAAAGGTTTCCATAATGGCCAGCAAGGTATGTACACTTCTGCAGGAGACCTTGCCACTTCTTTAGATTTATCTACACGGCGAAGATTATGATTGAATGTACTTCGAATGTTCACCCAGCGGTCTCTAACTGATCTTGCTGTAATAGGAAAACATAATATTTGCTTACTACTAAGATTAATTTGTACCAGGTCAATCTCTTGATCAATGTCTACCAGGGACCAATCATGGAATTACTACATAAAGTTAGCATTTGGAGGACATATTATTATGCTACCAGTACCATGACTTAAAGGACCATGCCCATATTAGTATGGAGCTGAAAGTCAGCAATGCCATGCAATGCCCAAATTGCAGCTCTATGTCATATGATAACTTTTTAACAGTATTTATATGATATCTAGATTTAATGCCATATAAAGCACCGGTTCAAAAGATATTGGACATTAAACATGATAACTTCCTACTGGTTTTTTATACAGTGAAAGAATGAGTGACAGTCCTTTTAGTTTTTTGGAATGTTTTTGACTTGGAGCTAAGTCTTTTGAGCCATTACTTCATTAGGTTTTTGCTTTAATTATATTTGTTTATTTGAAGCCTAGATATACTTATACACTACCACAAAGTATTTTTTTACTTTTGAGTGTCTGGAGACATCATTTAGATCTTTATTCAACTCGTTAATGATTCAAATGTAAAATAATAATCGATATTGGAATCGATTACTTAGATCAATTGATCAATAAAAAAACGATTCCTTTTTCAAAGATTTTATTTATCATGCCCATTATTTAGCCCCTAACCAAACAAAGCCTAAGATTTTATAATTTAAGAGACTGTCAATGAGGGATAGGTGAACAAACAAATAGTCCCATAAAAGACGTTAGTAAAAAACTAGTCTGTCTCTGGCTTTTGATAACAAAAATGAATGCTTAACTGGGCCATGTTTTTTTCATCTGATGATGTTTATTATAAAATCATATTTTTATTTGGTTTTGTTGTAAAGCAGTATATTATTATTCGATTATTTAGTAATTACTTTTGTGACTAATATCAATCATGTTGAGTTTTACATGGGCCAAAGGACGTTATTCCAGATCGTAATAAATAAAGCATGAATTAATGATTGAAACGATGATACATACTGCAATGTCAACAAGAACGTCTTATTTTTTTTAGTTTTTTATCCAGTGCTTCATGATTTAAAATTAATAACATAATTCTACTTTCTATTTATTAGAGAAATCTTGTAATATACTTTATCTAGGCATTTCTGGGGCACAGATGGGCATTGTCTTTTGATTGGCAATTCAGGTGTTGGAGGGTCTATTTTTCTCTGTATCTAAAGCCGTAATGAGGACTTCTGTAGTAGAACCAGAGTAATCTAAAGAGGCCGTAAATCAATCATGTAGCTTGAAAAACTAACAATCATAGAAGCAAATGGTATAAGAGAGACAGAAAAAAGAGGTACTCAAGTGCAAATTAGTTATGCTCTCCAACATTGCAATGATCTCTGTATTGGAGTAGGTTTAAAAGTGTGAGCGTCATCACATTTAAATCATGATTATTCAAAATATTTTTATCATAATTTACTTTTTAACATAAGTATTATGCAAATGTCATCACCCTAAGAATTGAATGTTAGAATAATAGGTATTAAAACTTTATATAAGCAAGATACATAGTCGCTGCAGTTGTCACTTCATTGCACTTATTATTAACCTTCTTGAACCCTCAAAAATTCATAGTATTTGCCTTAGTTGGTTTGTTGGGCAGGCTTTACACATGGTAGAGCCATGCTGCAGCTATATTTCTGGTATAGTTGTAACACAAATGGGTCGGCTCAACCCATTTGTGTTGGACCACGCTCACAGAATACCAGCATAAAATAGCAGCTTAATGCTGCTGTGTTTCGTATGGTGAGTGTAGAGAACCGGAGACCCTTTTTACTGGAAACCGAGGCATTCCATCTTAGTCCTTACGGGTGACAATGCATCTGCATTTTGATTCCTAATCGAGGATAAATGTAGATGTCTATAAGCCACAGCAACCACTTAACATCGGGTGGACTGTGTGCTGGTTTGTCACCCTTATGCAATAAAAAAAAGGTTGGCAACCACAGTTATTATTAGGAAAATGCTGCAGTCCATCTCTTGGTTTGTTTCCCTCTTACGACATCCATCGGATAGTAGTGATATATATAGATATAGGGTAGTGGATATTCTTACACTGCCATTTAACGAAAGCCTCCCTATGAGGCAATCTATGGGGGGGGGGGGGTATGTTCAGCAGTGAACTTTGATATACTGTAAAGGTTTAAATTATTATAGTATTAATTAATAATACAGTAAAGCGTAGCACTTACCAGTAAATCCGCGACCCAACTTTGCAGCAAACTCTGCGTAAGCCTTATATTTTTGCTGAATCTGATGATTAGTATTTCCAAATGGTTTCCAAATAAAGTCTCTCTGGCGCACAAATTCAACCAATTCCAATTCTAATTTTCGAGTCCAATAACATGGTTTACGCGGCATATTTTCTATGTTACTATTTTAGGCTTTGCATTTTGTTTTTAAAATAAACCTTCACGTAGATACGCAATTAAAGAAAAATAATATGCTTAATAATTAAGCACTGTTATGTGCTAATAAACACCATGAAACTAGATTTTATTCAAAACTCAAAAAACCTTTGTATTTTAGCATTTTATATTTACCTTCTACAAATTGTGAACCTAAATCCTCAATAAAAATTACAATCTTTATAATTTGTGACTACAATTATTATTAAAAACAAAGAGAATATAAAATAAAACAAATATTTTTTTTATATAAAGGCAAAGAATCAAAGAAGTTTATGTGTATACACATACAGTCTAGTTTGACGTGTGTTTTTTTCTTTTGTTATGGACTCGTAAGATTATACTTTCGCCATGTCAAGTAATAGGAAATTGTACATTTTTTTTTCAAATACTTTGCTATAATATGTTGATTCATCAGATTGCGGAGATTTCATTCACAGCTAAAGCAAGCAGACAGTCAATGACGACAGTAGCTACTTAAAATTTTAAAGCTACGTAGAAGATAACAAACTTTGATGTTTGTATGAACATAAGAGCACTTGTTTCGTCGTTACCACTAATAACTCATATGCACAAACACATATTATACAGGAATGCATCACTTTTTCGTATCAATATCCATTTCAAACCAAGGGCGGATCCAGCTTTGGCGCCTGGAGGGGGTCACATAGTTGTGGTCAAGTCAAGAACTTATAATTTAATTTTGATAACAATAGATACAAGTAAAAAGTAGGTATTTTATTAATGTAAGTACTGTACTTAAAAATATTTGTTCTTTATTGTACACTTGAAAAACTTAACACATAATAACTTGTACATATACACGTACATATTGCCATCTTCTCTTGACAACATACAGAGAAGCACTATCACGCACGGAATGAGGCAGCCAATTTATATTCCATAACCGTGGTAAATGATTTGTCATAACAGCTAGAGGTATGTCGAGGGGTATGATGCAAAACTCCGTAAAAGTGAAGAGGTGGTACGACAAGGGTTTCCAACAAACAAAATAGAAACAGATAAAATACATATATTTAAATAACAAAATCAATTTTTCTTTTACGTCTTCTCCCGAAACGCGTTATTACGTCATTTACGTCAATGGGTACGTTTTTATGAACGTGGAGAAGTGCCAGTCCGGTTAGGCGATCTTCAACCATTGAAGATCTTAGCCACGATTTAATTCTGCGCAACGTAGAAAAAGACCTTTCTGCTGTCGCTACACTTACAGGTAGTGTAGCCATAATACATAAAAATTTTCTTATATTAGGATACATATCGATGTCACAATTTAAAATAAGATCAGAAATCGACTGCGGTATGTCCTGGTTTCGCTGCCACGCCTGCCACTTCACCATCCACAGCCGATATTCATTTACAATGACAGAAACTGGAGTGTTATCTAGTATTAATGTATAGTCGGTAGCTAGTTGTTTCACAGTTTCAGTGTCTTCATTACTATATTCACTTTTTGGCATGAAAACTCTTAGCTGAAACAAATTAAGTACATCAGGAGACAGGCGGTCCTGGAGATCACTTATTATTGAATCTAGAAGAGTTATATAGCTCTGCGGAAATACTCTTCAGCAGATTGAGCAGGTTGGTTATTGGCCCTATGTATTTGTTTTGATACTATTCTGGGGCATTTAATTTCTACATCTAGCTGCTCAGCTACTTCTTTAGCCTCTTCAAAAAGCTCTCGGTAGATTACGTCCACATTTTCTCCTTTATTTTGTAAAACACTTAAAGTATCATTAATAGCGTCGGTAGCTTTTTTAAATCAATTGAGTTCGATTGCAGTATTCTGCTTACAGATACAGTAGTACTTGAAAAATAAAAAGTAAGTGACTTTGACTGTAGTGCATAAACTAAGAATTTATAACTTAATATAAACGGTATGTACTCGTAGCATAAAATATTAACAAAACAACAACACAATTTTAAAGTAGGTTTAGTATACTCGTATAAGTTCATTTGCCAAACAATAAGAAATAAAATAATTTAGGGAAGTACCCAGCTAATACATCACTTAAGCAGATGGAGGATATAATAAAGTCAGAACAGCGCAATGTTTGCAGCAAGCAATGCTCATCATTGGCAGTTTTATTGTCTTGCCAAGCAGAAATCTTCTCCAGAGCGCTACAAGTTTTGACTAAGTTGTCTCCTTGAAATTGATGATGCCCATCATGCCTCTCTACCCAACGTGTCTCACAAATACCTTGCATGGCAGCTCCGAGTTCTATTTTAAAATTTTCATGCTTCTTAGCGGATGCATTAGTAAATGACACAACTTTTCTCATTGTGCCAGATGTATTGCGACAGGAAACTACTTTGGATGATCTTGCCAATGAGTTATTGAGCACATGGTTGTTGCACAGGCAACGTTTATCATGAATGGCTATTTTCATCAATTCTTGCACTGCACATTTTGTATCTGATGCCATAACCGAGCAGCTGTCAGTTCCAATACCCACACACCAAGATAAATCTAAGTTAAATTTGGTACACAGATTTACAACGATTTTCGCCAATGCTACACCTGTCAATCGAGGCTCTATGTCACCTGAATTGTTGTCTTCACGTCTAAGAGCATCGTAGGTATCACAAAAAGTCACAAAATGTTCCTTAATAATACCATCATGCAAATATCGGAATGATAGACTCAGCTGTGAGATATGTGATATATCTGTTGTTTTATCGAACAAAATTGAAAAATATTTAGCTTCCCGCACATTCTGTAAAATGTTTTCCTGGATGATTTCTGCGTAAACATCTATCAACTTATTTTGTACAGTCTTGCTGATGTACATGGCGTTGGATTTTGAAGATTATAAATGTTGCTGCAATGCAATATCGCCAGAATCAATACTGAATTTTAAAAGGGCTCTAAAATTCCCTTCATCGGCTACTACGCTGTCATAGTTCAGCAATTTACCATCGTCGCGATGGCCACGTAACGACATATTTTGATGGCCACAAAATATTATAGTTTTTACGATTGGTCGCAAACGTTCTCTATTTTAATTTATTTGTTTCAGTCTTTGACTATTTACTTGGTTCATTATGTTAATTTCCGGTTTATGAAAACTCAATAAAAAGTTCTCCCCTGCTTCGACAGCTAATTCGTGGTATTTGTTTCGCTGGTGTGTTAGCAGAACACCATTTTCACCTAGCAAATTATCGAAAGCTTTTAATGGTTCTTTTACGAGTCGACATAAAGGTGTTTTTATCTGTATACCAACTCCAGGAGCTACGAAAAACAAAGCACAGTACTTGCAGTAAAGACCCTGGTCTTTGTGCGACAAAACAAGCCAGTGAAACTTGACAAGGTGAGACTTCTGAGCATATTTTTTTGTTTGTTTTCTGTTTTTATTAACAACACAATGCGGGAAAGTATAATTAGGGGGAGGCTGCCAATGCTTTTCAAGCAACATAGCTTTAGTTGAATCATCTATATTTTCTCCTATATAACAAGCAATATCTGAAGTAAACTTTGGTTGAGAAAGTGAAGTCTTTATCTGATCAGAATCAGAAGTGAATGTACATATTGTAGGCTGAATATCGTTAGTAACAGGAGAGCATGTTTTTTCTTCATCTATGGTTAATGTAGGCAATGTAGCTGTAGAAGCAGAAGCATCGGCAATACAATTATTTTCATCTGTAGTTGTTGTAGGTGAATTTTTCTAGTGAGTAATCTCAAGCCTTGGTTTCTTTGGGAAAAATGAATCTATTTTTTTTAATGAATGTTTCAATCCACCACTACCATCTCCATTTCCCTTAGAATCACCCTGCAAGCAAAACCGTGCAAATTTCACCATGCAAATTTCACACCCCACAACAGACAACAGAGTGTTGCAAATACATATTAAATATATATAAAACACCCACATTCGCTATAGTACAGGCTGGTGGCGCAGCCGCATTACCTCACAAACAAAGGAAAACCATGCAAATTTCACACCCCACATCAGACAACAAGAACACACACACACACATACATAAAAACATAATAATATAGGTAGTTTTACAGTTCACTGCATTTTCCATAAAGACCTTACATCAAATAGGTAATACCTATTTACTTTAGGTATCATCATCATCATCATTACAGCCCTTCACAAGTCCACTGCTGAACATAGGCCTCCCCCAAAGAATGCCACAAAGCACGGTCCTGAGCCACCTGCATCCATCGGCTTCCTGCATATCTTACCAGGTCGTCACTCCATCTAGTGGGGGGACGCCCTACACTTCGCTTGCCGGTACGAGGCTGCCACTCGAGAACCTTTCTTCCCCATCGGTTGTCGGTTATTCGAGCTATATGGCCGGCCCATTGCCACTTCAGCTTACTTATCCGTTGGGCTATGTCGGTCACTCTGGTTCTACTGCGGATATCCTCATTTCTGAGTTTATCACGCAGAGAAACTCCGAGCATAGCCCTCTCCATAGCTCGCTGAGCGACCTTGAGCTTCCTCATACGGCCAGCAGTGAAGGACCACGTCTCAGTTCCGTAAGTCATCACTGGCAACACACACTGGTTGTACAATTTCGTTTTAAGGTTTTGAGGTATGTCTGACGAGAAGATGTGTCGTAGCTTCCCGAACGCTGCCCAGCCGAGTTGAATCCGTCGATTGACCTCTCGGTCGAAGTTGGACTTACCTAGTCGGACTATTTGTCCCAGGTAAACATACTCGTCAACAACTTCGAGCTTAGTGTTCCCAACAACTACCGGCATAGGTGTGACATGGACATTAAACATGATCTTTGTTTTGTCCATGTTCATCTTAAGACCTATCCGTTGGGAAACACTATTGAGGTCATTGAGCACAGTGCTTAGGTCCTCCAGCGATTCTGCCATAAGGACTATATCGTCGGCAAATCGAAGGTGAGTGATGTACTCGCCATTGATGTTGATACCGTATCCTTTCCAGTCCAGAAGCTTGAAAACGTCTTCCAATGCAGCGGTGAAGAGTTTCGGGGATATGACGTCACCCTGTCTTACACCTCTCTGAAATTGGATAGGTTTCGTACTCTGGTTCTGTACTCGGATAGCCATCGTAGCCCTACTGTACAAGCACTTCAACACTTCGATATACCGAGAGTCAACTTGGCACCGCTGAAGGGACTGCAGCACTGCCCAAATTTCGACGGAATCAAAGGCTTTCTCATAGTCCACATACGCCAGACCTAGTGGCAAATTGTACTCCTCGAACTTCTGTACAATTTGCCGTAAGGTATGTATGTGGTCTATGGTGCTAAAGCCCTTTCGGAAACCGGCTTGTTCGGGAGGCTGGAAGTCGTCAAGTCTGCGCGCGAGACGATTCGTAATGACTCTCGAAAACAGCACGTAGACGCGGCTCAGAAGGAAAATCGGTGTGTAGTTCTTCAAGAGAGCGTTGTCGCCTTTCTTGAAGAACAAGGCCACCGCACTTCTGCTCCACGCCTCCGGTGTAATGCCACCATGGAGGACGGAATTAAAGAGCTTCTGAAGGACTTCAAGTACCGGTTTTCCACCCGCTTTCAGAAGCTCCGCTGTAATTCCATCCTCGCCTGGGGCCTTGCCGTTTTTAAGGCGCTGGAGAGCCATTCTAATTTCGCTCAGACTGACGTCCGGGATATCATCGGAATAATGTCGGATAAGACTCGCTCTTGGATCGTTACTCACACTTGCGTGTGGCTCCAACAATGACGTGTACAGCTGCCCATAGAACCTCTCAATCTCACTCAAAATCTCAGGTGCCCCGGAAACGATGCTGCCACATTCGGTCTTCAGCTTTGACAGTTGGCTCTTTCTGGCAGACAGATCTCTGGCAAAGACTTTGGAGCCTTGGTTCCGCTCGATCGCTTCTTCAATACGAGCTGTATTGAAGTTGCGTAAGTCCCGCCGCATGCATTTGGAGATCTGTCTGTTCAGTTGCTTGTATGCTGTCAAATCTGTTGAAGAATGTAGCTTCATCTCCCGTCTAACAGCCATGAGATTAAGAGTGTGATGGGAGAGTTTTTGTGTTCTTCTGCGGCGGGTCTTGCAGAACTTAGCTCCGACCGCATGGACAGTTTCCACGAGCTTGTCATTCAAATCGTCCACTTCATTGCAGTCTTCTAGGCACTGAAAACGGTTTTGTAACTCGAGCTGAAAGGTTTCGGGACTTTGGATTAGAGCACGAGGGGGACGGAGCGTTGACTTCATTAGACGAGACCTCTCCAACTTAACGTTTAGGTTCAGTGTGCCTCTAACCATTCGGTGATCGCTGCCGGTTTTCACCCTCGCGATCACTGAGACATCACTGAACAGTTGTCGTTTGGTCGTCATAATGAAGTCAATCTCATTTTTTGTCGAACCGTCGGGGCTCGACCAGGTCCACTTCCTGTGGGGCCGCTTCTGGAAGAAAGAGTTCATCATAAAGAGTCCCTCTTTCTCCATGAAGTCGGCCAGCTGCTGGCCCCTTGGGTTCCGTTGCCCTATTCCAAATTTCCCCACTTTCAGCACACCGTTCTCTCTTGTGCCTAGTTTTGCATTGAATTACTTTAGGTAAGTATAGTGTTAAACAAGCAAAACAGTTTCAGGTTCTCTAATATTTTATAGTTTTTAAAAATCTGTAATATACCAATAAAGTAAAAAGTAGTGGGTAGGTAGATTACTATTTACTTGTTGTCAATGCATGCCTGTTATGAAGCGCAATGTTTTTGTGTCGCGCAATAGATTTCAATTTCGCTAGATGCTTTTAAAAACTTTAACCAAGATTATTTTTAAGTTTATGCACGCTATATTCATTCTGTTGGTTGCTCTCTTATTTTATTTTTAAAGAGCATTAAAATCAGTGTGGTCACGATGATACACTTGATTTCATTGTGTGAATTTATCTAAGATTTTAGGTTAGGTCAGTAATCTTAATGCTATTCAAACTCCTTTGTCCAAAAAAATATATAGGTAGGTACACAAGTCACGCAGCGCCCTTTCAGTAAGTAGGTACTTACATATCTACCTATGAGGTACTTTATGAACATTAACAACAATAACATTTAAGTTTAAACACACGCACTGGAATAATGAGAAACTTATTACTTACCATTTCTTGTAATTAATGAATGTGCAGCAAGAATTTCTAAGAATACTTATAAGGGTACACTTATAAATACATTATAGGTAGAAAGAAATTTTAGTTTTTTAACTTAGAACTATGTTATGATATGTTGAAGTTTAGTCGTTCCGATTCCGATTGAGGTTAGGTCTAGCTAGACGTTACGTAGTCGAAAAACGCGCGCAAGTGTGGCGCGGAAAAATTCAAATTATCGATACGTTCGTTCAAAAACGTTTGCCATCATACAAAGTTATTATACTATATTATATTAAATTACTTAAATATTGAAGGTATGTAGTTACATAAATCTGTATGGTGACAAAATATATCAATAAAATCATTATGTTCAATTAGTGGTCCACCTAAGCCCTGGGACCAGCTCACGGGGGGTCATGACCCCCATGACCCTCCCCTGGATCTGCCATGACCAAACAACGATCTGCCTGCATTCAAGTTAATTCCGACGTGTATTTTGCTTACAAAATTCTTCACATTATGCTTAGCCCCATTGCTAAGTGTTTGGGAAATTTTGATAATTATTTTTTACACGCTTTCCCACACATCCGCGGCCCCACCAGCGTCGGCTACCCCCTTTGCAGGTCCCCCTCGGAAGAGGACTTCTCCTCCGTCTTCCCCTTCTTAGGTAACGCGCACCAGGAACATAATGCAACTTGGATATTGTCAAACCAAAGTTGAATTTTGTATATAAAGTGACAAACGAGATTGTATGGGAAGATAGAAAACCGGAGGAGATCGGAATATATACGAAACTATGTCATGAAAAATTAAGAGCTATCAATTTTCCCGAAGAATTTAGTTTTTGTAGTGATTTTGTTTGTAAGTGCATTGATCACAGATTACTTATCGATAAATTATATTGCGAAATTGTAAATGCTGTATCTGTGGCTGCCACTGAATCCAACAGTGTAAGATCGCGCGTTGGCAGGCGGCCTGTGGCTGGGTGGAACAGATATGTACGCGACGACCATAAGGAGGCCAGGTCGAAGATTTTAATGTGGGTTTGATGGGGAAAACCAAAAAAAAAAAATGGTAGTGTCTATGAGGACATGCGTCGGAGTCGCAGTTTATTTAAATCGCGCTTAAAGTGGTGTCAGAACCACTGTGAACAAATAAAAATGAACATCTTGGCTACTCAGCACGTTAAAAATGATTTTTGTAACTTTTGGAAATCGACCAATAATTTAAATAGTAAACCTGGCCTACCAGTGAGTGTTAATGGTATTAATGATCATAGTCTTATAACAGATATGTTTTGAGAGCATTTTACAGTGACATTACCGTTGGGGCCATCACAGGCCATAGGAGATGAGGGTACGTGTGGCTAGGAGATTGGAATCCGATTTACAGCGAAGGATGTTAATAAGGCTATAGCTTCTATGTCGCGTGGGAAGTCTCCTGGCCATGACGGACGTAGTATTGAACACCTAAAGCATGCGGGTCCTCACTTACCTAGAGTACTTGCCATGTTTTATAACTTATGTATAGCGCATTCGTACTTGCCTGCGGCTCTGATGAGAACTATGGTGGTGCCAATTGTGAAGAACAGAACTGGGGATGGGGAATGGGGAACAGAATCTGATAAGTCCAAATGTAGGCCTATCTCATTTGCCACGGTTGTTGCGAAAGTGCTTGACGGTTTGCTTAACGCCCAGCTTGATAAACGGTCAAAGGCCAGGTTTGTCAACAGAGTCGGCCATATTATGTTTGAAGCAAACTGTGAAGTACTATTCGCTTAGACGAACGCCTGTTTATGATTGTTTTCTGGACCTTAGCAAGGCGTTCGATCTGGTAAATTACAATATCCTATGGCAGAAGTTGAAAGATACCAGACTGCCCGAAGAAATTACTAGGATCTTCAAATTTTGGTATTGAAACCAGGTCAATGTCGTGCGATGGTCCGAAACCTATTCGCAGCCATATTAGTTTGAGTACGGGGTACGACAGGGGGAGCTTAACTTCCCCTAAGCTGTCCAACCTTTATGTGAATGCACTGATAGAGTTGCTTAGCACCACTCATGTTGGTTGTCATAATGACGAAGTATGCCTCAACAACATCAGTTACGCAGACGACATGGTGTTGCTGAGTGATTCTGTTTGTAGCTTGGCAAAACTGTTGAGCATATGTAAAAGCTACACCCGCTGTCTCGGATTGATTTATAACGTTAAGAAAAGCGAATGCATGGTCTTTCAGGCTAAACGGAAAGCCTTACCCTCATATGTACCACACCCATTCAGTTATACGGTACCCCGTTAAGGAGGGTGTCTCAGTTTAAGTACCTGGGTCATATGGTATACTTTGACCTGAAATATCATGCTGATATATATAGAGAGAGAGAGCTCAGGGCATGGTCTGTTAGAGCGAACATGATCGTTCCCAGGTTTGCTCGATGTTTTGTCCCTGTAATAGTAGCAGTCTGTGGGTGGACTACACGCAGAAAGAGTACAATGCCCTGCGTGTACAATACAATAATGCATTCAGGATACTGTTGGGTCTGTCTCGTTACTGTAGTGCCTAGGGTATGTTCGCGGATGCGCATGTGGATTGTTTCTACACCACCATGCGTAAACAAAATGTTTATTGTTATAATGTTTACAAATGTTAGGTATGTTCGCACACGATACCTTGTTGGCGTCGGTGCATGTACTAGCTCAAATAAAAACTTTAAAGTAAAATGCTGACGCTTACATAATGTGTTCGGTGTAAACTGAACAATAACTCCAAAACTACTGGTCAGATCGTCATCAAATTTATATAGGATATATAAATTATAAGCACCAGCTTACAAATAAAAAAGAATAATCAAAATTGGTCCACCTAGAAAAAAGTTCTGAGGTAACACACTTTAAAAATACAGGCGAATTGAGTGCCTCCTCCTTTCTATGAAGTTGGTTAAAATGGTAAGTAGGTAACATTCACGACGTTATAATCTTATTTTTTCTCAATGTTGCATATATTAACCTTCCTCACATTACATTATATAACACCTCGGTGTATTCTACTAACAACTAATATCAAAGGATACAATTTGTTTTCTTACAACACCTAACCCTGCAGTAGGTGCGGTCTTAACAAAGGCGTGTGACGGACTAAGTGCTACGAACTCTCACACGCGGGCGTAAGGTGCATTTTGAATTAATACGTGCGCGGCATAAATCTTTTTTCGACGATTTAATCGGTAGGCTAATTTAACGAAGGTTGTATCTGATGCGTGTAAAGTATTATGAACATTAGCAACGTTGTGTAGAGAGTAATCCTTCTGTTCTTGTACTATTATTTATTCTCTTTCCTCTTCCTCTTCCTTCCGAGGTCCCACCACCGCCGCATAAGTCACGAAGGATTGGCTGAGTGGCGCATCGTCATACCTCATCACCTCGACTGCAGCAGAAGGGGGAGAAGACAATCCTCTCACCACAGCCCACGAACACACATCCATTAATTTAATTTAAATCAATTTTTATTACTCATCAAAGTACTCGTTTATACTATTAGTTAACATGCGCAGATATTTAATACATAAAATGGCGCCACATTTTAAAACGGCTTTAAAATGGGAAGGTTCCCACTTCGATTGTATTTTGATATGCATATTACTGGCCACCCCTCTCAAAACCAACTCTAACCAACTCTTACCCGACTTCATAACCAACTCTTTTATATTTTCGCGCACACCGCACACCACAACCTCGAAGGTCCATTTTTAGGGTTCCGTACCCAAAGTGTGACCAACGGGACCCTATTACTAAGCCTCCGCTATCCGCCCGTCCGTCCACCTGTCTGTTTGTCAGCGGGATGTATCAAGAGGATTGGACAATTTTCACAGAATGTGTATTTATGTTGTCGCTATACCAAGAAATAATAAAAATTTAAATATATGTCAGAGCGTCTATAAAATACCCGGTTGGGTCGAGGTAGAATGGAGGGTATATCGAGAAACCCCCTCTTGTGTCTGTAGTATAAAGTTCACTGTAGGTGCCGTGCGCGAGAGATTCCGCTGAAGTCATTCAATGAGTGTGGTCATTCTACTAGTGTTAAGATAGTGTCCTGTTTCTGTTCGTTGTTGTAATTCTTCTAGTGCAGGCAAGGAGGATTGGTGTTACTGAGTAGCTGCCCTGTTCTACATTGAGATAAGTAGTGTTGCTGATGGTTTACATATTTTGATGTTATCATGTAATTACGTACCTCACGTTACACTGGTGGTGGTGTGTGATTGTGGCGGAGACGTGTTTCGGTGTGGTCGAACTGTAAATTCACTATACTGAATGTATAGTGCGTTACGTTGTCTTATTATCGATAATGGTTAATTGCATAAGCAAGAGAGCAAGTTGAACATCCGCTCTCACACTTTTATTATTCTTAACACTTAACGCTATCCTGATGCATTTCCGAGATCAAAATCGAGATCCTCTGTTGTAATATCTGACATCAGAAGTGGGATCTCCTGTTGTAATTTCCGAGATATATTAAAAAATAAAAGGGGCTCCCCTACTATAGTTCGGCCGTTCAGAGAATGCGTTCCTGACACGTCGCGATTGAACTGACGACGTAACTTTGTAATGGCGTTGCAGTTACGATAAAAATATTTTTGCTGGTTGTTTACCGTTTTAACAATTGATAAGCATTAAAACAACCTTATTATATCAATAATCAATGAATGTTATAATTTTGTGCCAAACTGAGTGTCAAATAACTTGGTAAACGATATTTTTCTAAATCTATACTGCGCTATTACAAGGTTATGTCAGCGCTTTATATTTGTAGTGCTGTGCTAACAATAACAGGCAATAACAGTATCGTAATCTGTTCTTATACAGTTATACTTTATAAAATAATACGTTTTGTTTTTCTTTTTAAGAATTTGAAAATAATGGACTATAAGATAACTTTTATTAAATATAAAAATACAACTACGACCAAACCGAATGCGCGAAAGAAAGTAGCATTTTTATATTTAGGTTGAAAATGGTAACCCCAAATGGCGTTATGGGCCGCCATTTTGTGACGCTAAAACAGTCGTCTGTTGTCGTTTCGTGCGCATAGACCACGTTCTTCAAGTGTTTTTGATCTGTTTTTATTTGATTTCCCGGCTTTCGTTTAAGGGACTGATTCTGCTTTTCAAACTGACATCGGCGCTAAATCGGACTTCGATTGTGTTTTGTATTGCGTTCTTTTTACTTTTGGTGTATAATAATGCCTAAACGTGGACAAACATTGAAAAGTGGAGCCCGTGAGTTAATCATCAAGCTGCAAGATTAATTTGAGCGTGAGCGACAAAATGGCGGACCCCTATTACCTGTCGAACAAGTACAAGAACGCGTCTCTCAGGCGCTTGAAGTTAGCAAACGAACGATAACAAATATTAATAAAGAAAAGTTCGGCTCTACTGGCACGGAAGATAATATTTTACGTACTCCGAAGAAGAAACGTAGAACTAAACCTGTGACAGATATTGACACCTTTGACGCCGATGCAATCAGAAATCATATACTGGGTGGCGCCTAGGTTATCACGTTAAATAGCACAGCAGTTAATACAAGTTGATATATGTCTGTTAAAATAATAAAATAAACAATAATAAAAGAAAATAAGAAAAACATTTTTCAAACAAAATAAATAGATTAAAATTGACAAGAAATAAATCATCCTTGATAATATAAGTTTACTGACCTGAAGCGACCCGTAAAACTGGCAACAGCGCTCAGTGCTCACGTGACATCGACATAGGTAATTATAATACCTACACTAGACCATACATTAGGCGCGCTTTATGCAAATCCGATGTTATCAACGAATCATAAATTTCATGGTATTGTTTTTATCCAAATAATCACTTTAATCTTGAAATCACTCAAGTTTAATAATCAAACAAAACATATTTTGAAAAAAAAAAACATCATGTCGGTGTATTCTGACGACGTGAAATTGTGATGCCAAGCATCTTAAAATTAAAAAAAAGTTAAGACGTTAAAAAAATAAAAGCGTGCAGTTGCTCACGGGCTGTCATACCACTAAGTTATTAAATATCTAATCTAGCGTATTATTAACGTGTCCTATCACAAACAAATTAAGAAACTTATTAAAATGTCCACAAAACCAAAAAAATAATAACAATTAAAACTTAAAGGACGTGTTAAAACTTAAAAACGAAAATTAGGTCAAGCGATTCATGAACGATCCCCAAGGACGCCGGCGTCGGACTATCAGTCGCACGCGCCAGACGTAAATATGAATTTTGACACTCCGTTCCATTTCTTGTCACTTCGCGCATAGAGAATTACGCCTTAACTTCTTTACATTAAGTTAATTTTTCGCTTGAATTTGTTTTCACACACCTGCAGCGCGCGATCCCTTTGTTTTTAATTTCGCGCATAATATTATGCCTTAAATTGTTAGCCGTAAGTACATTTTTTGCTTGACTTTTTCTTTAGTAGTATTTTGAATTGGCAACGTTTAACTAGATACCTATATTCGCCTTCGAACGCCATGGGTCTTTGACCTTCTAGTATTCATCAGGTGATATCTGTGTGCATTTACATGACGTTATTTAATATTAAAACGAAAAAAATGCTGCGGCGACTAAAATATTAATTGTTATATATTTTTTTAATTGTGTATGTTTAAAGAAATATATGTAGGATACGTCTTTTCATTTAATGTGATAACTTTATCGTCACTCGGTATATGGTTTCTATTCCAGAAATGAATATCTCAACAGGAAGAAGCTTTTGGCATCGTTAAGAGAAGCTGGACTGTTTAGCGGGGGTAAAACTCGTTTCGTATAAAAAAACAGACAAAAGAAAAATTTTATTAGAACGATACGACATAATTTTAAAACGGATAAGTTTTTTGAGAGAAGCAAAAAATATTGATAACTGGGATAATGTCGTGTCCATTGACGAGACATGGCTAAACGCCAATAACACGGTTTCCCGTTTTTGGACGGATGATACACAAGCGTCGACGTCGAAAGTACCAATGGGTAAGGGGGCCCGTCTGATAATATGCCACGCAGGTTCTGCAAAATACGGCTTTGTGGAGAACGCGTTAATGGCATTTCAATCAAAAACCACAAATCAATACCACGAGGAAATGAATGCCACTACATTTAAAGAGTGGTTCCAGAACGTGCTTTTGCCCAGCCTACCAGAGCCTTCTGTAATATTCATGGATAATGCATCCTATCACTCGGTTCAAATACAGAAACCACCTACCCAAGCTAATAAAAAGGAAGAAATGATGGCTTGGTTACAAGCAAAAGGCATTGACGCAAATATGCAGATGCTAAAACCAGAGCTAATTAAATTAGTTAAAGAAAATAAAGCGGCAAATGTGCGATACGAAATCGATGAACTGGCTCTGGAGTACGGTCATTGCGTTCTAAGAATTCCACCGTATCATTGCCAATATAACGCGATTGAGCTAAACTGGGCTCAAATAAAAGGTTACGCCGCCCACCACAATACTTCCCCGTCATTCAGCACGAAAAAGATGATGACCCTATTAAAAGAAGCCTGCGGGGAAGTCACAAGAGATGACTGGGCAAAGGTTGTTGAGAAGACTAAAAACCTGATTGTGGAACATTTTGACCGAGATATCAGGATTGATTCTGTTATTGATAATAATATAATTATACATGTAGGCGAAGATGATGATGAAGACACCACCTCCTCAAGCGAATCGGAGTCTGATTAATATTCTGTACGCACATTCAATTCAATGTACTTTATTGCATAGAAATACTGATTGTAACTTTGTAACAAGTAATAAATAAAACAATTTTATTATATTAATATTACCTTTTTTTGATTTCCACTTAAATTACTAAAATATAAATTTTAAATGATTCCGCCAATTTAAAACGAAAATAATCTTAAAAATAACGCGGCGGTTCATTTTGGAGGAACGGTAACGAACTCAGTGTTATGTTGTGCCCATCACTAGTCGTGACTAACTGATAGGTGTCAGGAACGCATTCTCTGAACGGCCGAACTATAGAAACGTGTATTACAAACCCTTCATGCGCAAGTCCGACTCGCACTTGGCTGGTTATTAGATTTGATGGAAAAGCTCCATCCTTAAAGTTGGAAAAAAGGATATGAAAATATTAATATAATATTTTTAAATTTATCATCTCAACACATTCCCTAAAATTTAATGTAATAAAACAAAATAGATTTATTAATAACTTAAAAAAATATTAAAAACTCCCGAAACAAATATCTTCAAACGGCTGAACAGATTTTCTTGAAACATAATCATCAGACGAAAAAATTAACAATCACAATCGGTTCATCCGTTGAGGAGCCATGATGCACACAGATAGACAGATATTATACAGATACACAGCTCCAAACTTATAACACCTCTCTGTTTTCGTCGGGGGTTAAAAATAGTGGTGTAAATTCTCTAAATACGGGGAAAAAACAAATACAAAATAGTAATACTAATTACTTATCCTTAAGCTAAATATTCAGTAATTCCATGGGGGCAATGCGTACGCTTTTTAGCCGACTTCAAACAAAGGAGGAGGTAGGTAAACAACTCAACTGTATGATTTTTTTTGCTTTTATTTTTCTTTTATGTATTCTACACAATATTTTCGTCAATTCTGAACCGACCTTGATGTTATTATTTTTTTACAGTCTTCATTACAGCCTTTCACAAGTCCACTGCTGAACATAGGCCTCCTCCAAGGAATGCCACAAAGCACGGTCCTGAGCCACCTGCATCCATCGACTTCCTGCATGTCTTACCAGGTCATCACTCCACTTCGCGGGGGGTCGCCCTACACTTCGCCTACCGGTACGAGGCTGCCACTCAAGAACCTTTCTTCCCCATCGGTTGTCGGTTCTTCGAGTTATATGGCCGGCCCACTGCCACTTCAGCTTCATCATCATGATCATCATAACAGCACTTCAGCTTACTAATCCGTAACGACCTTGAGCTTCCTCATACGGCCAGCAGTGAAGGACCACGTCTCAGATCCGTAAGTCATCACTGGCAACACGCACTGGTTGTACAATTTCGTTTTAAGGTTTTGAGGTATGTCTGACGAGAAGATGCGTCGTAGCTTCCCGAACACTGCCCAGCCGAGTTGAATCCGTCGATTGACCTCTCGGTCGAAGTTGGACTTACCTAGTTGGACTATTTGTCCCTGGTAAACATACTCGTCAACAACTTCGAGCTTAGTGCCTTCAACAACTACCGGCATAGGTGTGACATGGACGTTAAACATAATCTTTGTTTTGTCCATGTTCATTTTTTTTATAGGAGAGGGGGCAAACGAGCATGCGGCTCACCTGATGGTAAGTGACTACCGCCGCCCATGAACAACTGCAACACCAGGTGAAATTGAGCGGCTGGAATTAGTCCGAACAATTCCTCAGAGCACTCCCCGTGGTAGATGCGATAAAATACGCAAAGAGATGCAACCTCTCTACGCAGTGCCAGTGAGTCAAGCCGATCGGAAAGAACTCGGTCGTCGACGATTCGAACCGCTCTGCGCTGGATGCGGTCAAGTGGAAGGAGCTGGCACTGGGGGGCCCCTGCCCAGAGATGGGAACAGTATTCCATGTGAGGCCGAACCTGCGCCTTGTAAAGTTGCAAGCGGTGTGCCTGCATGAAATACTGTCCCACTCTGCTGAGCACGCCAAGCTTTTTAGAGGCCAATTTGGCCTTCTCTTCCAAGTGACCACGAAACTGCACGTCACTCGATATGTCGACACCGAGGATTGCGATACTGGCTGAGGCAACAAGGGGAGTGACTTGAAACTGAGGAGATACGACAAAGGGAATCTTTTTAGCGGTAAACGCGCAAACTTGTGTCTTCTGGGGATTGAACTGGACTAGATTTAGTCGCCCCCAGTCTGAGACTTTGTTCAACAAAGTCTCGACTTCAGACACAAGTTTGTTCCGGTACTCGGCGACGTTTTCCCGAGAAATATTGGCACGGCCGGTGTATAAAGCATCACCAGTGCTGTCGTCTGCATAGCAATGAATGTTACTGGTTTGCAACATATCATTGATATGCAGAAGACACAGCGTTGGTGATAGCATGCAGCCTTGTGGAACACCAGCGTTAATGGGTTTGTAATCGGAGCATGCACCGTCTACTACGACCTTAATGCTCCGATCTGCAAGAAAGCTGGTGATCCAATTGCACAATTTCTCGGGAAGCCCATAGGAAGGCAGCTTCGAAAGAAGCGCTTTATGCCAAACCCGATCGAAAGCCTTTGCTATGTCCAAACTAACGGCCAACGCCTCCCCCTTGGACTCCACTGCCTCCGCCCATCTATGGGTCAGGTAGACCAGAAGATCACCAGCTGAGCGACCTCGACGGAAACCGTACCGGTGGTCACTAATCAGCTGGTGATCCTCAAGGTACCGCATGAGCTGGCTGTTAATAATCATTTCCATTACTTTGGAGAACAAGGAGGTGATGGCGATAGGCCTGTAGTTGGACGGATCTGAGCGGTCGCCTTTTTTAGGGAAAGACTCTTAAGACCTATCCGTTGGGAGACACTATTGAGGTCATTGAGCATAGTGCTTAGGTCCTCCAACGATTCTGCCATAAGGACTATATCGTCGGCAAATTGAAGGTGAGTGATGTACTCGCCATTGATGTTAATACCGTATGCTTTCCAGTCCAGAAGCTTGAAAACGTCTTCCAATGCAGCGTTGAAGAATTTCGGGGATATAACGTCACCTTGTCTTACACCTCTCTGCAATTGGATAGGTTTCGTACTCTGGTTCTGTACTCGGATAGCCATCGTAGCTCTACTGTACAAGCACTTCAGCACTTCGATATACCGACAGTCAACTTGGCACCGCTGAAGGGACTGCAGCCCCACCCAAATTTCGACGGAATCAAAGGGTTTCTCATAATCTACATACGCCAGGCATAGTGGCAAATTGTACTCCTCGGACTTCGCTACAACTTACCGAAGGGTGTGTATATGGTCTATGGTGCTAAAGCCCTTTCGGAAACCGGCTTGTTCGGGAGGCTGGAAGTCGTCAAGTCTCCGTGCGAGACGATTCGTAATGACTCTGGAAAACAGCACGTAGACGCTGCTCAGAAGAGAAATCAGTCTGTAGTTCTTCAAGAGAGCATTGTCAACTTTCTTGAAGAACAAGACCACCGCACTTCTGCTCCACGCCTCCAGTGTAATGCCACCATGGAGGACGGAATTAAAGAACCTCTGAAGGACTTCCAGTACCGATTTTCTACGCGCTTTCAGAAGCTCCGCTGTAATTCAATCCTCGCCTGGGGCCTTGCCGTTTTTAAGATGCTGGAGAGCCATTCTAATCTCGCTCAGACTGCCGTCCGGGATATCTTCGGAATAGTGTCGGATCAGACCCGCTCTTGGATCGTTACTCACACTTGCGTGTGGCTTGTCTTAGAATAGAATAATAATTTATTTTATTTTATTTACTATATCTTAGTTTTTTTTAACAGTGGGGGCAAACGAGCTTGCGGCTCAACTGATGTAAAGTGTTGACCGTCTGCATTTGCACCAGGGGAATTGCAGTTGCGTTGTCGGCCTTTTAAAATAGTTTCTTAAAGGTAAAGATAAGACAATTTTTGCGGATACGGTTCGGAAAAATCGCCTGTGGTAATCAATTCCACAAAGAAGTCGTGCGAGGAAGAAAACTCCTAGTAAATCGCACAGTAAGGGACCGCCGAGCATCCAGATGATGTGGAGGATAAAGTGAGTTTTGACGCGATGTGCTTTGGTGAAATTTGGCTGCTGGAATTTATCCGAACAATTCCTCACAGCACTTCCCGTGGTAAATGCGGTAGAAGATGTATAGAGATGCAACGTCTTTCCGCAATGCCAGTTGATAATGTCGATCGGAAAGAACTTGATCGTCGACGATTCGGGCCGCTCTCCGTTGAATACGGTCTATTGGAAGAAGCTGGCACTGGGGTGCCCCGGCCCAGAGATGAGAACAGTATTCTATATAAGGCCAAACCTGCGCTTTTTAAATTTGCAGGCAGTGTGCCGGCAAGAAATACTGTCCCGCTCTACAAAGCACGCGAAGTGGTTCAATCATGATTCCGGTGCTGGCTGAGGCAACGAGTAAAATTATTTTAATCTTTTTAGTTTTTTGAAGTTGGCTTTTTCTTTTTGTGAAGTGTTTATAACAATCTCAGAAAATATTCAGGTCCTATCTATCAAAAACTTTAAAACTTGTACTAAACAAAAGCTGTATAAATAATTAAAATAATTGTAGTGACCGACTTGATTTCGTTGTATTTATGCTAGCATTGCACACCAGATTAAAAAAAATATATTTTTGTAACACATTTATTACATTAGTAATTTAGAAAATAAACGTATTTTCTTATAAGCGTAGTCCAAGCCTACAATTTCCTTATTGGCTTGCAACATATTAAATATCTGAATAAGATTAAATATCTGCGGTCATCGCTCGAGCAAACAAAGGTATTTCGTTTCATTCCAATAATATAAGATGTGGCTAAGGAACTACTTACTGAAATTACATTTTGTACATCGATATTGATACTTACATATCTATTTTGATACGTATCCATTATTGTTATGTCGGGTATAGTTACAGAGCAACTATGGAGTGTAGAGTAGAAGGAGAACCATCTTATAAGGTGCGAAAGTCGAAAAAGTGTCCCACTATATACTGAAAATAGAGGTTCCAAAACCTATCACAATAGCGCTGGCGTCTGAAAAACTACGATATGAATATAGCTGTTGTAGACGGAGTGAAGTCAGCTGAAATCAAATATTTAAAAAATTTCATGACTAGAGTAGTTAGTAAAATGCCAGTATACAAAACCTCAACTATTTACGTAGTACAAAACCAAGCGGATTGGTCGGTCCTTGTTTATTTCTCCATCTTATTATAATTAATTTTGGCGCTTTTTTTTAATTTATCCTATGCTACTGCAGCGCCACCCTTATTGGACGCGTTTTTAGGGACACTTTTCATATATAGAGATGGTCCTCCTTATACTCTACACTCCATAGTTATAGGTATGGAGTGTAGAGTAGAAGGAGAACCATCTTATAAGGTGCGAAAGTTGAAAAATTGTCAAACAATATACTGAAAATAGAGGTTCCAAAACCTACCACAATAGCGCTGGCGTCTGAAAAACTACGATATGAATATAGCTGTTGTAGACGGAGTGAAGTCAGCTGAATTCAAATATTTAATAAAAATCATGACTAGAGTAGTTAGTAAATGCCAGTATACAAAACCTCAACTATTTACGTATTACAAAACCAAGCAGATCGGTCGGGCCTTGTTTATTTCTCCATCTTATTCTAATTAATTTTGGCGCTTTTTTTTAATTTATCCTACGCTACTGCAGCGCCACCCTTATTGGATGCGTTTTTAGGGACACTTTTCATATATAGAGATGGTCCTCCTTCTACTCTACACTCCATAAGAGCAACCGAACGAATGCGAGTGAAGGCTAATAATCAAAAGTAAACGAGTGGGTGAGGATAGTGCACCGAAAGCATAGAATAAATCCGTCTGTGACTCCGCCGCGTGTCGGTACATCAAAGAAAAATCGGCAATTTTTCGGCGATTTTTGGCTTCGCACCGGCGGAGTGCTCGTTGAATGAATACTACGACGCTCAGAAAGCAGGCGTAACATCGTAGATTCGGGTAATTGCGATGAAGAGGCCCAACGAAAAAAATTGTTATTATTAATTTCTTTAGTTATAGAGTGTGATGTAGTTGAGGTCAGGAGATAAAATAGGCTTACTACTTGCCTCTTTCCTCAGAGAAAGGCTACGGCGGCAAAAAAAATGGGAAGGGGGAGTGATTCAATGTAAAAAAACATCGCACCAAAAAAATCGTAGGTTTGCCTACAATTCCATGACCCATTTTACTGGACAAATTTTGTTCCACGGCTGCCGTTCGTTGAGCATCAGTGCTCTTTGATAGCGTTCGCTATAAGTGAATTAGGGACAACTAGGGTTACCAGATAGAAAATTAAAAAGTACTGACAAATAACTTGATTTCCATAGAAAAAAATAACGTGGTAGAGCTATGCTGCAGCTACATTAATTGTATAGTTGTAGCACGAATGGGTCGGATCGACCGGGGAAGGACCACACTCTCACAGGATACGGCTCGAGTGGGGTAGATCTACGCTCTCACAGATTACCAGCGTAAAATAGCAGCTTAATGCGGCTGTGTTTTGTATGGTGAGTGTAGAGAACCGGAGACCCTTTTACTGGAAAAGATGCATTCCATCCTAGTCCTCACGGCTGACAACCCATCTGCATTTTTATTCGCAAATAGGAACAGATGTAGATGTTTATGGGCCACAGCATCCACTGTGTGCTTGCTTGTCACACTTATCATATAAAAAATCAATTATTGGTTTTGTGCACTCTTACGATCAATCCACGTCGCAGATTACATCCCTCTTATATAAAAATCGGTACATTATTTTATTGAAAAATTTAAAAAGGTTAAAAAAATCGCTTGTGCTCGTTTTAGTCCAGTTGATCTGTACCCGGCATTAGAGTATGATGTTCTTTATTTAATATAATTTATATATTCTTTGCTAGTGATCTTGCGTCATCACCCCATAGGGCCTTTCTGTCTAAAAGTCCTGTCTTGTTGTCTCTACCGCCTGTGCTTTTCTGTTACCAAAGTCATAACTATTTTTACCGCTAAAAAACAGTGCACAAATTGCTTTGTTTCTGATTCATTCTATTGAAGGGTAAGACAGTAATGATACATACGCATGTGGCGTCCTTTATTTGGTTGTAAGTGTCTTTTGGCTACATATCCATTTGCCGTTAAGTATAACCATACATTTAAATTATGTATTATGTAGGGAAAGCCGGGGCTACAATTAACAGAAGTAAGTATTAACAAGCGAATTTCTCTAAAACTATACATACTAAACCTTCAGCGTGTGTTTTAAAACGCCGAATAAATCACGCTGCATGACTCGAGATTGGTCAATTATTGTGCTCCGCGCATCGTGGGACTGAGTTGCGTACCAGACTTCTTTTTTACGCAAGTAACGAACATTTTTAACTTTATAATTTCTTGATTTATGCTCAAAATAAACTTTGTTATGATTATGTTTTTTTGTTTCCTCAGATACATATTTTATTCTTAATAACGCTTCATTGTGAATTTGACTAACTTATTAACCAATATTTTGATATATTATTTAAAACCAAACATGTGCATTTGGGGCTATAATTAACAAATAGGCGGGGTTCGTATTAACGTGTTAATCAACCCCAAATGCGAGGGCTAGTATTAACAAGGAAACTGACTGTTTGTGTATAAGTAATAATTTTATATTTTTTATGACAGCATGAGAACGTATAAACGAAAAACTACTCGAGGCACCAAATCTACGGGTCTACGTGTTGACTGTACTGGAAGTAATAGATCAAAACAGAAATTACCGAAATGTAGCAATAGAATTTGGGCTCTGTCACGTTTCACTATTTTCACTGATCCATTTTGTAAAAAATAAGCGGGTGCACCAGCAGAAATGAGTTAGGTACAAAAAAAAAACCTAGTCCTAAGCTAAAATGATGCTAGCGATTTCTTGGAAATTGTAAGACCTCTGAACTGACTGAAAAGCTCCTCCACAAGCTCAATTTAATTATAAGTGGGCTAAAAATCTGCCAATCTCACTGATACTCCAGGAAAGAAAACTTTAGAGAAAAGAACATTATATTAAAAAACTGAAAAAGAGTAAAATGACAGTCAAAACCAGTAGAAAGCGAACAAAAAAAAGCAAAGGGCTAAAGGAGATAGAAAAATAAATATAGATGACAAAGCGGAAAAAGTAAAGAAAAAGATGTTAAAAGAAAGCAGTGACTCTAAAGAAAATGAATAATCATGTATTGTTTGTGGCGTCTGAAGATTTATCAGATGGTGACAGGATTTAATATATCTCTGGCAATGGCTGAGCCAAAGCTGGGTGTAGCAAAAGTGACATCACATCATTCAATTGCCTGAATTGTAGTTCAGATGGTGAGTACGAATAGATACCCTTTTGTTATGCTTAATTTAGTTCCTAATCGTTGATATTTTTTTAGTATTTTTTGATTTTATAAAAAAAACTACACTTTATCCATGTTGTGTAAATTAAAGGAAAATACCATTTTCCACCTCATCTCATGATGATTTATAAGTTGTTTGCATAATTATTTAATTCTGCGCATAGGAACTATAACTGATGAGCGGTTCAAAACTGATAAATTTTATAAAAAAGTACTTACTTACTAACTTATCTTCACGCACAATCCCTGACGGGGTAGCCAGAGAGAACAGATCGCCAAGTGTCACGATCCTTACATACCTCTTGCGCTTCTTTCAGATTCATTAACTTCTTCATACATGCACGTCTAGGTATCCGAGTACTCTTGACCCTCTCCTCTTCGAGCAATTTGCTCACATGGTATTCGAAAGTTAGTCTCGGTCTACCTCGACACCTTTTAATATTAACTTTCGTGCTATATATTTTCTTCACTCATTCGCTCAACGTGCCCAAACCATCGAAGCACGCCCTTATCAATTTTTGTGATAAGGTAATCTTTCAAACCTGCCATATTGCTAATCTCTTCGTTTCGCTTTCGGTCGGCCATGGTAACGCAGCACATTTTACGAAGAGATCGCATCTCCACTGCATTCAACTTGCTTTTATGCTTCTTCTGGTATACCCAGGTTTCGCTGCCATATAACAAAGTCGGTACCAACACTGCGTTATGTATTTCAAGGCGTGCACTCTTCACTACGCCTTGCCTTTTGACTAACGCAGTCAGGGCACCATTGACTTTGTTCCCGGCAGCGACATTATAAAAAAGTGACCAAAAAATATTGATATGTATATATACAAATAAATAAAATTGAAGTGTCTGTTTGTAATGTTAAAATTACAGCTTTTTGCTAAATGCATGTGAAAGTATATACGGTACTAATAACAAAAATACAATTTTTTAACAATTTTTTGTCTGTCTGTCTGTCCGTCTGTCTGTCTGTTTGTTCTGGCTAATCTTCGAAACGGCTGGACCGATTTTGATGGGATTATCGCTGGCAGATAGCTGGTGTCACAAAGAGTAACTGTTCACGCAAAAGCGTTAGTGTCAGGCATCGACGTTAGATGGCACTTGGCTCGGTCGATACGGAATGACGTTAGTGCGTGTTGAACGTCCGAGCTTACTGAACGGTGGGAGTCGAGAGCGAAAAATTAGATGCCTTCTTCGCGTCGAAAGAGAAGGCAGTCCTTTTGTTTGGGAGCTCTTAGATCTAATTTTATGTTAGGCGCGTATAGTAAATATACCACTGGGAATGGTAGCGCGTGTTGAGAGTTTACCCGGGACTTTAGGTTTAACGCAGAATCTGTATAAGTGGATTCGACTGTATTAGTTACTAGTGCGGTAGTTAATATTCTAGAAATAACGGTGACCTTTGACCCGTACGTTCTGTGTTCATTTTCGCGAGTCAATCGTAACAAAGGAAGAAAGTGACTGCGGAAGGCGACCTTAGCTTGGAGAGGAGCTGAGGGCCGAACTGCTGCAGGGGGAACGGTCAAATAAGGTCAATAACACTACCAGCCACACCCAAATACACATCACTGACCTTTACTTTCTAGCACAATACATCCACACGAGACCTGACCGAATCCTGAGGGACCAGTCGCCTTGAATAGAGGTAAGTAAGCTCTGTTCAATAATTGTAACGCTCCCCCCGGATTATTTAGTGTAATTAGACTTTAACCCTTGGCGTCAGGACGCCCGACCAGCATCTGCCTGTAGCTTCTTCGTCTATGGGCCGCGAAGGATTCTACTCCTGGGATGGGCAGCTGTTGGCCGTAACATTTGGTAGCAGAGCGTGGTTCTGGGATCGATTCCCGGTCGATCCACCGACCATAGTATTTGATAAAAATTAAATAATTTTGGTGGCAGGGAGCGTTGGGTTGATTGGTTTAATTTTGTGTCTACAATCACGCCCGTCCGTAATACGTAAAAATATTTTTTTTTTATTATATACGTAATAATAAAATTCCTTTCTTTGTTAGCTTGCTTTGTTGTCGTAATTTGTATTTAATAGTGATGTCCTCGCCCAAGATGCTAATCCGTTGCCTGCGGACTGAGTTACGCTGGGCCACCAGCGCCCATGCTTTGATAGGTCGACCGGATAGGGCCCATAATTTGATGAAGCGGTTCGAGCAGGTCGATGCTCGAAGGGCTGCAGTGGAGGAGGCTTACGCTGAGCTCGAGGATTCGGATGTGGAAAAGGGAGTCCTGGACTCCTGCTTCGCAGACTACGAGCAGTTCTTGTGGCTCACGGACGAGTTGATCGAGGCTGAAGGCAGGTATGCCGAAGAGGCGCGTGAAGCTCGGACGAGTGGCCTTCCCGAGTCCGTTCGGAAGCAGCCTCAGCCGGAGCTGTTGGGACGACTCCCAACTCTGGACTTGCCAAAGTTCTCCGGGGTCCTTTCCGAGTGGCTGACCTTCGTTGGTCTTTTCGACGGCCTAGTGGACGCCCGGAGTGACTTGACTCCGAGCCAGAAGATGGCGTACCTCTTGGCCTCACTGGAGGGGGAGGCCCTGGGCGTTGTCAGCCATTTGAGCTTGTCGGACGACGCCTACCAGACTGCTCGGGACCTCCTAGCCAGAAGATACGCCAACGTCCGGCGAATTGCGGACGAACATGTTAAGCAGCTTCTGAGCCTCCCGCTGCTGAGTGACCGGGCCAGACTACGTCCGGACCTGTTGGATCCAGTCTTGGTGGCCTGTAATATGTTGAGGCGGCTGGATTTACCAGTGGGCGAATGGGCCTTCTTGTTGCTCCGCATCGTGCTGTCCCGTCTACCTCTCGACCTTCAAATGCATTTTGAGGAGAGGTACGGCGGGGACGAGGCCTCCTATATTCCGCCCTTCTATGACCTGCTGCGGTTTTTGGAGGAGCAGTGCCGACAGATCGAGCACGCGGCGGGCACCGTCGACGACTTACGAGCCGTGCCCAGTGAGAGGCGAAATCCGCCGGGCAAGTCGTCGTCAACCCCCCCCCCCTGCTCCTATTGTCGAGCATCTGATCACCGGGTAACGTCTTGCCCAAAATTATTAAGTAAGCCGGTTCCGGCGAGGCGAACTATCGTCAAGAAGCGCCGCTGGTGCTACTCCTGTTTGGAAGGGCACCTTCAGCGAGACTGTCCGCACCAGCGGCTCTGTCTGCATTGCCAGGGCAATCACCATGCCGTACTGTGCCTGGGTGCAAACGGCGTCTCCTCTCGGGGCGCTGCCAGGCCCTCGACCCCCACGGGCGGGGGCGCTCCGCCACTCCCTCTGACGGGCGACGCTCGGCGCCCGCCGGCTAGCCACCAGGCCCCTAGGTTTGAAAGGGGTCCCTCCCCCGACCAGTCGGGGGGTAATTCCCCCAGGGGCGGGGGTGTAATCACCCCCCCTCAGCGTGCGAAGAGGAACTTCACGGCCACTCATCAGTCCGCTGGACCCTTATCACTCCCGTTAGCTGAGTGGCCGCGACTGGTGTACCACTGTACCCCATTTGATGGAGGCGGCCCTAGCTAGCTGCCGCCTTAGCTCCCACCATGGCTGCCTCTACTGAGCCTTAAGCCGTCAACAGTCCACTTGTCAAGCTGTTCTGTTGCCGACGGCCTCAGTGAGGGCGTACAACCCGAGTGGCGACCGTTAGCGGTTGCGCTCTGTTAGTATCGGGTTCACGCGGTGTGGCCTCCACTTGGTGGTGGGAAGATTAGGGCCCCCTGGAGAGTTGAATCACGCTCTCAAGGGGTATTGGATTTGGTTTGGTCGAGCACTTAGTTAAAAATTCTTTAAATTTAAATTAAAATGCTTTTGGGTTTTCCGCGAAATTCATATTGTAGTGGTTATGATTAAAAGAAATGAATTTAAAATACTCCTTTAAATGCTGCTGCATATGTTTTGTAAATACATTTGATCACTGCGTTTGTTGTTGCACGGAAAATTGAGATTAAATTGTGTGCCCTTGTTTAATGCTTGTGATAGTGTTTAATCATTTTGCTTTGTGATAAGGAAGGTTGAAATTAGATAACCCTGTGGTTGCCGAAGGAAATAGGAGTCAATTCTCTTTTGGTTTAGATTTTGTTGGCACTGTCTAAGATATTTATTTGAAATAAGAAATAGGGCTGTCCCTTACGTTTATTGTTTTGTTTACTTTGCCAAGTTGACCTATGTGCATCGGTGATTACTTGTTTTAATTAATTCTGTAATTGAACATTGATGCTTTTGAAAAATTAGTTGAAATATGAGCATAGGATCACCTGCTAGGGACCATCTGTGCGTTTCGTTCAGCTCTCCACAGACGACGTTCATGGGGAATTTGGGGGTGCTCTCTGCACTGAAGCTAGAAGGTCCCTCTGGGCCGCTTCGTGTCGCGTCGCTGTTTGCAGACCTGATCCGGTCGAATTGCGGAACTAATCATAGGAGCGCAGATAGGTGTTTGAAGGAGGTCGTCTGACTTCTGTCTAGGAATAGGACTTATTTATGTGCTGCGATGTCCAGGAAGGGCATCCAGTTCAACTCTCCGGCTAGCCCACGTTGGGGCTGCAATTTTGGGGCGTTGGTTAGTGTTGCAAGATCTGATTGGGTGCGTAAGGTGGCCTAGTTTGGTTGTAGATTCGATCTTGCAACTTGCCGTCGCGACCCTGTCCCGCTGACCGGTTTGCTCGCGGACCTAAATCCTTATGTCCGGGACGGGGGTTTGTTCACGCAAAAGCGTTAGTGTCAGGCATCGACGTTAGATGGCACTTGGCTCGGTCGATACGGAATGACGTTAGTGCGTGTTGAACGTCCGAGCTTACTGAACGGTGGGAGTCGAGAGCGAAAAATTAGATGCCTTCTTCGCGTCGAAAGAGAAGGCAGTCCTTTTGTTTGGGAGCTCTTAGATCTAATTTTATGTTAGGCGCGTATAGTAAATATACCACTGGGAATGGTAGCGCGTGTTGAGAGTTTACCCGGGACTTTAGGTTTAACGCAGAATCTGTATAAGTGGATTCGACTGTATTAGTTACTAGTGCGGTAGTTAATATTCTAGAAATAACGGTGACCTTTGACCCGTACGTTCTGTGTTCATTTTCGCGAGTCAATCGTAACAAAGGAAGAAAGTGACTGCGGAAGGCGACCTTAGCTTGGAGAGGAGCTGAGGGCCGAACTGCTGCAGGGGGAACGGTCAAATAAGGTCAATAACACTACCAGCCACACCCAAATACACATCACTGACCTTTACTTTCTAGCACAATACATCCACACGAGACCTGACCGAATCCTGAGGGACCAGTCGCCTTGAATAGAGGTAAGTAAGCTCTGTTCAATAATTGTAACGCTCCCCCCGGATTATTTAGTGTAATTAGACTTTAACCCTTGGCGTTAGGACGCCCGACCAGCATCTGCCTGTAGCTTCTTCGTCTATGGGCCGCGAAGGATTCTACTCCTGGGATGGGCAGCTGTTGGCCGTAACAGTAACATAGGCTACTTTTATTTTAGAAAAAGAAATAGGAGTCCGCGCAAAACAATTAAAACTCCAAATAACACGCGGGCGAAGTCGCGGGGAACAGCTAGTCTAAAATAGTGTAACGATTTAATAAACGGGTTTATTTTTTTTTCAAGCTTAGATATTTTGTGATTTGTAATGTCAATTTATATAAAAAAAGATGCTCCAAACACGTTTGTATTAATAGCACTTTTATTAATAAAAAAATAATTTCATACATATATTTGTTTTCTTCCTGAATAGTTGGCATAACATAATGTTAATACTTACCTCAGAGCTGTTAATTCTAGCTCCGTTGATGGGGTAAGAGTTAACAACTGACTTTTTTGGGAAATAATGTTCCCTTTAAGACATCACTTATTTTATGTTCGTGAAGTCAAGAAGAAATTAAGTCTTAATATTTAATAATTTCGAAGGTACAACTAAAAATGCAATTTTTGTTAATTGTGACTCCGGTCTCCCCTACTTTTTAGTTTTATCCCTTTATTCGACATGCGACACCCACGGCGCAATAATATGCGATGGGTAGTGAGTAATCCTATACCTCTACCACATGAGTAAAGAAATTACCTGAATTATTTGCCGCTATTACACGGTGTAGAAATCACGTAACATACACAAAAACATACTGTCGAATTGAAAGCCTCAACCATTTTGGAGTCGGCTCTTAATAATATTATACAAACATTTAGGATTTGGGATCCTATAATTAATAAAATTAAATCCAAACTCAAGCATACCACTGCAAAACTTCAAGATACTGTAAGCTCATTCTGCGTAGATCGGACTAAAAATTAATATTCAAAAACTGAAGGTAGCCGGGCTAACTATGATATCGGGACGACAAACACCTCAGACCCCCCGTGACCATGGATGTTGTAAAGCACCCGAAACGTCGGGAAATAAAAAGTTAAATTAAACGCGATAAAATCCGTAATAATTAGTTTCATTTAATATTATACAAACATTGTCATTGTAAATTTAAGATTATACTCGCGACAATCTAAAAGGCCCGATTTGACGTTTCTCGTTATACATGTCGCGATAACTTTGTATGAACGTTGACGTAAGAAATCGAAAAATCAAATTCACAATCCAAAATAATTACTATGTTATCCATACACTATGACAATGAGTATTATTCGGAAGCACCAAGTTTTACTTTATATTCGAAAAATGCTGTCAAAAAGACGAATTAATCGTTGATTAATATTCCCACAGGACGATATTACAATGACATGTCTGTTGATATCTTTGGGTTCGTTGCCGTAGTGTTGTGACCGTTATAAACCATTTTTTGACCAAATAAAATCGTTATTTTAATAAAATGTTCTGAAAAATCGATACTTTTACATTTAGAAAAGAGAGAAACGTATTATTTAATGTTTAAACATATAAAAACAAAATCTGACCACATATATTTCTAGGTTTATTTTGATATTAAATATGTTAATATTGGAAATTTTATATTTTAAAGGAGTTTGATCTTGAAAAAAATTATTTTAACCTCCCTTTTTAGGGTTCCGTAGCCAGTTGGCAAAAAACGGAACCCTTATGGATTCGTCATGTCTGTCTGTCTGTCCGTCCGTATGTCACAGCCACTTTTTTCCGAAACTATAAGAACTATGCTGTTGAAACTTGGTAAGTAAACGTATTCTGTGAACCGCATTAGGATTTTCATACAAAAATAGAAAAAAAACAAAAATAATAAATTCCCCATACTTAGAACTGAAACTCAAAAATTTTTTGTTGGTTTGATGGTAAGTGGTTGCTGCGGCCCATAGACATCTACATCTATCCTCTATTACAAATCAAAATGTAGATGCGTTGTCACCCGTGAGGACTAAGATGGCATGCCTCATTTCCAGTAAAAAGGGCCTCCGGCCACTTGCACTCACCAAGCGAAACGCAGAGGTAAAACTCTACTTCACGCTGGTTTTCTGTGAGGTCGTGGTACCACCGCGGTTCGAGCCGGCCCATCCGTGCGACAGCAAAAGCTGCCGCGTGGCTCTACCATTGTTAAAAATATGGATAAGTCTTCAAAAATTATATTAAGGTGTCTTATATAATTTTTTTCTAAACAAGTGGTAAAATGTTCTTCCCCGCCCCCTGTAACTTCTAAAATAAGAAAATGATAAAACTAAAAAATATATATGATATACCATGTAAACCATTACCATGTAAACTTCCTCCGAAAATTGGTTTGAACGAGATCTAGTGAGTAGTTTTTTTAAACGTCATAAATCGTAAATTATGTTACTTGCTGCTACGGAACCCTTCATGGGCGAGTACAAGAACGAGTCGTACAAGCGTTTAGAATTGACACAAAAACTGTCCGAAATATTATAAAGGAAAAGTACGGGTCTTGTAGCTGTGAAGATAATGTACTTTACATACCCAAAAACAAAATAAAAAACAAAAACCTGTGACAGGTATTGATAATTTTAATGCTGATGCTATTAGATCCCATGTTTACGACTACTACACAAGACAAGAATACCCCACCATAAGTAAATTACTTGTGTCCCTTAAATCTGCAAACTTATATAATGGCAGTGCAACATCTATAAAAACAATTCTAAAAAAAAATAGTGGGTTTTCATACAAAAAAACCGACGAACGGAAATTATTGATGGAAAGGTATGACATAATACCACAAAGAGTATCCTTCTTAAGAGAAGTTAAAAAATAACCAACTGGGACAAGGTAATATTTATTGACGAGCCATGGTTAAATGCCTGTGCCACAATCTTGGACGTATGATACGCAAGCATCCAGCTCAAAAGTTCCAATGGGAAAGGGTGGACGCCTCATTATTTGTCACGCTGGATCTGCCGGGGAAGGTTTTATAAAAAATTGTTTGTTGGCTTTAAGATAAGAATTGAGAATAAAAATGTTACGAATTCAGTGAATTTATTTATATACCTGACCCAACCACACTTATTTATTTTTAATGTTATTCTTGACTAGCGACCCCCCTCGGCTTCGTACGGGTGCATATCAGTAGCGTGCCTACATAATATACAATGTATGTCGGTTTTTAGTTTGCATCTTGGCTTTGAAACTGGCCCAAATTTGAACTTAGTTTGGATTTATGTAATAACTGTTAAATATTACAAACTCGTATATGTGTTAAAACGATATGTCTTGAGAATCAATTTTAAACGATGTAGATACATTGTCCATTACAAACTATAGATAATCGATATGTGTCGAGAATCGGTTTTTAAAGCAACCAATTTTTATTTCCCATCATTACGCAAAGTAATTTTATAGCTGTCAAATCGGGCTTCTTAGATTGTCACGAGTATATTGAAGAAATTTTAATATGAAAACAATTAGGAGTGTAGTAAGCAGTTACAAAATAAACAGAAGAAAGAAACAAACTATTTACAACATTACATATCTTACGCATTGTCTACTTACTTTAGTTTAGTAGTTTTCCGGGCGGATCTCATAAAATTTATACTATTTGTTGTAAAGAGGAGGCGCATAACGGTCCTTTATATAACTTAATTCCGAGGATATTAACTTGTTTATGTGATCTGCCCAAGAAATCTTGTATATACGAGATCAAATTAAATCTGAATCTATAATATATATATATATATATATATATATATATATATATATATATATATCTGTGTGTCTATCGGCCTATTTTTTCATTAGAGGGGGACAAACGAACATGCGGTTCACCTAATGTTAGGTAACTAGCGCCTATCTGTCCTATTCTATCTGTCCAGCCTAATTTCGGAATAACTTTACAAATTGTGATGAAACTTCACAATAAACAAATAGAGAGCTAACCCGGGAGGTCTAGGCTTTATTTTGATCTAGGCTTATATTGTGACGACCTGGGCATTATTTTACCTGAAAACATGGGGGATTTTTTGTGAGATTAAAAAATGGTGAGAGACCAGGCCGGAGACACTTTTTACTGGAATTAGGCATTCCATCCTAGTCCTCACGGGTGACAACGCATCTGCATTTTGATCCTCAATTAAGAATGAAAATGCAGATTCTCACCCCTTAGGACTGAGATGGAATGCCTCGTTTCCAGTAAAATGGGTCTCCGGTTCTCTACACTCACCATACGAAACACACCAGCATTAAGCTGCTATTTTATGCTGGTAATCTGTGAGAGCGTGGGTCTACCCCACTCGAGCCGACTCATTCGTGCTTCAATCATAATATAGCTGCAGCGCGGCTCTACCACAATAAATTATTGAATATGTAGTATAAATAATACTTATTGATAGAAAGTCTTTCTTATGTTTAGTTTACCACTGGTTCAGAAAATACCTTTTTCCTGGGAAGAACCAGCAAGAAATTTTGCGTTATTTTTTAAAAATAGAACAGCTTACAGGCATTCATTATCTCATTACACTATCCACCTGATGGTAAGTGGATACTGTGGCCCACATAAATCTATATTTATACTCGATTAAGAATCAATATGCAGGTGCTTTGTCACCCCTGAGGACTAAGATGGAATGCCTAGTATCCAGTAAAAAGGGTCTGCTGTTCTCTACATTCACAATAAGAAACACAGCAGCATTAATCTGTTATTTTACGCTAGTGTTCAACACAAATAAAATTAGAATTAACTTTGTGGTGATCACCTCATTCCTAGGGGTTATTATCATATATTAATTAATATTATAATAACCCTTTTTATACACGATTTGTTAGTTAAAGTTTTTGAACTTGGTTTGTTGACCTCCACAGGTTAAACTTTGTTTATATTATGTGTTATTTTGTTATAATATGCTGTTTCGATAAGCTGTTGATCCACAGTACTCTCGCAGATTCTATTTGTCTCCTTTTCAACTCACCGCAGACTACAAGGCAAATTCCCTGACACTTGCACATTCGTCGATTGCACTATCGAACTCTGCTATCGGTCTGGGCAAGGGCGTGATGTGGCGGCGCTGTCGTTACACCGTAATTGATACGCACCGAAGTCTAAATCGCGCTATTAAAGTTCTGAAGTTAACACGCTATATATAGAACAGTTCCGGAATAACACACGGAGCGAAGGCCGCACCCCGGGCAGAACATCTGGCCCGGTGGGAGATCTCCCCTTACCCTTCTACGGCCAAAACTATGTTCCGCTGTAAATAGCATAAAAATATAAGCTTTGTCACTTTTTAACAGCGAAAGCTCGAGACTTCGCTCTTTTATTATAAATTTTACTTACAAAAATTATGTAAGTTATTATAAAAAGTTCAAGTTAATCGGTCCATCATGGTCCCCACTTTATACGGGACTTCAAAGTTAAGATCTGCTTAAGTCAAACTTGGCTCTTTTCTTTTTTCTTTTACTTCCGTATTTTTTTAAGAATACTAGTAACGGTATCGTTTAAAATATTCCAGTTAACCACTCGAAGGAGGCTTAAAATACTATAATATAATAATATGACTGATGGATATGATGATATGAATATGCTTAAGCTTCGGCTTGGATGTTTTTGGCCCAAGATCCAGGATATTCAAAAGAGTAGTGAAACAGTTTAACGTGGTAGAGCCATGCTGCAGCTATATTAGTAGTATACGAATGGGTCTGCTCGACCGGGGAAGGACCACGCTCTCACAGAAGACCAGCGTAAAATAACAGCTTAACGCTGCTGTGTTTCGTATGGTGAGTGTAGAGAACCGGAGACCCTTTTTACTGGCAAAGAGGCATTCCATCTTAGTCCTCACGGGTGACAACGCATCTGCATCTTGAGTCTTTATTGATGATAGATGTAGATGTCTATGGGTCACAGTAACCACTTACCGTCAGGTGGACTGTGTGCTCGTTTGTCACCTTATCCTATAAAAAAAAATATGCACACTCATTCCCATCACATAGGTTTTAAATTTTATTTGTTTATTTTTATTGTTTCTTTAATGTAGTTATGTATGTCATAAACATTGTAAAGCGTAGAGTTGATCTCCTGTATTTAATATAAAAATGATCTGTCAACATATTTAGGATAACAATCTGACACAAAACTGTTATATATATAGATTGTTATCTGTTTTGTGGTCCATATAATAAATAAATAAATATATATGATGGATATAAGGAGTGGTTCACGACAGTAGTCGACAGTACTCTTAATGGTGTATTCAATAAAATTACTTTATTTCAGGCATCAATGACTTAAAAATTAAGAACATTGGCCTGTAGAAATATATACCTTAAATTAAAAAAATGTATAAAACATAAACATATCACTATTTAGGGAGTTTTCTTCTTTGGCGCATCCCAACGAGGGCCAGAAATCGGGAGCGAGGAATGTCTCTTTGTATTTTACAGGAACCTGGAGGACGTAGGATTTGAATTCACGATTTTCTGTTAGTAGTCCGCACTCCCAACCAATAGAGTACTGTTGCTTCCGAAACTTAATATTAATGCTGATCACGATTTTAGAAACGAGCTAAAAGTCGACCGAAAGTCGAAAGAAAGTGGCTAATTAGTCCATGGACACTTCGATCAATTTCAAAGCAAAAAGGAACACAGACGTCTGTCACTCCTGAGAACTAAGATGGTAACGTTCGATGCTTCACAGCCTGTTACAATACTGACCCTCTTAGCTTTCAAACGGTTACATAACGGTTGGATCGAATGTGTGATACCACGACAACAAAGGGGTTGGAGACCAGCCGAATCCGATGATGGACATCGAGGAATAGAAACAGAAATATTTTTTTTCATTCGATATAAATTATAAATAATACTTATCGAAGGTCATTCTTACTGGTGGGTTAATTGATTGAGGATAAATTCCTCTGCTCTAGAAATAACCAGCAAAAAACCCAGCGGGACATATTTAAAAAAAAAGAACGGAAACAAAAGAACAGAACGTGATTGTATCATGTATTATGGACCATATTTTTTTTTATAGAATAGGGGGCAAACGAGCATGCGGCTCACCTGATGGTAAGTGATTACCGCCGCCCATGAACAACCGCAACACCAGGGGAATTGCAGATGCGTTGCCGACCTTTTAGGAAGGTGTAAGTTCTTTTCTTGAAAGTTCCTAAGTCGTATCGGTCCGGAAAATTCGCTGGTGGTGATTGATTCCACAAGGAACCTTCAGATACGACTTAGGAACCTTCTAGATACGAGAAGGTTCCTAAGTCGCATCTGAAGGTTCCTAAGTCGTATCAAGGTTCCTAAGTCGTATTTATATATAATTAACTATAAGTATCGTATTAGAAATAGCTTGGTGGCGAAGGCCTCTTTCCCAAGAGTTGTTATCATCCATATATGTGTAATATTATCATAAGCCTTTTTCTGCTAACAAAGTTAATCAAAATTTAAAAAACTCTATGGGCCACAGCATCTACTTAGCATCAAGTGAACTGAGTGCTCGTTTATCACCCTTATTCTACAAAACGAAAACACTGGCGTGGAATGCTGCTGTACATAACCTTTTTACATTTTAAGGAGGGAAATGACAGCCGAAAATGCCACGTTTAACGAAGCTTGGATCCCAGTACAAGACGTCTCCTTTTGTCGCTGCTCTATTGAGATCTAGGTAAATAAGTGAATTGCATACAAGTGTCGCATGCATTAAAATTTGCATTACCGGCGCGATAACGGCATTAACAACTCAGTACGACATTAGAGCTTATCGGGCGGCCTCGGATGGTTTATAGTTTCCTTTACCCGCGTAATGGCGTCACATTTGCCGCGGCGGGTGTTGCGTCACATTACCCTTCTGCTACATGACATTTTATTGCAAATAACTGGCCTAATGGACGTTATTTAAATATAGATTATAAATGTTATACAGTTAATTTTTTTTCATAGAATTAGACTGACAAACGGGCGGGGGGACTGACAAACGGGGTACATTTATCCTCAATTAAGAATCAAAATGCAGATGCGTTGTCACCCCTGAGGACTAAGATGGAATGCTTCGTTTCCAGTTAAAAGGGTCTGCGGTTCTCTACACTCACCATACGAAACACATGCAGTATTGAGTTGCTATTTTACGCTGGGATTCAGTGAGAGCGTACCTACAATGATTTGCTACTAAGTACTCGTACTCGGCGATTAAGTAAAACATTATCACGAAACATTATTATTCGTGTGGTGTATATACACCTTCTCAAAATATTTTATTTTCCCATGGACGAAATCGGATGATGCATTCTCTTACGTTGCTAACAGAAAAAATTGTTTATGTGGCTGTTATAAATTTAAACTGATTTTGACCAATAAAGCTCGTGTAGGTGACTGTCAAGTTATTATAAATTAACTATCTGGCCAGGCAGACTTCGTTCTGTCCTTTTCGACGACCCCTTGTCATCCTATAAACCTTATTAAAATATCAAAAAAAATATTGATGGTTACTTATCGGTATATAAACTATCTTATTTCTCAAGTTGGACCAAACTGCACACAGTGTACAAAATTTCATTGAAATCAGTTCCGTAGTTTACTAATTCATCGCGGGCAAACAATGCCTCACGTAATTTTGGAACTAAGTTCCTTATGGCACTGTACGAATTTGACGGATGGGGGCTAGGCGAGAAAAAGTATAAGATTTTTCCGATTTTTCCTTTGTATAGTTCGAGCGAAATGGAATAATATCCACCTCCCTCGTACTTTTTCTTATCTTGATTGAAAGAAATATTATTTTAAATGACGCTTCATTTTAATAGACGCTAGTAATTCATTTATTTCTATTTATTAAAATATAATACGTTTATCAATAATATACTACGAAAGGAACTTCGCTCCAACCGAGTGTTCCGCGAAACTGTTTTTATTTATATATGAAGATGGAATTGTGACAACAATAGTGTATTATATTTAATTATAAAATATTTAAAAATAATTTATTAATAAAGTGTTTACAAAATTTACCGATTTTCATTTTGTTCTTATGTATTAAACATAGGATTAAACCAAAACCGAAAACATTCAAATATTACTTTAAACGTCTTTGGATCAAACTTTTTATTGATTAGTAACCTGAAGTGACAATGGGTAGACTATATAGTGATGGAGAAGAAAGGTTCTCGTACGGGTAAGCGAAGTGTAGCCCCACTAGATGGAGTCACATCCTGGTAAGATATGCAGGAAGTCAATGGTTGCAGGTGCCCTGGCAGTCTTTGGGGGAAACCTATGTTCAGCAGTGAACTTGTGGAGGATCGTAATGATGGAAGTAATGAAAAATTTTATACGTGACGCGCTCTGGAGATTTTTAAGCTATAATATGAACATAATTATGTTATGTAAAGGTAACTTAAAATGCTATTCTAAATCTAACACTAACACTGTATTGGAATTTTAGGCAACATAATTATTATGCCATATTTCTTCATAAGCAACCGTCATCCTTATTTTGTAATGTAGTCTTTTTCGTAAAATTCAGGAATTTACATAATATCAAAACAAAATGTTTCCACAACAAAATTTGTTCCTATAAAAAGCAAATTAATAAAAAATGTGTCACGGCGTGTTAATGATTTATGGTTTACAGACTAAAAAAATTTGCGCTGAAATTAAAATGGCGGCTCTGCGTATGTAGGCAAGTTGTCAACACCACCTCTAAGCTGGGCGCGGTGATTAATAGCTAATGGTAAACTTGTCAGGGTCTGTATCGTGTATCGCAAAGGAGATCTGCTAAGTCATCTCACGTATTGGAAACTGAAAGCAACTTGCGGTGCTGAGCTCGCTTTTTCTGTAATTGAATAAATTTTTTATTTTCACTATTATTGGAGTTAAGAAAGTAGGAGATAGAACAGAATAAATAATATCTTTACGACATAGATTATCAATAAAAATAATACTTAAAGTCTTTTTTAACCGATTTTTTTTAACTTGTTTCCGACGACTTGTAAAACTCCTCCAAAAATAAACCTCTTCCAAAAAGGAGGGGGTTTCATTCAGGAGGTTGATTTCGGCGGAATCTTTGTTTTATGTATATTCAGCGATTACTCGAAGATGATTTTTAAACGTGGTGAGCCATGTTGGAGTTACATTAGTAGTATAGTTGTAGCAGGAATGGGTCGGCTCGACCGGGGAAGGACCACGCTCTCACAGAATACCAGCGTAAAATAGCAGCTTTACGCTGCTGTGTTTCGTATGGTGAGTGTAGAGAATCGGAGACCCTTTTTACTGGAAAAGAGGCATTCTATCTTAGTCCTCACGGGTGACAACGCATCTGCATTTTGATTCGCAAACGAGGATAAATGTAGATGTCTATGGGCCACAGCAACAACTTACCATCAGGTAGACTGTGTGCTCGTTTGTCACCCTATCCTATAAAAAAAAAAGATGCCTGAACCGATTTGGAAAATTCTTTTTTGTTTCAAAGGTTATACTTCCTAGGTCCCATTTAAATTTTATCGAAATCGGTGGAGTGGTTTTAAAAAAGTAAACAATAAATTATTTTTATATTGAAGTCGGTTGTACAAATTTTTTAATTTTACCACTGGTTATTGTAACAGTTACAGCGTACCAAAAGTCCACTGCATTATAAATGGCCTCATAGGGGGATATTTGGATATGAAATAACCTACAGTGTTCGCGACGACAAAAAGTGATTAAAACATACTTACTTACTTACTTACTTACTTATCGTCACGCACAATCCCTGAAGGGGTAGCCAGAGAGAACAGATCGCCAAGTGTCACGATCCTTGCATACCTCTTTCGCTTTTTTCAGATTCATTATCTTCTTCATACATGCACGTCTAGGTATCCGAGTACTCTTGACCCTCCCCTCTTCGAGCAATTTGCTCACATGGTCTTCGAAAGTTAGTCTCGGTCTACCTCGACACCTTTTAATATTAACTTTCGCGCTATATATTTTCTTCACCATTCGGTCTTCACTCATTCTCTCAACGTGCCCAAACCATCGAAGCACGCCCTTATCAATTTTTGTGATAAGGTCATCTTTCAAACCTGCCATATTGCGAATCTCTTCGTTTCGCTTTCGGTCGGCCATGGTGACGCCGCACATTTTACGAAGAGATCGCATCTCCACTGCATTCAACTTGCTTTTATGCTTCTTCTGGCATACCCAGGTTTCGCTGCCATATAACAAAGTCGGTACCAACACTGCGTTATGTATTGCAAGGCGTGCACCCTTCACTACGCCTTGCCTTTTGACTAACGCAGTCAGGGCACCATTGACTTTGTTCCCGGCAGCGACACGCCTGTCCACATCTAAATCACATCTTCCATCCCGGCTAAAAGCACTTCCCAAGTATACAATTTCATTTACCTGTTCTAGACATTCCTGATTTACCCATATTTCACACTTCCTTCTCTCTTCGTTTGTGATTAAAACATAGTGATTAAAAACAATATTAAAATTTTTCCTTTTGAGTTTCGCCCGTCCGACACATATATGGTTGATAATTGTTCTTAATCGATCTACGGAAAAGGTAAGATGCTCTGTTACATCCATTTATATCTGACTGTAAATGAGTGTCAACTCAGGGCTCTCGTCAAAATGCATTGCAGATACACACATTGGCCGCGATTGCAGTTCGTGTGATCGCGGATTCGAATCCCGGGGCAAATCAATATCAGTTGTTGAATTTTTCTGTCGAGAAATACTTATTAGCAGCCCAGAGTGCACTTGTGCTTGAGCACACTTTTGTACTATAACCCTGTTATATGCAGGTGGCTAGTCTCCATTAAGACTGTGATCGAACTGAGTCAGGAAGATGTCATTATTTATTTTTATCACGCCAGTGTTTAACTACTATCCTACTTGATGATAAGTGACCCACAGGAAAATTTGATATTTTAAAATGAAACGGGTGTTTAGGTTATTATTTATATTTGTATTTTATTACAATAACTATAAGAATAAAACAGTATTCTATTTTATTCTTAGAATAGAAAAATATTTATTTAATAAATTCAATAAAAATAATTAAATAATATAATAAAAGCAAAATAATAAGTGCGCCTCCGCGTGTACCGACACTAACTTAGTGAACAGAAATATACCTAAATCCAAAATTAATCTTAGATATTTTTAAAAATATCTACAGGCCTGACGCTTTCCGTTCAACAATGTCTCGCTGACATTTGTAATTAGTGTCCGACCGAAACAGGATTTTCAACCGAAACCGAAAACGAACTTTCAGTCGGGGTGTCAGTTTCGGCCGAAACCGAAACCGAAACTTTTTTAGACATGTAATTTTTTTTTATTGTATGCTGAAATCTGGTATATTTTTTATACATATACAGATAGGTAATGCATGTTAATGAAAAACAGTCATTATAATAGTCATGTAGCAATATATTTATTTATTTTAAAGTAATAATCAACAATTTGACGTTAAGAAATATTTTTTTTAAGTCGATTTTGTAAAAACATCTACACTTATTACGTGCCTACACTACTAATTGTTCCGGGCGTGTATGTATGTCCATGAGCAATTTATGTATGCAAAATGCCTCCACGATACAGAAGAAATTATTAGTGGGATAACACTAGTAATTACTACTATATTCTATCCTCCAACATTTTAGTTGAAAAATATTTTATGTCCCTGTGGAACGACACCAAACATACTCTACATACATTAGGCAGGACATTTGTAACCTACAGTTAATCTCGATGTCACATAACTCGGTTATCTCAAGTTCACTTTTTATGGTCTCTTTTTCCGCTAATGGGATCGTCGCTCTTTCAGCGACGTTATATTACTTTTTAACTTATTTGAACTTTTGTAAATCTACTGAAATGTAGTTACTGTATAAAAACAAAATCATTTTATCAAAATTGAACATACGGATAAGTGATGTGTGAAAACAAACGCGAATTGATATGACAAAGATCTATCTAAATCACTAGTATGTGTACCTTGCAGATATTCTATAACGAAACCGTGTAAATCTAATAAACTTATACGTAGTAGAGTCATGCTGCAGCTATACTAATTGTATAGTTGTAGCACGTATGGGTCGGCTCGACCGGGGAAGGACCAAGCTCTCACAAAATACCAGCAAAATGTCGTAAAATAGCAGTTTAATGCTGCTGTAGAGAACCGGCGACCCATTTTACTGGAAAAGAGGGATTCCATCTTAGTCCTCACGGGTGACGACGCATCTACATTTTGATTCTTTATTGAGGATAAATGTAGACGTCTATGGGTCACAGCAACCTCTTACCATCAGGTGGAGTGTGTGCTCTTTTGTCACCCTATCCTATAAAAAATATTATTAAATACAAATGCGGATAAAGAGTATAATAACTGTCGTAGTCTTGGAGGGCAGGGTGAGTAGCGCATCGCTAAACTCCTCCCCTGCCCACGCGACTTTTAATGTGTTAAAGTAACAGCCTTTAAACTTTCCATAGTTGAGTTATTCCAGGACGGGTTAAGGCTATATTTTATCCGAAAAACTTGAAGATTTCTTAAAACGTGGAGGTCTCGGGGACATCATCGTTGTTCTTCGATGCCGGTGATTTCGCTTCAGTAATCAATCTGTCACGTGGTCTCCTTCTCCTTGGCTGGTTTACAGCTGATGTCTCCAGTAAATGGGACTAGGTTAGTGCCAGCGTCATAAATTTAAATAACGGTAAGATTATAAATTTGATTTTTGTAACCATTCACATATAGTTTCATGTTTGATATTTTAATAACAGTTGTTCTTTCAGCTGGACGGGACTTTTACCTCCTTTAAGATAAGATAAGATATTTTCTTTACTAAAACATCCTTTAGCCCAACATTTACCTTATCATCTGCCGACTTCCAAAAAGGAGACGGTACTCAATTCGACTGTATGTTTTTTTTATGTGTGTTACCTCATAACTTTTTACTGGATGAACCGATTTCGATGATTATTGTTTTATTTGCTGGTACATCACGTGTGGTCAAGATCAAGGTCAGACCAATAATTATTAGTTATTCTTAATAACTTATATTGAAGTCGGCTGTACAAAATTTTTAATTTTAAATTATTTACCTTGCCATTTACCTTAACCATACATTCACATTAAGCACTTAGAACTTGATAGAGATCTTAAATATTTTATACTAACGACCCGCACTGGCTTCGCTTGTATAGGATCTTTTAATATGACGTTATTTAGATTTAAGATAATCAATGCCATTTGTTTTATTGACTTTTCTGATTTAAAATACTTCAAAATTTTCACATAATAGCCTAGATTACCCCTGGAATTGCTCCTTATCTGTTTGTAAATGTTTATTGCAATCGGTTGAGCCATTCCAAAGGCTAATAGCCCAGAAAGACAGACGTTCTTTACGTGGTAGAGCCATGTTGCAGCTATATTAGTAGTATAATAATTGTAGCACGAATGGGTCAGCTACACCGGGGAAGGGCCACGCTCTCACAGAATACCAGCGTAAAACAGCAGCTTAACGCTGCTGTGTTTCGTATGGTGAGTAAAGAGAACCGGAGACCCTTTTTACTGGAAACGAGGCATTCCATCTTAATCACGGTTGACAATGCATCTGTATTTTGATCCGTAATCGAGGATAGATGTGTCTAGGGGCCACAGCAACCACTTACCATTAGGTGGACTGTGTGCTCATTTGCCACGCTTATCCTATAAAAAAGACAGACAGACAATAGTTTAAAAAAAATAAAAAAAAAATAAAAATGGTTGTTTATGTCTCAATAGTATGTAAATAACCCCCCAAGCTTAATAGAAGCCAGATATTTTAATATCCCACGGAGACAATTCAATTTTATTTGAACGTATAGACTAATTTTGTATCTGGGACTATGAATCCTGCTATGTGAAACCATAAAGTAGTCAGTTCCGCAAAGGGTTACTTTTTGCTAGACTTTGTATCTTGAACAAGAGGAGTTCCATATAGAAAGTTAAACAAATTAGAACATGTAAATTATTTTAAAGTAAAACTACAAGTTGGTTATGCAATAGATTTTTTTCCCATTGCACCACACTGCTGGAGCACACTTTTTCTCCAATCACTTTGTGAATTTTTAACAATATTATGGCTACAATTGCTGACATTGCCGAAACTCAGAGGTCCCTGGAAGCGTTAATCACTCGTCGGTTGGAAGGGTTTGAGAAGCAACTCGGTTCCAGTTCTACCAAATCTGTTGGTTGAGAAGGTTGGTCAGAATCGTCAAACTTCGTTTCAAGACTTTGTTCAAGACATGTTCAACATGCTTTGCCAACAAATAGCAGAGTTAAGTCAGTCAGTTGACACTATTGAGACAAAACACGGCAGAAAATATCTTTTGTTAAGTGGGGTTCTAGAACAAGCAAATGATGCGCCCAATTTTGTTGTAAGCATACTTCAGAAACACTTGAGTATGATGAATCTCTCATCATCTTCTATCTGGATGGTTCATAGATTCGGTGTGGCTAAGACTGATCAGAACCGACCGATACTTTTCCGTTTTGTTGATTTATTTACAGGAGAAAATCCTAGCGTGGGGGTAACGTTTTTTTAATACAAAGAAGAAAGGAAAAGAAAGTGCGTCTGCGTAATTTTGCTAGACTAAATGTCGAAAGGCTCCAACATGATGCTTCATTTAGCGATACATTTAACGCAGAGAGTATTGATAACAAGATTACGACATTTACGAGGGCGGCACTGAAAATTTCGGGAATCAAGGAAGTGACACAACATTACTATTTAAAAATGTATTTATTGCTTTTCGAAGTATTCTCCGCGAAATTTGACATTTTTTTCCATACGATGGAACCAATCATTGAAGCAACCATTCCATTCTGAAGTTGGGGTCTCCAAAATGGCCGTTTTGTAGGCGTCCACAGCTTCTTCAGTTGATGAAAATCTCTGTCCACGCAATTTATTCTTTATTTTAGGAAAAGTATAGAAATCATTAGGGCTTAGGTCGGGGCTGTACAGCGGATGGTCTAATAATTCTATGTTTTCTTGCTCTAAAAACTCTTTTGTTCTGTGTACGGTGTGAGAACTCGCATTGTCGTGATGGAGGATGATGCGGCGGTTGCAGTCTCTTTACGGAGTTCAGAAACGACCTGTGGCAAACAAATGCGGCAAACGTGGCCACCATTTTTTTTTGCAACATTCCGTGAACGAACAATTTTTGTTGACTTTAACTCATTTTCGAACACCTAAACTCGTGACTGGTTTTTTGTTTCGGGTTCGTACGCATATATCCAGGATTCGTCACTTGATACGATGTTGTATACAGCATTTGAGGATCCTGCGTGGAATCTTTCGAGAGTTCTAACGCACCAAGTAACGCGAGCCGCTTTTTGCTCTTCACAGAGCGAATATCCATCCTTGGTGTGCATCAGTATCCATCGGGAAAACAACTTTTTTATACCTAATTGTTCATGCAAGATTATTTGTATTTAACTCATGCCAATGTTTAAAGTTGCCTGAATTTCGCGGTATGTCACATGTCGATCTTCCTCAATCAGCGTACGCACAGTATCAACGTTTTCTTGGGTGACTGCAGTTTTTGGACGACCTTGACGGGGATCATCACTGAACTTGACACGTCTACGTTAAAATTCAGCAAACCAGCGATAAATTGTGGTTTTGGATGGGGCTTCATCACCAAATGCAGAAATCATCCGGTCAACACACTGTTTTTGTGTTAAACCACTTCGAAAGTCATAATAAATCATCGTTCTTGAATTTTCTCGAGTCAATTCCATTTTCTCAACGACTAAACAAGTTTGACAAAACCTTTGACAAGACCGAGAATCTTTTTTTAAATAAATAAATGGTATTCGATTTTAAAAACCAAGGAGTTTTCAATTAAAATGATTTTTAATATGACAGGAACAGTGGAAATATTCCATTCCCGATACTTTTAGTGCAGCCTATGTAATTCTAATATTCATAAGCAGCATGTCAAACAGACAAATACGCACCTATTCGTGACGTTAGATTAAAACGTTCGCCTGCGCCATGGATTACTGAAAATATCCGTAAGACTATGTGTCTGTATCTGTGCTTTATGACAGTTATTGGTCCGATCACTATCCTATCTTAGTAAACTGTAATTTTAATGTTTTTAAACCTAAGACAACTATAATAGAAAATAATTGTATGAATAAAATCACATAGGGTGAACGTGATACTAATCAAATATTATAGTGAATGTCATTCTAGACTAAGAACCTAGATTTTCCTGTGGAATTTATAAATTGTTGTGACAGTATGTGTAATAGTAGTAATCACAGAAAATTGTTGGATGACTTGTATAAAAATACCGTGTGTATACTTTCTGAAGCTGCTGTTTGCAGTCATAATGTTAGAAAAAAGCGACATGCTACATACCTAAGGTTGGAATAGACACGTCCGTCATGCTCACGGTAGGGCTCGATTTTGCTTTCAGATGTGGTCATTGTACGGCAGACCCAGGTCTGGCCGATTTTATGAAATGTGTGAATCCAGGCGAATCTTTAAATCTAAACTGAAATGGTGTCATCAACAACAAATAAAAATGGATATGATTGCTGAGCATCACAAAAATAATAAATTCGGGCAATTTTGGAAAAATACGAATAAATTGAACTATAAGCCGAGCCTTCATGTGAGCGTGGCGGGTGTTCATGAGCCACGTGATGTCGCCAATATGTTCCGGCGGCACTTTAAGGTAGACTCTCCACCGGAGCCGATGCGGCGGGAGCTTGATGCTGAGGCGTGCAGTATATATCTTAGTGTGAAATTTAGCGCGCAAGTAGTAGAGGAAATAATTAAAGGCATGATGCGGGGCAAATCGCCTGGATATGACAGCTTTAGCATCGAGCATCTCTAGCACGCAGGAGTACACTTGCCAAGAGTACTAGCTTTGTTTTTTAATCTTTGTGTAGCACATTCTTATCTACCTGAAAGCCTAATAAGTACTATAGTTGTACCTGTTATAAAAAAAAGACCGGTGACTCATCAGATGTGTCTAATTATAGGCCAATATCCCTGGCTACGGTGATTGCGAAAATACTGGACAGTTTGCTTAGTCGGCGCCTAAATAAGTACGTCTCGCTCAATGACGGACAGTTCGGCTTCAGACCTGATCTTTCAACCGAGAGTGCTATTTTGTGCCTCAAGCAGACTGTCCAGTACTACACTGCAAGACGGACACCAGTATATGCTTGCTATTTAGATTTGTCGAAGGCTTTTGACCTTGTATCCTATGAGATCCTGTGGAATAAAATGATTTTGAGACTGACTTGCCTCGAGAAATTGTATCGCTTTTTAAGTACTGGTATAATAATCAAAAAACAATGTACGATGGGCAGACTCGCTTTCCGAGGAGTATAGGTTAGATTGCGGTGTGAGGCAGGGGGGGACTAAGCTGTCCAATGCTTTTCAATCTTTACATGAACGGGTTGATTGATGAGGTCAGCAGCACCGGTATTGGTTGTCATATAGACGGAGACTGTGTCAACAATATCAGATACGCAGATGATATGGTGTTGCTGAGCCCATCGAGTGGTGCTCTAAAGAAAATTTTTAATATATGTGAATCCTATATAGCGGCCCAGGGGCTTAAATACAACACTATAAAGAGTGAATTTATGATATTTAGATCGGATAATAAACGTTACACTAATATACCGAATTTTACGTTAGGTGGTACTCCTTTAAAGAAGGTGGAGTGTTTTAAGTAGTTGGGCCACTGGGTCACGGAGGATCAAAAAGACAACTTTGATATTGAAAGAGAGTCCGCTGCAACATGTTGGCTCGCAGATTTGCACGATGTTCTAGTCAAGTTAAAGTTACGCTTTTTAAAGCTTATTGCCAGTCCTTTTACACGTGCAGTCTTTGGGTAGACTACACGCAGAGAGCATACAGCGACCTGCGCATACAATATAATAACGCGTTCAGAGTGCTGAGGGGTCTGCCTCGCTATTGCAGCGCCTCCACCATGTTCGTGGAAGCTCACACGGACGGATTCGCTGCAATCATGAGCAAGCGATATGCATCGCTACTTCGGCGCGTGCGCGGCAGCCCCAGCAGCATCCTGCGTACGCTGGCTGACCGCTGGGACTCGCCGATGTTGGCTCGCTGGATACGGCTACATGCTGTCTTGTAGACTGGCTTATTGCCACCATCGGTGCAATTTCATACTTGTATCGTCGACAATATGTTACTAACACTAGATATACGAAAACATTTACTAACAACTATGGGTATATATATTTTTTTTGTCCGAAATAAATGAATTATTATTAGTATTATTTGTCTAAGCGCGATTAGGTGTTAGGAAATATAAGTAGAACCGTTGTGAACTCAACTGGACAAAATTTAAAGCTGCGAGAAATCGATGTAATCAGATGGCACGAGCCGCTAACCGCCACTATATTCACAATAATATCATGAACTCTTTTATGGCTGACACATAGTAATTTCTGCGGACGATGAGGGTCGGTAAACCTACGTGTAACGTGGACCCTGCAATCGTTTCTATAAGTGATCTCATATTTTTTTCCTTCAACTACCTAAATGCAGGCTTCTGTTAAATCAAGTATCATTTTATTAGCATTCCATGCGACAATCTCATAACTGCACATTTAACTTTTCCCACGTTGCTGATGAAGATATAAAAATATATTGGTAAATCCAATTGGGCATACCTTAAGCGCATTAAAAAAATTACGTATAACATGATTATACGGAATTTTTAAAGTAGTTTAAATACATTTCGACAGCACTATCGGCTTCAACATCCTCGAAAACCATGAAAATGACACCCGTGATGAAAAAATTGATACCTATTGCAGCCGCCATCTTGGATTTACATTTCGACAACCCTATCGGCTTCACCTCTCTCGAAAAGTATGAAAATGACACCCATGATGAAAAAATTGATACCTATTGCAGCCGCCATCTTGGATTTACATTTCGACAGCACTATCGGCTTCAACTCTCTCGAAAACCATGAAAATGACACCCAAGATGAAAAAATTGGTACCTACTTCAGCCGCCATCTTGGATTTACATTTCGACAGCACTATCGGCTTCAACACTCTCGAAAACCATGAAAATGACACCCAAGATGAAAAAATTGGTAACTACTTCAGCTGCCATCTTGGATTTACATTTCGACAGCACTATCGGCTTCAACACCCTCGAAACTCATGAAAATGACACCCATAATGAAAAAATTAATACCCATTGCAGCCGCCACCTTAGATTTACATTTCGACAACCCTATCGGCTTCAATTCTCTCGAAAACCATGGAAATGACACCCATGATGAAAAAATTGATACCTATTGCAGCCGCCATCTTGGATTTACATTTCGACAACCCTATCGGCTTCAACTCTCTCGAAAACTATGAAAATGACACCCATGATGAAAAAATTGATACCTATTGCAGCCGCCATCTTGAATTTACATTTCGACAGCACTATCGGCTTCAACTCTCTCGAAAACCATGAAAATGACACCCAAGATGAAAAAATTGGTACCTACTTCAGCCGCCATCTTGGATTTACATTTCGACAGCACTATCGGCTTCAACACTCTCGAAAACCATGAAAATGACACACAAGATGAAAAAATTTGTACCTACTTCAGCTGCAATCTTGGATTTACATTTCGACAGCACTATCGGCTTCAACACCCTCGAAACTCATGAAAATGACACCCATAATGAAAAAATTAATACCCATTGCAGCCGCCACCTTAGATTTACATTTCGACAACCCTATCGGCTTCAATTCTCTCGAAAACCATGAAAATGACACCCATGATGAAAAAATTGATACCTATTGCAGCCGCCATCTTGGATTTACATTTAGACAGCACTATCGGCTTCAACTCTACCGAAAACCATGAAAATGACACCCAAGATGAAAAAAATTATATCTATTGCAGCCGCCATCTTGGATTTACATTTCGACAACCCTATCGGCTTCAACTCTCTCGAAAACTATGAAAATGACACCCATGTTGAAAAAATTGATACCTATTGCAGCCGCCATCTTGGATTTACATTTCGACAGCACTATCGGCTTCAACTCTCTCGAAAACCATGAAAATGACACCCAAGATGAAAAAATTGGTACCTACTTCAGCCGCCATCTTGGATTTACATTTCGACAGCACTATCGGCTTCAATTCTCTCGAAAACCATGAAAATGACACCCATGATGAAAAAATTTATACCTATTGCAGCCGCCATCTTGGATTTACATTTAGACAGCACTATCGGCTTTAACACCCTCGAAAACCATGAAAATGACACCCAAGATGAAAAAATTTATACCTATTGCAGCCGCCATCTTGGATTTACATTTAGACAGCACTATCGGCTTCAACTCTATCGAAAACCATGAAAATGACACCCAAGATGAAAAAATTTATATCTATTGCAGCCGCCTTCTTGGATTTACATTTCGACAACCCTATCGGCTTCAACTAATAATAATAATAATAATAATAATATAATTTATTTTCTCACCACATTAAATTAACAAAATCGATTTATGACAAAAAAAAGGCACAAAGTAATGTGAGAGACTGATGCCCAAACTAGGCGACGAACCTGTATTTCAGGTCATCAGGTCTCCCTCCCAGTTGACAAATACAAAAGTATGTAATCTTAGAATACATATTTTAATAACCATGATAAGTTATAATTCATTTACTTGTGGTAAGTATTATTATAAGTAAATATTTAATAAATTTAATTTAGTGGATGTGTGTGTGTGTGTGTGTGTGTGTGTGTGTGTGTGTGTGTGTGTGTGTGTGTGTGTGTGTGTGTGTGTGTGTGTGCGTGTGTGTTTGCGTGTGTGTGTGAATGCGAAAATTACAACATTTACACAAGTGTTGCAAAGAGATCTTCTGTATATTTATAGTCCCTTTTCAGTAACCATTCATGGACACATTTTTTTGCTTTTATTTTAGGCAGGGCGTGGATATTAAGTTCCTTGTTAAGTTTATTATACAGGTATCCGCCAAGATAGCAAAAAAATCTCCTAGAAAAGTAGGTACAATGGTTATAATGAGAGGTACATACCCGGTCTTTGCGTCTCGTGTGCTGTGAATTTTTTTGATCATATTTTAATTGAGCATGTTTTTTTAGTACCGTGTATATAATAAATAATTGCCGGACTGTAAGAACTTTGGAAATTTTATAAAGTTGACTGGTTGGAAATTTAAAGGGAAGAGAATTACTTACTTTCAAGATTAACCTTTGCGATCTTTCAAGTGGGAGAAGCGATGATTTGGTAGCTCCACCCCAGCACGTAATACAATATATTATTAAAGATTGGCATAGAGCAAAATAGACAGATTTAATAGTGTTAGAATCTGCTACGCAACGGAGTTTTTTAAATATATATGTTAATTTCCGTATCCTATTTGAAAGTGTATGTATATGCTCATGAAAAGTTAGCTTATCATCCAACAAAATACCAAGGTATTTAATTGAATTTACTTTTTGCAGAGGTGTGCATGAACATGTTAGGCAATTAGGAAAATTGCAAGAATGAGCAGTAATAACATGGTCTGTGCAGGTTGCATATTTATTATTATGTTTAGAGAAGGACAAGTATTTTGTTTTTTCCACGTTGAGGGTTAACACATTATCTCGAAGCCATTTGGACACTCTATTTAAGCCAATCTGAGCGAAGTTAAACACATCTGGCCATGAATCACCAGTAAATAGTAGGGCTGTGTCATCTGCAAAAGTTACAATTTTTCCGTTTACTAGTTTGAGTTTGCAAAGGTCATTAATATAAAGAAGAAACAGGGTAGGGCCAAGAATACTTCCCTGGGGAACACCATAGCAGATGGGGAGCTCATCACTAACGTGTTTATCAATTTTTACGGACTGTGTTCTATCTGTAAGGTAATCTTTGAAAAGCTGCAACGGTACACCCCTTATACCAAGCTTCTCCATTTTATGCAACAATATGGGAACAGAGACCGTGTCAAAGGCTTTGGCTAAATCTAAAAAAATTCCTATTGTTTTCTTTTTTTTCTCAAGGCTTAGTACAATAAATTCAATTAGTTCATGAACGGCATCAGCTGTTGATTTACCAGAACGAAAACCAAATTGATTTGGAGAAAGTATGGAATTCTTTTCAAGAAAAATTTTCAACCTACTATTCATCAGGCGTTCTAGTATTTTAGATAATGATGGTAATATAGATATTGGTCTATAGTTGCTTAAACAGTCTCTGTCCCCATTTTTGTAAACAGGATGAATGAGGGATTTTTTAAAAGCTATTGGGAATATACCATAAGTGAGGGCCAGGTTACATACGTGGGTAAGAGGAGGTACAATAAATGTGTTATTTTGTTTTAGGAAATCACCAGATATTTTATCCCAGCCAACTGCACAGTCACTTCTAAGTATATTTATTACAGATGCAATTTCGGCTTCATCAGTAGGCAAAAGAACCATGGAATGGACTAAGCTATTATTAGTAGAAGAAAGATTCAATTCAGAGTTCTCAAGAATTTTTTCGGCCAGTTGTCTACCAATATTAGCGAAATACGTGTTAACATTATTTACTGATTCTTTTGGTGTGGTACATACTGATAATAGTTGAGTGGAACATGCTTTTGCGGCATTTCTGTTGGTTATTCTATTTATTACCTCCCAAAGTTTTCTATTATTTGCACCTGCATTTCTTATTTCATTTTTTTCATATTCAATTTTTACCTTTTTTAGAAGTTTGTTGCAATAATTTCTGTATCTCGTAAACGTTAACTTAAGTACTTCATTACCCGGCTCTTTTTTCATTTTTTTGTGTAAATTATCCCTATGCTTCATACAACGTAAGAGTCCTGGAGTAATCCACGGCTTTATAATCTTTTTACGACTAGGTAAAACAATATTTTTAGTATTAGCGTCTAAAACTTTCTGTAAGGACTGGACAAGACAATTAGCGGCAATATTTGGATTTTGTGTAGAGTAAACTGAATCAAAATTCATTTTAGCAAGATCAGTTGTAATTCCATTATGATCTGTACGAAATATTGTCAAAACTCTCTCGAAAACTATGAAAATGACACCCAAGATGAAAAAATTGGTACCTACTTCAGCCGCCATCTTGGATTTACATTTCGACAGCACTATCGGCTTCAATTCTCTCGAAAACCATGAAAATGACACCCATGATGAAAAAATTTATACCTATTGCAGCCGCCATCTTGGATTTACATTTAGACAGCACTATCGGCTTCAACTCTATCGAAAACCATGAAAATGACACCCAAGATGAAAAAATTTATATCTATTGCAGCCGCCTTCTTGGATTTACATTTCGACAACCCTATCGGCTTCAACTCTCTCGAAAACTATGAAAATGACACCCAAGATGAAAAAATTGGTACCTACTTCAGCTGCCATCTTGGATTTACATTTCGACAGCACTATCGGCTTCAACACCCTCGAAACTCATGAAAATGACACCCATAATGAAAAAAATAATACCCATTGCAGCCGCCACCTTAGATTTACATTTCGACAACCCTATCGGCTTCAATTCTCTCGAAAACCATGAAAATGACACCTATGATGAAAAAATTTATACCTATTGCAGCCGCCATCTTGGATTTACATTTAGACAGCACTATCGGCTTCAACTCTATCGAAAACCATGAAAATGACACCCAAGATGAAAAAATTTATATCTATTGCAGCCGCCATCTTGGATTTACATTTCGACAGCACTATCGGCTTCTACACCCTCGAAAACCATGAAAATGACACCCATGATGAAAAAATTGATACCTGTTGCAGCCGCCATCTTGGATTTACATTTCGACAGCAGTATCGGCTTTAACACCCTCGAACACCATGAAAATGACACCCAAGATGAAAAAATTGATATATTTTGCAGCCGCCATCTTGGATTTACATTTCGACAGCACTATCGGCTTCAACACCCTCGAAAACCATGAAAATGACACCCAAGATGAAAAAATTGATATATTTTGCAGCCTCCATCTTGGATTTACATTTCGACAACACTATCGGCTTCAACACCCTCGAAAACCATGAAAATGACACCCATGATGAAAAAATTGGTACCTAATTCAGCCGCCATCTTGTATTTACATTTCGACAGCACTATCAGCTTCAACACCCTCGAAAACCATGAAAATGAAACCCATGATGAAAAAATTTATACCTATTGCAGCCACCACCTTGGATTTACATTTCGACAGCACTATCGGCTTCAGCACCCTCGAAAACCATAAAAATGACACCCATGATGAAAAAATGGATACCTATTGCGGCCGCCATCTTGGATTTACATTTCGACAACCTTATCGGTTTCAACACCCTCGAAAACCATGAAAATGTCACCCATGACAAAAAAAAATTATACTACTTGCTTTTAGTGCGTACTACTATTATTTATTCTGTGCTTTTAAATATTGTAATAAAAAAATGTCTTATTATTATTATAATTAAGTATTTAAGAAATTTGGTTATTCGAATATTGTGTATTTGTACAGCGATCTTTTTGAGCCGCTGCAAACAACCGAAACAATGTCCACTCACGAAGGCGACTGAAGCCAAACCACAGAAAAAAAACAAAAAACCAGCACAAACTATATAGAAACACTACCAAACCAGTGGCATACAGTCCATACTATAATTTTTCTTAGAGGTATTATTATGTCATGACAGTTTGTCCATGTTGCAGTAGATGTCGCTTTTTTAAATTTAGCCATGCTTGGCCAATTAAGAATCAAACAAATTAATGAATAGTTTAAAATACAAACAAACCTTGCTAACTTACTATTTTGTTACAAAACAAATTTGTAATTAAATTTTTAGTATAATTTATTTATTTTACATTATTCTCTATATATAATGTACTCTGTGAGCCAAACTAAACTACTCATTACTACTCTGTGGCTGTAGCTTCCCATTTAGAGAAATATTTTTATATACGAGGCTAACAAATCAACGAAAATTTCGCCATTTTGGAGCCGAAAAAAATTAATTATAGCTAAACAAAACAAAACTACACTGCCATTTACATTCAGTGGCTTCCCACATGATAGATGAAGAGATTAAAAAATAGATTGAGTTAAACAATTAATATTTTCAAAAGTTATTGTGTTTACAAGCCACAGGGACATGATAAATCCACACCATAAGCCACTAAAACCCTTTTTTTTATTTAAAAATAGCAATTAATCGATTTAAAAAAAAATATTAATAAGTTCAACAATCATTTATCTTTCTAACAATGTGCTTTTTATATCATTTATATGTATAATATGATTGCTAGATACGATTTTATTCGATAAAATGTTGGAATCTTAATTTTTAGGCGATAGTAGAACATACCTTGCGCTTCCGCTTAAGGTATGCAATACCATTTATTGTATTAAGTTTATGGCAGTTGGCTTCGATGAAGTGAATAGACTTATGATCACCTTAATTCTAAACTATGTTACTCCTATTATTACTCACATCATTAATCATTCATTACTGACTGGGGATTTTCCTTTACTTTGGAGAAAAGCATTTGTCATTCCGCTGCCCAAAATAAATAACTCCAGTTCTTTCTCTCACTTTCGCCCAATATCCATTCTCCCTTTTTATCTAAATTTCTTGAAGCTATTGTCTACAAACAAATTTCTAGTTACATTTTCAAATATAACTTTCTTAGCACATATCAATCTGGTTTCAGGCCTGGCCACAGTACTACCACAGCTCTTTTGAAAGTTAAGGAAGATTCGCGTATTGGAATGGAGAACTTAAAATTGACTGTGTTAGCCCTAATAGATTTCTCTAACGATTTTAATGCTGTAGATCATGATATTCCCCTAGCTATACTTTGTCACCTGGGTTTATCTTCGTCAGCGCGGTACTGGATCTCCTCATATCTTTTGGATCGTTAGCAGGTAATTCAAGTAGGTTAGATTATCCCTGATTGGTGCTCGTTGTCAGCCAGCGTTCCTCAAGGTGGAATTCTCTCTTCTCTCTTGTTTTCGGTCTTTATAAATCCCATTACATCCCACATTCGCAGTTCGTAATATTTGTATGCTGATGACTTACAAATTTATACTCAAGCTGAGGAGGCATGTATCGATGATGTAATTGAGAAGCTCAACTGTGATCTCAATTGTATTTCTAGTTGGTCAAAAAGATTTGGCATTAGGGTTAATTCATCAAAATGTCAGGCTATTGTGGTTGCTAGTCCTCGTAGACTGACTAAAATTGATATGAAAGCGGTACCTCCCATAATATATAATAATGTTATTATTCCTTACACAAAAACTGTTAAAGATCTTGGCTTAGTTATAGACAACACCCTAGTTGGCAACCGCATATATATGAAGTGAGCAAAAAGGTCACGAACTTGGAGGTAAACTGATAGAGAATGCCCTATTTCATTAAGTCCGCCTTTTTGTACTTGGTGTGCAAATAAAACATAAATATATGAATAAATAAATAAAGAAAAATAGTATATACACAGGAATGAATCAATGAAAATTTAATTGATTTTAAAACAAAATTTTTAATTTAATAACCTAAAAGAGTGATAAACAATTAGAGTTTTTTTATTTAAAATGGCATAACATACTTTAGGGACTAACCTATAAAATAATTTTATGAAGATAGCCTTAGTCATAAGAACCCTTATATGATCCGCTCGAGGCTGAGCGAAATTTTTTAATAAGTTTATAGTCTGTTTGTGATATATATTATATTTTGTTTTAGGCATCTTAACCTCAAACTAATTTAATACATATTTAAAAAGAGTTATTAGCTTTTATTTTTATAACATTAGTTTAACACAAATGAAACCAGTGGTTATAAGACATAAGTACGGAGCACATATTAAATGATTCGAATTTTTGTTTTTGTAGATTAACTAAAAATACCATTTTTTTGTAAGTCACTATTATATTTAGATTAAGAATTAAGTAAGTAATCATAATTTTTTCGTGGCATACGATTATTAATCAAAAAAAATAAAAAAATAATATGATCTCGACAAGTTTCGAGTGTAGGTCACAAAAAAATTACCAACAAATTTGTATGCCGATGCATTTTTTATAAAAAATATATATTTTGCAAGTCGCAAAACAAAAATCAGCTTGTTATTAATAAATTTTCAAGTCACCATTCTGACATGTTAAAACTGGGGGTCACTCGGAAGGTACCATTCATTTTGTATGCCACAAGTTTTTCTCAGTTTTCCATCGTATTTTCTCGAAGTATTGATTTTTAGAAACTGTTATTATTTAATTTGGGACACTCATCAAATCGACGTGTTTCGCTCCCTATCGCGCTTTTTCCTCCCACTATCAGAATCGGGTCCAATGATAAAAGTTGGGTGTCTCGTCAAAACGAAGCTGTGTATAAACTTTCCGCCTGTTATTAATCACTGAAATCCCTTATATGTGGGCCCGTGCACTATTAATGTAACACCTATGTACTGACTTACCACGATATTTCTGGAACCATAATGCTCTCTAGGCATTATGGTTCCAGAAATATTGTGATGGACTTGAAATTTGGCAGGAATATTCTTTCGCCGAGTAGAAGTCAGTTAAGAATGGATTTTACGAAATTCCATTTCAGTTCGGGGTTGCGGGGGCGTTAATTAAAAATAAACATTTTCAAATTATAGCTTTTATAGGTATGAAACTTGGCAAGAATATTTTTTTGGCATTTTAAAATCATCCTGAACAGATTTTATGAAATTCCACCGATAAAGAGCAGTACGGGGGCGTTAAAAAACTTTTAATCTATAGGTTTAAAATTTGGCGAAATTATTATTTTTGTCATCCTGAGTTCAGCTAAGAACGAATTATATTAAATTCTATCCACGAAAGTGATATCGTGGGCGTTATGATGAAAGTAAAAAAAAAATTATCTGTTTATATAAAAATCATTTGCTACATTAGTCTCGCTAAAACTCAAAACTGGCTCGACTAATTCTAAAGAATTTTTTTATAGGTTTGGATGACAAACGAGCACACAGTCCACCTGATGGTAAGTGGTTGCTGTGGCCCATAGACATCTACATCGATCCTCGTTTGCGAATCAAAATTCAGATGCGTTGTCACCCGTGAGGACTAAGATGGAATGCCGCTTTTCCAGTAAAATGGGTCTCCGGTTCTCTACACTCACCATTGAAACACAGCAGTGTTAAGCCGCTATTTTACGCTGGTATTCTGTGAGAGCGTGGTCCTTCCCCGGTCGAGCCAAACCATTCGTGCTACAACTATACCAGTAATATAGCTGCAGCATGGCTCTACCACGTATAACATTTTGTGTGTTTGAATGGGTACCTAAATCTAAACTACCCAGTTTAGATTCACAATTAGACCCTGTAGGTAGAGCTGTTGTCAAGTTCTAAAAATCACCCGTGAGAAGCCGGGGAGAATCGCTAGTTATAATACAAACAAATGTGACATGAAAATAACCTTTTTAAGATATTACCAAGAATATCAACGATGCGATGAAGTGGAACGAATAATATCAAACGTGATAAAAGTTTTACGAAGGGATTCATTGTCGTTCTATATCTCGAATCAGCTTTTTAGTTAACCGAAAGGAAAAACGGATGATAAACCGTATTATCGTTATTGTTTACCTTATCTCACGTAACGTTTCGCGAATCAAAGAGCACTCTTTCATGAGAGCTAATATCCATATACAAGTTGTTAAGAAGTAATAGAAGTGCGAAGGAGTATACGAGATAGGTGTCTCGGTGTATTTCATGCAGGAATATTATTATTTACGATTCAATAGATACTTTCAAGTTATTGTGCTCTAATTTTGTTAAGATCAGTAATTACCTATCATTGTGACAGTGATCTTTTTTACGTGGGGAAATCTCCACGAATACTCGACTGCTCTAGGAGAATCAGGTAGGTTATGTCGGATCTTTATCGACTAAAACGCCACAGTTGTTGTGCTTGACGTAAACGAGGGGCATGTTCAGTTTCCTACATGGTACAATGTTAAGTTTTGTTTCATAGAAGTAATTATCATTTATCATATCATTTGATCAACAAGCCCACTACAGTCCAATGAGGGCTAAAAACCTTACGCTCATCAGATGTCGCTAGTTGGAACTTATATGAACTTATTTGTTACGCAGGTGATTAGTTACACTGCTATCATCATTGAAAAGTTGTGATTTGATTATAAGTTTTTCTGTTTCTAATGTATGTGTATACAAAAAACAATACCTCAGTAATATTTTTAACTTTTTAAACAAATTTTTGATTCTTTTACTTTAAGAAATACGTAGTTCGATTTACCAATTTCTAATCTAATTCATTTAACATATAACTAATATATCTGAAAGAAACATTAATTTACACTTTTCTAACGAATTAATCTCCCCCGTTATGAAATCTGTCAAATATTTCACCAGATTATTAAGTTGCGCAGCCCTGGTGGCGGAAAAAGTGGTGGATGCTTTGATTGATGGTAAGCAGTTTCTGTAGGCCATAATCACCTGTCAATATCATCACCATCATAGCAGCCTCGCAAAGTCTGCTGAACATAGGCCTCCCTATAGACTGCTTCATAAGGGAGGGGGATATTTGATTTAATTTTATTTATTATTTTATTATATTCGGAAGACCAACAGCTGTCATAATTAGGATAGATAATAGTAATAACTACAGTAAGCCAATTAAAGGTCCTCACTAATAGATACAAATGTGAATTTACAACAGTGATAAACACGATTCAACACTCAAGAGTATCCAATACTAACAAACTTATGCCAAATGATTGCTACATATAAAAGAAAAATATAAACACGATATAAAAGAAGTAAATCGTTGTGTTGTAACAAACGCATTCATATCTCACTTGAGCTACCAAAAAATGCATTGTTAAGTATGCGCTTGGCTGACGTAGCGCTTATGTTAAACAAATCGAAGTCAAACTCATTGGCTAGCTTGTTAAAATTATTACTCGCTCGCCAAATAAATATATTTTACCTACAATTTGTAGATGCAAACGGGAGACTTTTGTTTGAAGTTTGTTGTGTCTAAGAGGTTTGGCAGGACAGCTAAGATGTAGTTAAGATAAAAGATCAGGAAAGTCAATAGCACAACAAGCTATTTTTTACAGAAAAGTGAGATCAGTAACCTCACGGCGCTTAGCAAAAGGAAGAAGATGATGTTTTTTACAATAATTAATATAATTATCAGAGGTATAGCGATATTCTTTGGTTCTATAGCAGAGGTAACGGATAAACATTCTTTGGATATTCTCAAGTCGAGTTGTCATGCTTGCAAGCGGGTTGGCAACCTATACGTTAAATACGCTGTTCCCATCTTCTGCTTTGTTTCTCTCTGTCGCGTTTAGACGCTGTCGTTAGCGACACCCACGGGATGATACGGAGTAGTGGATATTCTTACACCGCCAATAAAAGGTCTACATTACACCTAAATCTTTCTGAATTAAGAATCATAATGCAAATGCATTGTCACCTCTAACGACTAACGTTGAATGCCTCGTTATCAGTTAAAGTTCCCAGGTTCTTATCACTCACCACACGAAACAACAGCATTATGTTGTTATTTTTTGCTGGTATTCTGTCCAAACGTGGCCGGTCCCCTGTTGCGTAAAATATATCAACGTAAAACAGCAGCGTAATGCTGCTGTTTTATATACTTAGTGTAGAGAAACGGAGATCCTTTTTACTGGAAATGAGGCATTTCATCTCAGTCTTTAGGTGTGACAACGCAGCTGCATTTTGATTCGTAATTGAGGATAAATTTAGATGTCTATGGGCCATTCCATCCACTTACCATCATGTGGACTGTATGCTGTCATCTATATTCTATAAAATATTAAAATATATTGATAGGTTACAAATGCGTTGTCACCTTATGCATTTGTACTGAATAAAATGTAACAACGCATACTGTACGGAATAAAATGGATTTTTTCAAAACCTGTTAGGGACTATACTTGCGATTTTAATATGTCCTTCAGAACATCATTCGGAACTTTTGGACTTAATATTATGTAACAAAACCGGCAGATAAATGGATAGCCATGTAAATCAGTTGGACATAAGTATTTTATAAAGTCTTATAATCCTTAAATAAAATTACTTTTACGGATTTTATGGCGTTTAATTGGGTTATTTTATATTCCCGTCACGGGGGACTGAGGTGATTGACGTCCCGATGTCAAAGTTAACCCGGAGTACCTTCAGCTTTTAATTATTAATTTTGGTCCGATCTACGCAGAATGAACTAACTGTGTCTTGAAGTCTTGCAGTGGTATGCTTGGGTTTAGTTTTAATTTTATGAATTACAGGATCCCAAGCAGGTGGTAGTATCCAGCCTCCCTCTCTATTGAAATTTGGATGTTTTTTAATTTCAATAGCCTCACGTATCATCCTTGGTAGGAATCGATGTTCTTTCGCGAGAACTTGTGGTTTATCAAATCTAATGTAATGGCGGGGGCCGTCTGGGATATGATCACAAACTGCAGACTTTCCAGAACGTTGGTGCTTCTGTTTCAAGAAATAAATCTTATACCATTACCATTTTAACAGTGGTAGAGATAAGCGGTGGCTTTTGCTGTCGCACGGATGGGCCAGCTCGAACTGGGGTGGTACCACGACCTCACAGAATACCAGCGTGAAGTAGAGGTTTACCTCTGCGTTGCGCTTGGTGAGTGCAGGTGGCCGGAGGCCCAATTCCCCCCCCCCCCCCATCAACATGGTAGTGGAATTAAATAAAAGACTACCCCAGGAGGGTACCAGCACCCTTGGAGAATCCCTCGCTGAGCATCCACGACCAAACTATTCCACTCCTGGGCGTGGGTGCTCAGGCTGCCCCGCGTATTCTGGGGGGGGGCGAAATTCCGCTCAATACGAAACCTGCTCGGGGCAAGCGGAGCAAGAAGACAAAGGCAACCCCTGCCACGCTTACCGTGGATTTCTGCAACATCAGGGGACTTCATTCAAACCTTAACGCCGTCCACTACCATCTGGAGATAGCTAAGCCGGCCTTGCTCTTTCTTACCGAGACACAGGTGTCCTCTCCGGATGATACTTCGTATCTCTCCTACCCGGGGTACAAATTAGAACACTCGTTTGTGCCCCGGGCTGGAGTTTGCGTGTATGTCAGAGAGGACATCTGTTTTCGACGCCTCGGTAGTCTTGAAGGTACGGACCTGTCCATCCTATGGCTGCGCGTAGACAGCGACGACCATCCCCGCGTCTACGGGTGCCTCTATAGGTCCCATAGCGGTAATGCCGACACAGACCGACTCATCGACCACGTCCAAATGGCTGCAGACTCCGTGCTACAACAGATCCCATCCGCAGAGATCGTGATACTTGGTGATTTCAACGCCCACCACGCTGAATGGCTTGGTTCTCGTTTAACCGATCATGCGGGTAGATCTGTCTATGACTTTGGTTTGGCATATGGTCTAACACAACTGGTTACTTCGCCTACGCGGATCCCAGATGTGGAAGACCATGTACCTTCTCTGTTGGACCTTCTGCTGACCTCTCATCCGGACGGATATCAGGTCTCCATCGATGCCCCTCTGGGCTCTTCAGACCATTGTCTGATCCGGAGTACGGTGCCACTCACGCTCCAATCGCAGTTGCGATCTACAGTTTGCCGCCGTGTTTGGCACTATAGGTCAGCTGATTGGGACGGGATGCGGTCTTTTTTTGCATCCTACCCTTGGGGGCGGGTTTGCTTCTCGCCGGAAGATCCCAGCGTTGTTGCCGATTCTGTTGCTGATGTGGTACTTCAGGGTATAGAACTTTTTATTCCATCCTCTGTGGTGCCCATCGGAGGCAGATCCCAGCCATGGTTTGGTCGCTCCTGCAAAATAGCATCACGCTATAAGCAGGAGTGCTACCAGGCCTGGGTTTACGCATCAACGTCTCGGGATGTAAACACCAGCGCACTTAAAAAGAAGTATAATTCCGCCTCCAGGTCCTTCAAAAGCGTCATTGCCAAGGCAAGGTCTGAGCACATCGGCAGAATTGGCGAGAAGCTAGTTCGCCTTCCTTCGGGAACCCGTGCATTCTGGTCTCTCGCCAAAGCTGTCCAAGGGAACTTCTGTCAGCCATCTCTTCCATCTCTGCACAGAGAAGACGAATCACTGGCCCATGCCGCAAAGGAGAAAGCCGATCTGTTGAGCTCTCTTTTTGCGTCCAACTCAACTCTAGATGACGGGGGGAACACACCGCCGACCATCCCGCGATGTGAGTGCTCCATGCCGGATGTGCGATTTACACAGCGCTCTGTCCGCAAAGCACTCTTCTCCCTGGACGTCAGCAAGTCGAGTGGGCCCGATGGAGTCCCTCCCATTGTGCTGAAGACGTGTGCTCCGGAGTTGGCACCGGTTTTAACGCGTCTTTTCCGGTACTCCTACTCCCAAGGCGTAGTCCCGAATTCATGGAAGACAGCTTTGGTGCACCCGATCCCTAAAAAAGGCGACCGCTCAGACCCGTCCAACTATAGGCCTATCGCCATCACCTCCTTGTTCTCCAAAATAATGGAAGCCATTATAAACTGCCAGCTCATGAGGTACCTTGAGGATCACCAGCTGATTAGTGACCGCCAGTACGGTTTTCGTCGGGGTCGATCAGCTGGTGATCTTCTAGTCTACTTAACTCATAGATGGGCGGAGGCAGTAGAGTCCAAGGGGGAGGCATTAGCCGTTAGTTTGGACGTAGCGAAGGCCTTTGATCGGGTCTGGCACAAAGCGCTTCTTTCGAAGCTTCCTTCCTATGGGCTTCCCGAGAAATTGTGCAAATGGATCACCAGTTTCCTTGCTGATCGGAGCATCAAGGTCGTAGTAGACGGTGAATGCTCTGATTTCAAGCCTATCAACGCTGGTGTTCCACAAGGCTGCGTGCTATCACCAACGCTGTTTCTTCTGCATATCAATGATATGTTGCTAACTGGCAGCATTCATTGCTATGCGGACGACAGCACTGGTGATGCCTTATATACCGGCCGTGCCAATATTTCTCGCGAAAACGTCGCCGAGTACCGGGACAAACTTGTGTGTGAAGTCGAGTCTTTGCTTAACAAAGTCTCGGATTGGGGCCGACTAAATCTAGTCCAGTTCAATCCCCAGAAGACACAAGTTTGCGCGTTTACCGCTAAAAAGAACCCCTTTGTCGTATCTCCTCAGTTTCAAGGCACTCCCCTTACTGCCTCAGCCAGTATCGGAATCCTTGGCGTCGACATATCGAATAGTGTGCAGTTTCGTGGTCACTTGGAAGGGAAGGCCAAATTGGCCTCTAAAAAGCTTGGCGTGCTCAGCAGAGCGAGACAGTATTTCATGCCGGCACATCGCTTGCAACTTTACAAAGCGCAAGTTCGGCCTCACATGGAATACTGTTCTCATCTCTGGGCCGGGGCACTCCAGTGCCAGCTCCTTCCACTTGACCGCATCCAGCGCATAGCGGTTCGTATCGTCGACGACCGAGTTCTTTCTGATCGGCTCGATACACTGGCACTGCGTAGAGATGTTGCATCTCTTTGCGTATTTTATCGCATTTATCACGGGGAGTGCTCTGAGGAATTGTTCGGACTAATTCCAGCCGCTCAATTTCACCATCGCACATCGCGACAAAACTCGCGTTACCATCCATACCATCTGGATGATTGGCGGTCCACCACTGTGCGATTTAGAAGAAGTTTTCTCCCTCGCACGACTTCCTTGTGGAATCAATTACCACCAGCGAACTTTCCGGACCGATACGACTTAGGAACCTTCAAGAAAAGAGCTTACACCTTTCTAAAAGGTCGGCAACGCATCTGCAATTCCCCTGGTGTTGCGGTTGTTCATGGGCGGCGGTAGTCACTTACCATCAGGTGAGCCGCATGCTCGTTTGCCCCCTATTCTATAAAAAAAAAAAACCATATCACAAGAGCACATGGTACTTCGTAGGTTTATTCGGCCATATGATACTAATAAGATGGCAGTTCAACCATTTTAAGGAAACTTAAACAATAAGACAAACGTATTGCTTTTTTTTAAACCGGATTACAGAAACTTATTAGAACTTGAGTATGAGAGCGATCGCAATGAGTGCTATTATTTGTTACTTATTTGACTATTTTTCCACAACATGATTAATAAAACCCACACAGTAAAAAAAGTACCATGTACGAATTAAAAAAAAGGTTGTTATTACGGCCGGCAGCTGCCCATCCCAGGAGTAGAATCCTTCGCGGCCCATAGACGAAGAAGCTACAGGCAGATGCTGGTCGGGCGTCCTCACGCCACGGGTTAAAAGTCTAATTACACTAAACAATCCGGGGGGAGCGTTACAATTATTGAACAGAGCTTACTTACCTCTATTCAAGGCGACTGGTCCCTCAGGATTCGGTCAGGTCTCGTGTGGATGTATTGTGCTAGAAAGTAAAGGTCAGTGATGTGTATTTGGGTGTGGCTGGTAGTGTTATTGACCTTATTTGACCGTTCCCCCTGCAGCAGTTCGGCCCTCAGCTCCTCTCCAAGCTAAGGTCGCCTTCCGCAGTCACTTTCTTCCTTTGTTACGATTGACTCGCGAAAATGAACCCAGAACGTACGGATCAAAGGTCACCGTTATTTCTAGAATATTAACTACCGCACTAGTAACTAATACAGTCGAATCCACTTATACAGATTCTGCGTTAAACCTAAAGTCCCGGGTAAACTCTCAACACGCGCTACCATTCCCAGTGGTATATTTACTATACGCGCCTAACATAAAATTAGATCTAAGAGCTCCCAAACAAAACGGACTGCCTTCTCTTTCGACGTGAAGAAGACATCTAATTTTTTCGCTCTCGACTCCCACCGTTCAGTAAGCTCGGACGTTCAACACGCACGAACGTCATCCCGTATCAGCCGAGCCGAGAGCCATCTAACGTCGATGCCTGACACCAACGCTTTTGCGTAAACAAACCCCCGTCCCGGACATAAGGATTTAGGTCCGCGAGCAAACCGGTCAGCGGGACAGGGTCGCGACGGCAAGTTGCAAGATCGAATCTACAACCAAACTAGGCCACCCTACGCACCCAATCAGATCTTGCAACCCTGACCAACGCCTCAAAATTACAGCCCCAACGTGGGCTAGCCGGAGAGTTGAACTGGATGCCCTTCCTGGTCATCGCAGCACATAAATAAGTCCTATTTCTAGACAGAAGTCAGACGACCTCCTTCAAACACCTATCTGCGCTCCTATGATTAGTTCCGCAACTCGACCGGATCAGGTCTGCAAACAGCGACGCGACACGAAGCGGCCCAGAGGGACCTTCAAGCTTCAGTGCAGAGAGCACCCCCAAATTCCCCATGAACGTCGTCTGTGGAGAGCTGAACGAAACGCACAGATGGTCCCTAGCAGGTGATCCTATGCTCATATTTCAACTAATTTTTCAAAAGCATCAATGTTCAATTACAGAATTAATTAAAACAAGTAATCACCGATGCACATAGGTCAACTTGGCAAAGTAAACAAAACAATAAACGTAAGGGACAGCCCTATTTCTTATTTCAAATAAATATCTTAGACAGTGCCAACAAAATCTAAACCAAAAGAGAATTGACTCCTATTTCCTTCGGCAACCACAGGGTTATCTAATTTCAACCTTCCTTATCACAAAGCAAAATGATTAAACACTATCACAAACATATACATAATTTTCAAAATAGCGCGCCATTCAAATTTCAAATGAATATAAACTTCCCTTCAGCACAGGCGCGACAATCAAATACAATTACAAGCATACGCACAAGCATTAAAAAAGGGCACACAATTTAATCTCAATTTTCCGTGCCACAACAAACGCAGTGATCAAATGTATTTACAAAACATATGCAGCAGCATTTAAAGGAGTATTTTAAATTCAATTCTTTTAATCACAACCGCTACAATATTAATTTCGCGGAAAACTCAAAGCATTTTAATTTTAATTCAAAGAATTCTTAACTAAGTGCTCGACCAAACCAAATCCAATACCCCTTGAGAGCGTGATTCAACGCTCCAGGGGGCCCTAATCTTCCCACCACCAAGTGGAGGCCACACCGCGTGAACCCGATACTAACAGAGCGCAACCGCTAACAGTCGCCACTCGGGTTGTACGCCCTCACTGAGGCCGTCGGCAACAGAACAGCTTGACAAGTGGACTGTTGACGGCTTAAGGCTCAGTAGAGGCAGCCATGGTGGGAGCTAAGGCGGCAGCTAGCTAGGGCCGCCTCCATCAAATGGGGTACAGTGGTCCACCAGTCGCGGCCACTCAGCTAAAGGGAGTGAGAAGGGTCTAGCGAACTGATGAGTGGCCGTGAAGTTCCTCTCCGCACGCTGAGGGGGTGTGTTGACACCCCCGCCCCTGGGGGAATTACCCCCCGACTGGTCGGGGGAGGGACCCCTTTCAAACCTAGGGGCCTGGTGGCTAGCCGGCGGGCGCCGAGCGTCGCCCGTCAAAGGGCATGGCGGAGCGCCCCCGCCCGTGGGGGTCGAGGGCCTGGCAGCGCCCCGAGAGGAGACGCCGTTCGCACCCAGGCACAGTACGACATTGTGATTGCCCTGGCAATGCAGACAGGGCCGCTGGTGCGGACAGTCTCGCTGGAGGTGCCCTTCCAAACAGGAGTAGCACCAGCGGCGCTCCTTGGCGATAGTTCGCCTCGCCGGAACCGGCTTACTTAATAATTTTGGGCAAGACGTTACCCGGTGATCCGATGCTCGACAATAGGAGCAGGGGGGGTTGACGACGACTTGCCCGGCGGATTTCGCCTCTCACTGGGCACGGCTCGTAAGTCGTCGACGGTGCCCGCCGCGTGCTCGATCTGTCGGCACTGCTCCTCCAAAAACCGCAGCAGGTCATAGAAGGGCGGAATATAGGAGGCCTCGTCCCCGCCGTACTTCTCCTCAAAATGCATTTGAAGGTCGAGAGGTAGACGGGACAGCACGATGCGGAGCAACAAGAAGGCCCATTCGCCTACTGGTAAATCCAGCCGCCTCAACGTATTACAGGCCACCAAGACTGGATCCAACAGGTCCGGACGTAATCGGGCCCGGTCACTAAGCAGCGGGAGGCTCAGAAGCTGCTTAACATGTTCGGCCGCAATTTGCCGGACGTTGGCGTATCTTCTGGCTAGGAGGTCCCGAGCAGTCTGGTAGGCGTCGTCCGACAAGCTCAAATGGCTGACAACGCCCAGGGCCTCCCCTTCCAGTGAGGCCAGGAGGTACGCCATCTTCTGGCTCGGGGTCAAGTCACTCCGGGCGTCCACTAGGCCGTCGAAAAGACCAACGAAGGTCAGCCACTCGGAAAGGACCCCGGAGAACTTTGGCAAGTCCAGAGTTGGGAGTCGTCCCAACAGCTCCGGCTGAGGCTGCTTCCGAAAGGACTCGGGCAGGCCACTCGTCCGAGCTTCACGCGCCTCCTCGGCATACCTGCCTTCAGCCTCGATCAACTCGTCCGTGAGCCACAAGAACTGCTCGTAGTCTGCGAAGCAGGAGTCCAGGACTCCCTTTTCCACATCCGAATCCTCGAGCTCAGCGTAAGCCTCCTCCACTGCAGCCCTTCGAGCATCGACCTGCTCGAACCGCTTCATCAAATTATGGACCCTATCCGGTCGGCCTATCAAAGCATGGGCGCTGGTGGCCCAATGCAACTCAGTCCGCAGGCAACGGATTAGCATCTTGGGCGAGGACATCACTACTAAATACAAATTACGACGCTGCTCGAGCACAATTACAAAAATAACAAATAAAAAATCCAAAAAAAATTAACAGCTAACCAATGCAGTTCCTATCAAATCGAGTTGAATAGAAATTACACAAATAAGAACCGCTATTTATTAAATCAAACACAAGTTAGTACAAAAGATAAGGCAAATCAAATTAACAATAACAAATACTAGTGCGATCAAATCAAGTTAAATTCAAATTACGTAAATACAAATTACCACTCTTTAGTTCAAATACAAATTACAATACGAAAGATACATAACGAAGATACACATCCACAAAAAATCCTTGCCTTGCTCGGAAATCGACCCTTCGATAAGTAATACACCACACCACAACTATCCGCAACGATAATTAACCGATTACGCAAAAATAACCATCTACCTACATGACGCAATCTTCCGCTTGCGCGCTAAACGGGCGCGGTTTTTTAAATTTACCCGCAAACAACAAAGCAAGCTAACAAAGAAAGGAATTTTATTATTACGTATATAATAAAAAAAAAAATATTTTTACGTATTACGGACGGGCGTGATTGTAGACACAAAATTAAACCAATCAACCCAACGCTCCCTGCCACCAAAATTATTTAATTTTTATCAAATACTATGGTCGGTGGATCGACCGGGAATCGATCCCAGCACCGCGTTCTGCTACCAAATATTACGGCCGGCAGCTGCCCATCCCAGGAGTAGAATCCTTCGCGGCCCATAGACGAAGAAGCTACAGGCAGATGCTGGTCGGGCGTCCTCACGCCACGGGTTAAAAGTCTAATTACACTAAACAATCCGGGGGGAGCGTTACAATTATTGAACAGAGCTTACTTACCTCTATTCAAGGCGACTGGTCCCTCAGGATTCGGTCAGGTCTCGTGTGGATGTATTGTGCTAGAAAGTAAAGGTCAGTGATGTGTATTTGGGTGTGGCTGGTAGTGTTATTGACCTTATTTGACCGTTCCCCCTGCAGCAGTTCGGCCCTCAGCTCCTCTCCAAGCTAAGGTCGCCTTCCGCAGTCACTTTCTTCCTTTGTTACGATTGACTCGCGAAAATGAACCCAGAACGTACGGATCAAAGGTCACCGTTATTTCTAGAATATTAACTACCGCACTAGTAACTAATACAGTCGAATCCACTTATACAGATTCTGCGTTAAACCTAAAGTCCCGGGTAAACTCTCAACACGCGCTACCATTCCCAGTGGTATATTTACTATACGCGCCTAACATAAAATTAGATCTAAGAGCTCCCAAACAAAACGGACTGCCTTCTCTTTCGACGTGAAGAAGACATCTAATTTTTTCGCTCTCGACTCCCACCGTTCAGTAAGCTCGGACGTTCAACACGCACGAACGTCATCCCGTATCAGCCGAGCCGAGAGCCATCTAACGTCGATGCCTGACACCAACGCTTTTGCGTAAACAGTTGTCAACCCCTAAAAATTTCAAATTCTAAAAATATCCGGAAACCAATCTGTGGACATGAACTTCTTGCAAAATAATGAATATTTTGTTCTGGATAAATCTTCGAAAAACGCAATTTGAGTGAGTTATAACGAGTTTAAAATAAAACGACTCGCATGTCAAACGCCACACAGAAAAATAATAGTTGGCAAGCCTGGCGTGCCATCCGTACTAAATCGGTTAATTAGTTGGGCAACACTGTTATGTACACCCGTGATCCCGTGGTAATTAGTCGTATACAGAGTTCAACAAACTAATGTTGCCTATTATTATTATTTCAGCGCGCTGCCCACGCTAATGAGTTCTACCTACTTCACAGTATATTTAAAACGCAGCGGTCCTACACCGAATAGGAACTTAATTGAAATTATATTATTAAGTAAAAAAAATCTAGCTTTAAACGAAATATAACTAAACTACTTTAAATCCGCGTAAATAATGACATAACAGAGTAAACGAATGTAAATAAATAAGGTAATAACCTATGTAGACACCTATTTTCTGAATTACGGTTACGTTGGCCAGTCTCAACGGAGACTAGCTCTCTGTGCAAGACACACAAGTGATTTAGTCCGATGTGACGGTTATCGGATACGACCGGAGAAAGATAAGGTGTAGGACCAACATCTTTACGAGCTTTCCGAGTCTCCAGGCTGCTACTGATTGTTTCTTGATAGAAAAATTCAATATTTGTTTCCAGATTTTGCCGCCACTCGAGATTTGAACCCGGTACCTTATAATAAGCAACGGTGTTTACGACCACTAGGTCAACGAGGCAATCATATATTACCAATATAGGTGACCTTTTTTATCAGATTGTGTAAAATTATTTATTTAGAATATATTGAGTTGCTGACACTGGTACTCTGTTGTAACAACACAAGTACGGAACTTATTACTCTAGAGCAGTGGTTCCCAACCAGTGGTCCGCAAGAGCTTAAATATGGTCCGCGAAAGATTTAAATATTTTACCTATCTAATTGTTTTAAATAGCATATTTATTATTACACCGCGCATCACGTTGGTAAGTACCTACAATCTTGTACAATAAAATAAATACACAGATAATACTGTTGAATGAATGCTTCTATTTAGTTTATTATATGATTATGTTAAAAGTTGTGATTATAATTTATTGTTAGATTACCACAGTTTTTTCGTTCACTTCGTGGTCCCTGCTAACTACAAAAAGCTCAAAGTGGTCCATTGTCAAAAAAGGTTGGGAAACCCTGCTCTAGAGCAAGTGGAGGTACCAAAGTTGCGTGAATAATACATTATTTCTATCACACGTTCGCAAACAACATTGCACCGTCAGGGGACCGCTATTGTTGTGATTAAGTATTGAACAGCCTTTGTAATGGAACCATATGTAGTTGACTGCAAGTAGATAGTAGATAGGGTTGACGACCGCAGTGGCTTACCGATGAGTTGCAGCGTTGGGGGCTTTGGGTTCGAATCCCGTAAGGAACAAGTACTTGTATAGCCTATTAATAATTGTCATGGTCTGGATGTTTGACCTTGTGAAATTTATGTATGTAAACTTGTCATCACAATTCAGGAGATATTCCTATTCCTAAAATATATTAATAGGTTACTAGTAAGTCGCCTTGTGTTGATGTTTACATTGCAAAGTACAGACTATATACGTCTCATAGTTCTCTTATTTCTGATAAATTTATGGAATGATTGACTGTGTAGTGGCGGTGTAAAATATACACTACAACGTATCCTCCTTCGGCTGACGTAAGATGTGACTGAAGGAACAAAACAGGATATGAGCAGAAGCATCTTCATAATAATATTAAGATAATTTAAAATTAAAAATTTTGTACAGCCGACTTCAATATAAGCAACTTCAATATAGGTTATTTAAGAATAACTCAATAATCATTGGTCTGACCTTGATAAAATTCATATGGGACCACACGAGAACTATCAGCTTTCATATAAAAAAATAATCATCCAAATCGGTTCACCCAGTACAAAGTTATGAGGTAACACACATAAAAAAAACATACACCCGAATTGAGTACCGTCTCCTTTTTGGAAGTCGGCAGAAAATGAAAAATATTGCTAACTCTGCCAAGCGTAGTAACTATGGCGAATCCCCCCACTAGCCCATCTTAGGGGAAGCCTATGTTCCGAAGTGGACTTTTGATATAATAATGATGATGATAACAATTGTATATCTGTATAAAACTGGCCAAGTGCGTGTTAGGCCACGCACAATGTAGAGGTAGAGTTCCGTAGTTGCCCGTCGCAATACGTGCTCTTTCTTGATAATGAGCATAATAAGTGAGTTAGCGGTTTGACCGCTATAACGACTAAAAATGGTCCACACATGACTCTAATGAAAAATACCACTTTAAAGCTAGATATTTCACAAATGGACCTCTGAATCGAAAAGATGTTGTTCCACATCCTCAGTGTTTTGACAGACCTATCCAAATATACCCCACATGGTGGGATAGACGGGTAAAAATATGGGAAATACCTAAAATTAAATATATTTTTTTAAGATTTTATTTCACAGTTTGCTAGGCGAGATTATTATCTAAAACTATGCCAAATAAGCGATTTGTAGCACCTATGGTATCCGAGCAAAACCGCGGACGGACGGACATGGCGAAACTATAACGGTTCCTTGTAGTGTAAGTTTTTTTTATAGGATAGGGTGACAAACGAGCACACAGTCCATCTGATGGTAAGTGGTTGCTGTGGCCCATAGACATCTACATCTATCCTCGTTTGCGAATCAAAATTCAGATGCGTTGTCACCCGTGAGGACTAAGATGGAATGCCTCTTTTCCAGTAAAATGTGTCTCCGGTTCTCTACACTCACCATTGAAACACAGCACTGTTAAGCTGCTATTTTACGCTGGTATTCTGTGAGAGCGTGGTCCTTCCCCGGTCGAACCGACCCATTCGTGCTATAACTATACTACTAATATAGCTGCAGCATGGCTCCAACACGTATAGAAAGCCGAAAAAACACTACAGTTGCCAAATCGCTCGTGAATAATAATAATAATAATAATAATGTCTTCCAGACCGAATTTCGGCCACGGCGGCCAGTTTCAACGAAGACTAGCCATCGGCGCAGGACAGGATTATAGTGCCCAGGTGTATGCGCAATCACAGGTGCACTCTCTATTCCCTCACTCTCATAGCCCGATGGGACGGTAAACCGACACGACCGGAGAGAGATCAGGCGCAGGACCAACGGCTTTACGTGCTTTCCGAGGCACGGGGGTGAAACACCGCCAACTTCCCGACTTCGGGCAGCTACTGAGAATTTCTTGATGGAAAAATTCGATAACTGATTTTTTGGCCCGACCCGGGATTCGAACCCGGGACCTCATAATCAGCAGTCGCACTACTACAACCACTAGACCAACGAGGCAGTCGTGAAGAATGACAACTATGGCAAACACTGCCCCATATATAACTTCATGTTTATATTATCTTCGAATTGTAATAAAACCAAGAGCGGGAGCCAGGAAACTCACAGCACAGGGAAATCTACTTTGGGCTCCTGTCCCCCGCAACAATTAAAATTGCTTTAGCCATTTATTTCCGCTCCAGTATGAAGATTTGAGATGGTTTGTATGACGTTTACTAAGGTAGTTAGTTAATACTTACTTACTTACTTATCGTCACGCACAATCCCTGACGGGGTAGCCAGAGAGAACAGATCGCCAAGTGTCACGATCCTTACATACCTCTTTCGCTTCTTTCAGATTCATCATCTTCTTCATACATGCACGTCTAGGTATCCGAGTACTCTTGACCCTCCCCTCTTCGAGCAATTTGCTCACATGGTCTTCGAAAGTTAGTCTCGGTCTACCTCGACACCTTTTAATATTAACTTTCGCGCTATATATTTTCTTCACCATTCGGTCTTCACTCATTCGCTCAACGTGCCCAAACCATCGAAGCACGCCCTTATCAATTTTTGTGATAAGGTCATCTTTCAAACCTGCCATATTGCGAATCTCTTCGTTTCGCTTTCGGTCAGCCATGGTGACGCCGCACATTTTACGAAGAGATCGCATCTCCACTGCATTCAACTTGCTTTTATGCTTCTTCTGGCATACCCAGGTTTCGCTGCCATATAACAAAGTCGGTACCAACACTGCGTTATGTATTGCAAGGCGTGCACTCTTCACTACGCCTTGCCTTTTGACTAACGCAGTCAGGGCACCATTGACTTTGTTCCCGGCAGCGACACGCCTGTCCACATCTAAATCACATCTTCCATCCCGGCTAAAAGCACTCCCCAAGTATACAATTTCATTTACCTGTTCTAGACATTTCTGATTTACCCATATTTCACACTTCGTTCTCTCTTCGTCCCTTTCAAATACCAGAACCTTAGTTTTATTAGCATTCAAGCGGAGACCTTTAATTTCACATTCCTCTTTCATACACGTGACTAATGCCTGCAGTTCTGCCTCTGATGGTGCAATAAGCACTGCATCATCAGCATACAGCAGACAATTTACTTTAATGTCACCCAATTTCACACCCAAACAGCTATCTTTCAGTTTCTGTAAACAGCTGTCGAGATACAGTATGAACAGCCAGGGAGACATGACACAACCCTGTTTTACGCCCGTTTGGACGCTAAACATGGGTGACAGGTCATGCCCTACCCGCACACAGGCTTTACAGTCACAGTAAAGTGACTGCACAGCCCTTAGCAATCGACCATCCACACCATACCCCGGCAACAGTTCCCACATTTTCTTCCTTACAACCTTATCAAATGCTTTCTCAAGATCCACAAAAGCACAGAAAATCCTCTGGTTAGCAGCCAGAAGCTTTTCCGTGATCATGCGGAGAGAAAACATTTGATCCGTGCATCCTCTTCCAGGTCTAAATCCGCATTGTGCCTCCCATAGAAATCTTTCCGATTTCTCTTGCACCCTACGTGTCAAAACCTTCGAATAAACTTTACTTGCTAAACTGGTCAAGCTGATCGCCCGATAGCACCCGCAGTCAAAATGTGAACCTTTACCTTTATATAAAGGCACAATGACTGCGGATCGCCAATCATCCGGGACATCCCCCGTCCGCCAGCACAAATTGCACAGCAGATGAAAGCTGTCCCAGACGCGAGGCCCACCATACTTGACCATTTCAGCAGTAACTCTGTCTAGTCCCGCAGCTTTACCACATTTCAAACTTCGAATCGCATGTTCAATCTCTTTCATACTGATGACCTCAGTGTCATCGAGGTCCGGGTCTGGCGTACCAGTCTCGACGTCATCCCCGGATCCCTCACTAAGATCATCACACGCATACATTTCTCTATAAAATTCGCTCCATCGCTGCATGACGTCCGATTTTTCTGAGAGGACGTCATTAGTTCTCGAAAGCACTTTGTTCATTCTTAAGGCCGTCGCACCACTTCGGGTCCTTCCAACCTCTTTCCAGAAGAGTTTGGAGTTCTCCTTAAAGTTGTGCGACAACCTTTCGTCCGCTTCCATTCTACACCTTTCACGCACTTCCTCAATCAATGCTTTCGTGTGAACTTTCTGCAGCTTATATCTTTCTTTCATCTTCTCTCTCATATCCTTATCATTACTAGAGGCCAAGTAGTCTAACCATGCTTTCTTCTTCTTCTTTACAGCTTCTTTCACTTCATCATTCCACCATGCATCTCTTCTTTTACTACTGCCTCTTTTAATCGTTCCACACACTTCTTCCGCTGCACTTACCATTCCATCCCTAAGGTTCTAGTTAGTTAATGGTTTCTTTTATAACTTTGGGAGTGCTAAGAATATCCGGTGGAGGTTCGCTTGCCACCTAAGACGACTTGACCTGGCAACATAAAACGCACGCACCCTGAGGACTGACGAGAAGATCCTGGAGCTGAAAGAAGAGATAAACAAGTTGCGCTGGAATATAATAGGATTATCTGAAGTACGAAGAGAGGGGGAGGACACCGTAATCCTTGAATCCGGCAACTTGTTCTATCACACCATCTGTCACAAAAAGGTGTTGGATATATCGTCCACAAGTCTCTCGTTAACAACGTTGTAAGCATTGTGAGTGTGCCGACGAGGGTTGCGTACCTTATATTCAGAATCACCAAACGGTATTCGCTGAAGGTCATACAGGTTTACGAACCAACTTCGGCACATCCGATGAGGAGGTTGATGAAATGTATGAGGATATATATAGAGCCATGCATTTCTCCAAAACCCACTAGACGGTGTTAATGGGCGACTTCAACGCAAAACTAGGCACAAGAGAGAACGGTGAGCTGAAAGTAGGGAAACCGGAATAGGGTAATGGAACTCAAGAGCCAACAGCTGGCTGAATTCATGGAGAAAGAGAAACTCTTTATGATGAACTTTTCTTCTAGAAGCGGCACCACAGGAAGTGGACCTAGTCGAGCCCCGACGGTTCGACAAAAAATGAAATTGATTTCATTATGATGACCAGACGATAACTGTTCACGTTCACGTCTAATGAAGTCAATGCTCCGTCCCCCTCGTGCTCTAATCCAAATTCCCGAAACCTTTTAGCTCGAGCTACAAAACCGTTTTCAGTGTCTAGAAGATAGCAATGCAGTGATAAGTGATTTCATTTCATTCATTTCATAAGCTTGTGAACTGACTGTTGTGACTGTTCATGCGGTCGGAGTTAAGTTTAGCAAGACCCGCCGCAGAAGAACACAAAAAGTTTCCGATCACACTCTTAATCTTATGGCTGTTAGACGGTAAATGAAGCTGCAGTCTTCAGTAGATTTGACAGCATACAGGCAACTGAACAGACAGATCTCCAAAGGCATGCGGCCGGACTTACGCAACTTCAATACAGATTGTATTGAAGAAACGATCGAACGGAATCAAGACTCCATAGTCTTTGCCAGAGATCTGTCTGCCAGAAAGAGCCACTACTTAACTATCAAAGCTGAAGACCGAATATGGAAGCATCGTTTCCGGGACACCTGAGATTTTGAGTGAGATTGAGAGGTTCTATGGGCAACTGTACACGTCATCGTTGCAGCCACGTGCAAGTGTGAGTAACGATCCAAGAGCAAGTCTTATCTGACACTATTCTGATGATATTCCAGACATCAGTCTGAGCAAGATTAGAATGGCTCTCCAGCACATTAAAAAGGGCAAGGCCCCAGGCGAGGATGGAATTACAGCGGAACTTCTTTAATTAGGTGAAAAAAGGTACTTGTAGTCCTTCAGAAGCTTTTTAATTCCGTCCTCCATGGTGGCACTACACCGGAGGCGTAGAGCAGAAGTGCGGTGGTCTTGTTCTTTAAGATAGGTGACGATGCTCTCTTGAATAACTACAGACCGACTTCCCTTCTGAGTCGTGTCTACGTTCTGTTTTCGAGAGTCATTACGACTTGTCTCGCATGCAGACTTGACGACTTCCAGCCTCCCGAACAAGCCGGTTTCCGAAAAGGTTTTTGCATCATAGACCACATACAATACCACATACCCTTCGGCAAATTGTACACAAGTCCGAGGAGTACAATTTGCCACTATGTATGTCTGGCGTATGTGAACTATGAGAAAGCCATTGATTACGTCGAAATTTGGGCGGTGCTGTAGTCCCTTCAGCGGTGCCAAGTTGATTGTCTGTATATCGAAGTTCTGAAGTGTTTGTACAGTAGGGTTACGATGGCTATCCGAGTACAAAACCAAAGTAGGAAACCTATCCAACAGAGAGGTGTAAGACAGGTGTTACGGCCAGCAGCTGCTTATCCAACAATAGAGCCCCCGGGGGCCCATATACGGAGAACCTACAAGCAGATGTTGGTCGGGCCTGCTACAGGCCAAAGGTGAAAAGCTTCTAATTACAATAAACAATTAGGGGGGAGCGTTACATTCTAATAAAGGGAGCTTATTTACCTCTATCCAAGGCGACTGGTCCCTCAGGATTCGGTCAGGTCGCGTGTGGATGTATAGTGCTAGGAAAGTAAGGGTTAGTGATGTGTATCTGGGTGTAGCTGGTAGTGTTATTGACCTTATTAGACCGTTACCCTCTGCAGCAGTTCGGCCCTCAGCACCTCTCCAAACTACGGTCTCCTTCCGCAGTCACTTTCTTCGTTTTCTACGATGACAGTTCTTTAACTCTGTCGTACGATTAACTACCTTACAGAAGCCACTAACTCTCGTTTGTTATAAGCTTAACACGCGCGACCGGATCAAAGGTCACTACCGTTCCGCGTGGCAACAGTTATTTCTAGAACATCAAATGCCGCACTAGCTATTATTGTCGAATGCACTTATACAGATTCTGAGTTAGATACAATAAGTCCCGGGTGAAGCTAACAAGAAGGAATGCGCGTTACGCATTCTAAAACCGTGTATTTCCTAGATGCGCGTGTCGTATTCCGCTTCCGACTTCCCGACAAAAATAGACCGCGTGCTATCTCTCGCCGGGATGAATTTGGACTCCTAATTTTTCTAGCGCGTTCTTGACACCCACCGTTCAACGCGCTTGGCTGAACTTCATCCCGTATCGCGCAGAGCCGAGTGCCATCTAACGTTGATGCTTGACATAAGCGCTTTTGCGCGAACAACAGGGTAATGTTATATTCCCGAAACTCTTCACTGCTGCATTATAAGAGGTGTTCAAGATTCTGGACTGGAAAGGATACGGTATTAATATCAACGGCGCTTACATCATTCACCTTCGATTTGCTGACGATATAGTATTTATAACAGAATCGCTGGAGGACCTAAGCACTATGCTCAATGACCTATATAGTGCTCTATAATAGTGCCTCTCAACGGGTAGGTCTTAAGATGAACATGGACAAAACAAAGATCATGCATAACGTCCATTTCACACCTATGCCGGTAGTTGTTGGGAGCAGTAAGCTCGAAGTTGTTGACTAGTATGTTTACCTGGAACAAACGTCCAACTAGGTAAGTCCAACTTCGAACGAGAGGTCAATGGACGGATTCAACTCGGCTGGGCAGCGTTCGAGAAATTAGGGTACATTTTCTCGTCAGGTATACCTCAAAACTTGAAAACGAGGCTGTAAAAAAAGTACCTGTTGCCAGTGATGACCATGGCACTGAGACGTGATTCTTTTCTGGCCGATGAGGAAGCTCAAGGTCGCTCATCGAGCTATGGAGAGGGCTATGGTCGGAGATTTTTTGCGCGATTAACTAAGAAATGAGGATATCCGCAGTATAACCAGAGTGACCGACATAGCCCAACGGATAAGTAAGCTGAAGTGGCAAATGGGCCGGCCATATAGCATGAAGAACCGACAACTGATGGGTAAAAAAAGGTTCTCGAGTGGCAGACTCGTACCGGCGGACGAAGTGTAGGGCGTCCTCCCACTAGATGGAATGACGACCTGGTAAGATATGTAGGAAATCGATGGATGCAGGACCGTGCTTTGTGGCTTCCTTGGAGGAGGCCTATGTTCAGCAGTGAACTTGTGCAGGGCTGTAATGATGATGATAATGATGATTATAATTTTAAATTCAATGTCGTAAGAGGCGCCAGAGGGAAACTGAAACAGGAGATGGGCAGCAGCGGCTTCGTGATAACAACTCGATAAAATGCAATTCAATTTTATCCAAACTAAACTTTTCATATACATGTTTATCATAAAGACACTTTCAAATTCATTTTATAATCCGAACTGTCTCTAGAAGCAATAACGAGAAAAGGAGATCATGTCAAAACATAAAAGTTAAAAGGGGTCTCAAGTTCTTTTCGCTTTATTGTTGTGTCAACAAAGGAGTAAAAATTCAAGCTAAACTTCACGGTTAAAACACTTCTCGTTCAAAAGATATATCACTTGTCTAAACTAAAAGATTTCTTGTTGAAATATTATACATACTTAAGACTTTTTAAAGAAAAATGTAAAAATATTTCACAAATTTATTTGGAACCTCGTACTGGTACCACAATGATAGATGTCTCCGCGCTAGATGGAACAGCGATCTAATATTACATGCAGATTGTCGATAAATGCAGGTCGCTCAAGATCGTGCTTCGTGACTTGTAATAATGATGAAGATATTGTATAGTTCACAAAGTAAGTATTAAAAGTGTTTCTCTTTCTTAATATTTTCCACAATTTTAATTGTCCTAAGCACTTGACACATTTTGATAGCGGTTGCCGCGGCCAACAACGGCTAAAAACTTTTATCGTCATATCATTACAGCCCTTCACAAGTTCACTGCTGAACGTACGGAGCATACGGAATGCCACAAAACATGGTTCTGAGCCACCTCCATCTAATCTTCTAGTAGCGGGTTTCTAACGGATTGCTTTTGGAAGAAAGAGTTCTTTTTTTATATAAGCTACTAAGCCAGCGCTTATCTACGATCCCACCTGATGGTAAGTGGTGATGTAGCCTAAGATGGTGAAGCGCACTGACTTAACAAAAGCCTATTCACTCCTGCCTTGAAGACACCCACACTGTAATCGGATGTAAAGACAGATGCTGCCAACTTATTCCACTCCTTTGCTGTACGCATGATGAACGACGTGGCGAACCGTTTGGTTCGAATGCGCGGTAAGTCAACAACGAAAGGTTGGAGACTGACCGAACGTCTGGTTGTTCGATGGTGGAAGGGAGAGGGTGGAATTAAATTATGTAATTCCTGCGCACACTCTCCGAAATGCATCCTGTAGAAAACCGAAAGGCTAGCTACTTTACGTCTGTGTTCGAGGCTGGTAAGATTGTTTTTAACCAAATTCGGGTCACCAATAAGCCTCCTAGCACGCCTTTCTATTGAGTCCAAAGCTCCTAGGTGGCATTTTGCAGCACCAGCCCATATATGGCAGCAATACTCCATGCACGACCGGACTTGCGCTTTATATAAAGTAAGCAGCTGTCCCGGCGTGAATTATCGCCGCACCTTTGCAAGAACTCCCAGCTTCCTTGCAGCTGCTTTGGCCTTGGACTCACTGAACCGCCCAAAGTTCAAATTGGAGGATATTTCAAACCCTAACAACTGAAGGCGGTCGGTATATTTCAGTGATACATTTCGGAAAGAAGGAGCTAAGGTGAGCTGGCTCCTTTTTGGAGTGAAGAGACACGCTTGTGTTTTTGAGGCGTTGAACTTCACAAGATTGGCATCGCCCCAATCGGAGACTGCCTGTAATGTGAGATTCACACGCTCCTCCATAGCTTCTCTTTCGGACTGGATTTGATCCCGACTGGCCCGAGGACTTGGTTGGTATCTCTCAACAACTGTGATATCGTCTGCATACCCATAGATACCGGGCATAAGCAGATCATTTATATGCAGCACGAAGAGAGTTGCGGAGAGAACGGACCCCTGAGGAACACCGGCGTTAGTCGCCATAGGATCGGATGTGCAGCCATCGACGTCGACCCGGAGAGACCGTTCACTCAGAAAGTCCTTTACGCATTCAATCATACCAGGGGATAAGCCGTACGCTGGAAGCTTACCCAAAAGGCTATTGTGCCAAACTCTGTCAAATGCCTTCGAGACACCAAGGGAAACAGTAAGTGCTTCCCCAATGTTCTCGAGTGCCTCGCCCCATACGTGTGTGGCATACGCTAGAAGGTCCCCAGCTGATCGATTTCGGCGAAACCCATATTGCCGGTAGGTATGCCATTAAGCGGGCATTCAATATACGCTACATAATCTTGCAGAGTATGGAGGTAATTGAGATTGGACGATAATTGGCAGGGTCGGCGCGGCTGCCTTTTTTTGGAACAGGCTGCACGTTGGCCAGCTTCCAGGATTTTGGCACTATTCCAGTACTAAAGTTCCTCATAAAAAGTGCCTTCTTCCCCATGATGTGAGCCCACTGTTGACCCCTTAGTTTCTGTTATACTTCCAAATCTCTCTATTTTCAAATTACTGTCGTTTCTTGTACGAAATTTTGCATTTATCATTCACACCCCTTATTGGGTTTTGGAGAAATGCATGGCTTTAGAGATATCCTCTTGCATCTCCTGCACTTCCTTATCGGTATGTGCTAAGGTTGAAAGATATTCAACGAATACCGTTTGTTGATTCTGAGTATAAAATGCGTAACCCTTTTCGATAAACTCCTGATCTTGATCACGTTGTAAAGAGAGCCTCAATGACGATAAATCGGATACCACGTTGGGGCAAATTGTCGCTCTCTAGGTGATAAAACAAGTTGCCGGATTCAAAGATTATTGGTCCTCCCCTTCTCTTCGGGCTACAATCCTATAATATCTTAATGTAACAATAAAGCGTTGAAATCGATTTTTTAAATAAGTGGCCTTTGTTGATTATCTTAAATTTAAATAACGCCACATTAATCCCACCAAGGGGACACCGGTAGGCGTATTACGTATCTTGCAGAAGGCTAGCGATAGCGAAATTAGAACAATAATTGCTGATAAATCGTAGATTCGTATTATGTATCAGCAATAACCAAGCTAACTAGCGACAGCGCTGCCTTGTAGTCGCTAGTTAGCTAGGGCTTGGTTATCGCTGGTCGAAAAATACGTATCAGCGATTTATCAGCAAATGTATCTGCGATTTATCAGCAATTTTTGTTTTAATTTCGCTATCGCTAGCCTTCCGCAAGATACGTAATACGCCTACGGGTCAGCATGTCTGGTCGTTAGTATGTAGTAAAACGAATCGAAAACGAAATGTTTCTTGTTTAAAGGAATCTAGTGTAAGTGGGATAATAGTTAACTAGAGGAGGATTTATTTGTGGTTATTAGGATCAGAAAAGTAAAACACTGGTTACTCTCCTTTTAATTTCGTTCCGTTCGTCTATCCTTGTGTCGCAGGATAACTTGGTTTCCGTACGAATTAGTTAAAAAAATAAGTTTATTATTTCGACAGTAAAACTTAAGGAAAATATATGCGTATATGTTACTATGTAGTTTGCCGATACATTAGCAGGTGATACAAAAATAATCTTAAAAATATCACTTCTAGAATATTTTCGATTAAAGTTCCAACTAGTAAGTAAGTAAAAACAAAGTCGTATAATAGTCGAACAACGTTGATGTTAACGTTGACGTGATATCAACTTTAATCGCGAGTGTAAGTTGGATATACTGTAGATACCAATTTGTCAATTTTTTTGTCAATTTTGTCAATTTTCTTTGTTAAAAAAACGTTACCCCCATACTAGGATTTTCTCCTGTGTCGTGGAGGCAGTTTACAAACATAAATTGCACGAGGACAAACATCCAGACGCGGGACAATTATTTGTAGGTCATACAAATACTTGTCCCGTGCGGGATTCGAACCCGCGGCCCCCAGCGCAACAACTCATTGTTAAGCCACTGTGCCATGGAGCCGTCTATATGTTATTCAAATTATACATTTGAATTTCGAACTATATATATTTTTCCTAAACTCAACGTCAAGCGTGCCCTATATAGTAGTATCTATTATCTATGGTCAAGCGAGCAGCGAGCGCGAGGCCAAACCGTAACTGTTTTGTTAAAAAAACATGTTTCTTAAATAAGTGATAATAGATATATTGCATGCCGAGCGCAAAGCGCGTGGGTATGTTCTACTAACGCCTAAAAATCAAAATTCCACCGTTTTGTCGCATGAAATCGTATCCAGCAATCATATTACACATATAAATGATATAAAATGCTCATTGTTAGAAAGATAAATGATTGTTGAACTTATTAATATTTTTTTAAAATCGATTAATTGCTATTTTTAAATAAAAAAAGTGGTTTTAGTGGCTTATGGTGTGGATTTATCATGTCCCCAAGGCTTGTAAACACTATAACTTTTGTAAATATCAATTGTTTAACTTAATCTATTTACTAATCTCTTCATCTATCATGTGGGAAGCCACTGAATGTAAATGGCAGTGTAATTTTGTTTTGTTTAGCTATAATTAATTTTTTTCGGCTCGAAAATGGCGATATTTTCGTTGATTTGGTAGCCTCGTATAGAATTATTTCTGTAAATGGGGAGATGCAGCCACAGAGTAGTTTACTCACTAACTCAGTTGGCCATCGCCATAGATTACTGTATATATCAGTTCGCCGCACTAGCTTGCTACATTTATATTTATCTATGGTTCGCCGTCAGTCGCCGTCGTGAGTGGACATTATTTCGGTTGTTTGCAGCGGCTCAAAAAGATCGCTGTACAAATACACAATATTCGAATAACCAAATTTCTTAAATACTTGATTATAATAATAATAACAGATTTTTTTTATTACAATATTTTAAAAGCACAGAATAAATAATACTACGTACTAAAAGTAAGTAGTATCAATTTTTTTGTCATGGGTGAAATTTTCATGGTTTTCGAGGATGTTGAAACCGATAGGGTTGTCGAAATGTAAATCCAAGATGGCGGCCGCAATATGTATCAATTTTTTCAATATGGGTGTCATTTTCATGGTTTTCGAGGGTGCTGAAGCCAATAGTGTTGTCGAAATGTAAATACAAGGTGGCGGCTGCAATAGGTATAATTTTTTTCATCATGGGTGTCTTTTTCATGGTTTTCGAGAATGTTGAAGCCGACAGTGCTGTCGAAATGTAAATCCAAGATGGCGGCAGAAGTAGGTACCAATTTTTTCATCATGGGTGTCATTTTCATGGTTTTCGAGGGTGTCGAAGACGATAGTGCTGTCGAAATGTAAATCCAAGATGGCGGCTGCAATAGATATCAATTTTTTCATCTTGGGTGTAATTTTCATGGTTTTCGAGGGTGTTAAAGCTGATATTGCTGTCGAAATGTAAATCTAAGGTGGCGGCTGCAAGGGGTATCAATTTTTTCATCATGGGTGCCATTTTCATGGGTTTCGAGGGTGTTGAAGCCGATAGTGCTGTCGAAATATAAATCCAAGATGGCGGCTAAAGTAGGTACCAATTTTTTCATCATGGGTGTCATTTTCATGGTTTGCAAGGGCGTTGAAGCCGATAGTGCTGTTGAAATGTAAATCCAAGATGGCGGCTGCAATATATATCAATTTTTTCATCATGGGTGTCATTTTCATGGGCTTCGAGGGTGTTGAAGCCGATAGTGCTGTCGAAATGTAAATCCAAGATGGCGGCTGAAGTAGGTACCAAATTTTTTCATCATGGATATCATTTTCATGGTTTTCGAGGGTGTTGCAGCCGATAGTGCTGTCGAAATGTAAATCCAACATGGCGGCTGCAATAGATATCAATTTTTTCATCATGGGTGTCATTTTCATGGTTTTCGAGGGTGTTGCAGCCGATAGTGCTGTCGAAATGTAAATCCAACATGGCGGCTGCAATAGATATCAATTTTTTCATCATGGGTATCATTTTCATGGTTTTAGAGGGCGCTGAAGCCGATAGTGCTGTCGAAATGTAAATCTAAGGTGGCAGCTGCAATAGGTATAAAGTTTTTCATCATGGGTGTCATTTTCATGGTTTTCGAGGGTGTTGAAGCCGATAGTGCTGTCGAAATGTAAATCCAAGATGGCGGCTGAAGTAGGTACCAATTTTTTCATCATGGGTATCATTTTCATGGTTTTCAAGGGTGTTGAAGCCGATAGTGCTGTAGAAATGTAAAGCCAAGATGGCGGCTGCAATAAGTATAAATTTTTTCATCATGGGTGCCATTTTCATGGGTTTCGAGGGTGTTGAAGCCGGTAGTGCTGTCGAAATGTATTTAAACTACTTTAAAAAAAATCCGTTTAATCATGCTATACGTTATTTTTAATGCGAAGGCATGCTCAATTGGATTTACCAATATATTTTTTAAAATTTATAAAGCGTCCCCTCAGATCGCATCTTTGGTAGTATGGTCAGAATTTTTTGCAATTTAATAGTGATATTGGTGATGTTAACGCCAGAATATAACGTTTAGAAACTAAAGATAAACTGTTCGACCTTCGATCCTTATTCCAACACTTACTCCGACACTGTGTGGTGACGGTGAAAGCAAATCCATTACAATATATCATTTTGATTCGTGGGTGTTTTGTAAAAAAATAAAATACATTGCAATGATATGACTTCAATATGTTTCCAACACTACTGTAAAAATATTTATTATTAACACTATGTACGAGTGTATTCACTTCGAATTTTAATAGACACAATGTGAACGCCAAGAAACCTTGTAGTTGTTGTTATTTGGACTTCTTTGTTATTATATTGAATTTGTGTATTAAAATAGATTTTTGTTTGAATTGCATTATCTTAGTTTTATCTATATTCATTATTAAATTATTGTTTTGTAGCCACTCAGTTATTGACTTTAGGCTATAATGATTATTATTTTAGCTATAATGATTGAACTAACCTCGCTCTTAGAAGCTTTCAATACTGGCTTCTCGTAGTTCTCACCGGCCGGCTAGGGTTTATTCGTCGTTCGCGCGCCCAACCAAATATTGAATTATTTTAATTTTACATTATCTCCTAAACTATGCGTCCAAATAACATGGTATAAAGAACAAAGTTTATCATCATAAAATTGTCTTGATGATGAAGTAACTTTCGTTCGTAAGGATAAATAGGCCATGCCTAATAATAACGCTCACAAATCACTTTTAAATTTTCAATACTTTTGTCACATAATACCTAATTATGGCTTATGTATAAGAAATAGACATATGGTATCGTGGACTTTTTTTAGACGGAATAAATATCTATATTTTTGTAGAACATTGTATTTACGTATCCCTAACGATAACACCAGCGTACGCGGATAAATCATTTCTTAACTTAACTTAACTTAACTTATCTTCACGCACAATCCCTGTCGGGGTAGCCAGAGAGAACAGATCGCCAAGTGTCACGATCCTTACATACCTCTTTCATAAATCATTTCGGGAGTGCTTTTTCTTCTGACTTGCTTAACAAATATCCATATTTAAGGCTAGCTGAGTAATGTAGCTTAATGCTAGATAGCCTATACTATTTCACATGAATCTGGTTATAATATACAAAAAGAATTTTTCAAATCGGACTGGTAGTTCCAGAGATTAGCGTGTTTAAACAAACAAAAAAAAAACAAACAAACTCTTCCGCTTTATTATATTAGTATAGATATACGGTACTTATAACAAAAATTCTGTCTGTCCGTTTGTTCCAGCTAATCTCCGAAACGGCTAGACCAATTTTGACGGAACTTTCACTGGCAGATAGCCGATGATGTTATAAGGAGTTACTTAGGCTACCTTTTACTATTTTAGAAAAAAATATGGATCCACGAAAAAAAATTAAACCCATGAAATCCAATCGTAATGAATTCCACAGGGGCGAAGAGTTTAATAAATACACAAAGATAAACATTTTTTATTTATGTTTATTTATGTACTTGAGTATTCGTGTGTAATAAAATGGGTTTACCATTATCATCTTTATTCTCGTATTTTATGTTGAAGCATGACGCCGCGCTGGTCTAACATACATTACGTGTGGCATCCATCGAGCTGTTATTCGGTAACATTATTTTGTTATCGCGCGTAAGTTCACTCTTTATGCCTTCCTTTTCCGCTGATACAAGCTCGTTTGTGTATTTAAACACGAATATATTATATGAATGTATGTAGAAGTAAAGTTTAAAATTATAATGAACACTTTTCTTTTTGAGAAATTTTATTGTTTACTAGCTGATACCTGGCACGTTGCTGCCGCAGAAGAAATAATTGTGGAAATATATTTTTAAATTTGGAAAAGTTCTATTGTTTAATAAGGAGTGTAACTTTCAAATAAATTTGTCGGTACTATACGCGCGCCACCTACTGTAAGTTAATTGTACTATGCTTATATTTTCACGGTGGTAGAGCCACGCAGCAGTTTTTGCTGTTGCACGTATGGGCCGGCTCGAGCCGGGTTGGTATCACGACCACACAGAATACCGGCGTGAAGTAGAAGCTCTGCTTCTGCGTTTCGTCTGGTGAGTGCAGGTGGCCGGAAGCCCAATCCCCCCCCCCATCAACATGGTAGCGGAATTACACGTTATACTACCCCAGGAGGGTACCAGAACCCCTGGAGAATCCCTCGCTGAGCATCCACGACCATGTTATTCCACTCCTGAGCGTGGGTGCTCAGGCTGCCTCGCGTATTTGGGGGGAAGGGGGGGGGGGCAAAATTCCGCTCAAAACATAACTGCTCGGGGCAAACTGAGCAACAATACCAAGGCGACCACTGCCTCGCTATCAGTGAATTTCTGCAACATCAGGGGACTTCACTCGAACCTAAACGCCGTCCACTACCATCTCGAGACGGCGAGGCCGGCCTTGCTCTTTCTGACCGAGACGCAGGTTTCCTCTTCGGCTGATATTTCGTATCTCTCTTACCCCGGGTACAAATTGGAGCACTCCTTTGTGCCTCGGGCTGGAGTTTGCGTGTATGTCAGAGAGGACATCTGTTCTCGACGCCTCGGTAGTCTTGAAGGTTCGGACCTGTCCATCCTTTGGCTACGCGTAGACAGCGACGACCGTCCGCGCGTCTACGGGTGCCGCTATAGGTCCCATAGCGGTAATGCCGAAACAGACCGACTCATCGACCACGTCCAAATGGCTACAGATTCCTTGCTACAAAAGGTCCCATCCGAAGAGATCGTGATCCTTGGCAATTTTAACGCCCTTGACGCTGAATGGCTCGGTTCACGTTTAACCAATCATGCGGGGAGATCTGTTTATGACTTTGCTTTGGCATATGGTCTGACACAACTGGTTACTTCACCTACGCGGATTCCAGATGTGGAGGATCATACACCTTCCCTGTTGGACCTTCTGCTGACCTCTCATCCGGACGGATATCAGGTTTCCGTCGATGCCCCTCTCGGCTCTTCGGACCATTGTCTGATCCGGAGTGTGGTGTCACTCACGCTCCCCTCGCGGTTGCGTTCTGCAGGTTGCCGCCGTGTTTGGCATTACAGGTCGGCGGATTGGAACGGAATGCAATCTTTCTTTTCATCCTACCCATGGGGGTGGGTTTGCTTCTCGCCGGATGATCCCAGCGCTGTTGCTGACTCTGTCACTGATGTGGTGCTACAGGGAATGGAACTATTTATTCCATCATCTGTGGTACCCATCGGAGGCAGATCTCAGCCTTGGTTTGGTCGCTCCTGTAAGACTGCATTACGCAGTAAGCAGGAGTGTTATCAAGCCTGGGCTGCGGCTTCGGCGACTCGGGATATAAACACCAGCACACTTAAAAAGAAGTATAACTTCGCCTCCAGGTCCTTCAAAAGAGTTATTGCCAAGGCAAAGTCAGAGCACATAGGCAGAATTGGCGAGAAGCTAGTTCGCCTTCCTTTGGGAATCCGTGCATTCTGGTCTCTCACCAAGGCTGTCCAAGGGAATATCTGTAAGCCATCATTACCATCTCTGCACAGGGAGAACGACTCACTGGCCCAAGAAAAGACAAAGCCGACATTTTAGGCTCCCTTTTGCGTCAACTCGACTCTTGATGACGGGGGGAAAACACCGCCGACCATCCCGCGATGTGAGTGCTGCATGCCGGATGTACTGTTCTCACAGCGCTCAGTTCGCAAAGCACTCCTCTCCCTGGACATCCAGAAGTCGAGTGGGCCTGACGGAATCCCCCCAAATGTGCTGAGGACGCGTGCTCCGGAGTTGGCACCGGTCGTAACGCGTCTTTTCCGGTACTCCTACTCCCAAGGCGTAGTCCCGAATTCATGGAAGAAAGCTTTTGTCGACCCGATCCCTAAAAAAGGCGACCGCTCAGACCCGTCCAACTATAGGCCTATCTCGATCACCTCCTTGTTCTCCAAAATAATGGAATCCATTGTTAACTGCCAGCTCATGCGGTACCTTGAGGATCACCAGCTGATTAGTGACCACCAATATGGTTTTCTTTGGGGTCGAACAGCTGATGATCTTCTGGTCTACCCGACCCATAGATCATCCAAGGGCGGAGGCAGTAGAGTCCAAAGGGGAGGCGTTGGCCGTTAGTTTGGACATTGCGAAGGCCTTCGATCGGGTTTGGCACAAAGCGCTTCTTTCGAAACTCCCTTCCTATGGGCTTCCCGAGAAATTGTGCAATTGGATCACCAGATTCCTTGCAAATCGGAGCATCAAGGTCGTTGTAGACGGTGCATGCTTCGACTACAAGCCTATTAACGCTGGTGTTCCACAAGGCTGTGTGCTATCACCAACGCTGTTTCTTCTGCATATCAATGATATGTTGCTAACTGGTAACATTAATTGCTATGCGGATGACAGCACTGGTGATGCTCTATACACCGGCCGTGCCAATGTTTCTCGGGAAAACGTCGCCGAGTACCGGAAGAAACTTGTGTCCGAAGTGAAGTCTTTGCTTTACAAAGTCTCGGATTGGGGGCGACTAAATCTAGTCCAGTTTAATCCTCAGAAGATACAAGTTTGCGCGTTTACCGCAAAGAAATACCCCTTTGTCGTATCTCCTCAGTTTCAAGGCACTCCCCGGTTGCCTCAGCCAGTATCGGAATCCTCGGAGTCGACATATCGAGTGACGTGCAGTTTCGTGGTCACTTGGAAGAGAAGGCCAAACTGGCCTCTAAAAAGCTTGGCGTGCTCAGCAGAACGGGACAGTATTTCATGCCGGCACACCGCCTGCAACTTTACAAGGCGCAGGTTCGGCCTCACATGGAATACTGTTCCCATCTCTAGGCAGGGGCTCCCCAGTGCCAGCTTTTTCCACTTGACCGCATCCAACGCAGCGCGGCTCGAATCGTCGACGACCGAGCCCTTTCCGATCGGCTCGATTCATTGGCACTGCGAAGAGATGTTGCATCCCTTTGCATTTTCTTTCGCATCTACCATGCTCTGAGGAATTGTTCGGATTAATCTCAGCCGCCAAATTTCACGAACGCACATCGCGACAGAACTCCCGATACCATCCACACCATCTGGATAATTGGCGGTCCACCACTGTGCGATTTATTTATTCTTTTGATTTTTGTTTTCTTCCTCGCACACCTTCCTTGTGGAATCGAATACTATCAGCGATTTTTCCGGACCGATACGACTTAGGGACCTTCAAGAAAAGAGCGTACTCCTTTTTAAAAGGCCGGCAACGCATCTGCAATTTCCTCCCTGGTGTTGCAGTTGTTCATGGGCGGCGGTAGTCACTTACCATCAGGTGAGCCGCATGCTCGTTTGCCCCCTCTCCTATAAAAAAATGCAGATAAGCTGTCACCTCTAAGGACTAAGATAGAATACCTCGTTTCCAGTAAAAAAGATTTCCGTTTCTCTACACTCACCGTTCCAAACACAACAGCATTAAGCTGCTATTATATATATACATATTACTCGGGTATTCATTAGATAATTTAGTTCGTTTTAAAATAACATAATATAGATTTTAATAGAAAATGTACCTTTCTGAAACACTTAATAATCTACGATACCTGTATATTTTGGTTATAGAAATGTCATAATAATATACTGGAGAATAAGTCCAAGTAATAAGTAAGTAAGTAAGTAATGATTTCAGCAATTCCTGGTATTCCAATACAATGCATTCAAATAACGAATAACGAACCAAACATAGACCTATTAAAAAAAAATTAAAACTAAATTATTTGAATGTGTCAACGCATACAAACTTGCTATTAACGTTTATTTAGACATAACCGATTGCGAACGAGGGCGCAAATGAGACCTTACGGTTGGGCTTCATTACGTGTGTTGATTGGAAGTGAATGCCTAACGCAATTTCCATTAATTATTCCTTCCCTCAGCATAAAATCATGTAATTAATTCTCATCATTCATTGATTGATTTACTACTCCTTTCGTGTGAATACTTTGCAAAATTTAATATTTATTATCAAGTTTGCAACTCGCCTGCACTAGAAGTAACGCTTATTAAAATCATTTATATTTTTTAATAAAAAGCAGTCAAGTTCAAGTGCTCCTTTTACAAATTGTGTATGCTGTGCCACTGCTTTACCACATAATTTACTGAATTCTATTTCAGTCCTTTTAACTTAATTCAGTTTATTTAAATCTTTGTGAGAGACGACAGGACGACAGGCCATGCATAAAGTTTTGTGACGAAGGTTTCTTTTATATCCAATTCGGGCCAGTTATGAGTACTTTTGAAAATAAGTATTGCTGCACCCAGCACACCAGTTATTTTCAGCAGGTAATTTGTTTCTTCATTTTTCATTACATAAATAAAAAAATTTGCTGAATGGGGTACTGTTCGCGTCAAGTGCTAATGTCAATAATTGACGTCAGAGGGCGCGCGCGCCTCTACGATACCGGTTTTGACGTCCCGTCGTGTCGAGGACACGCAAGGACAAGCGAGTTAAAATTAATCGCTGCGATAGATAGCACGCGGTCCATTTTTGTCGGGAACTCGTAATGGTAGGCGCGTATAGTAAATATACTGACTGGGAATTATAGCGCGTATTCCTTGATGAGAGCTTCACCCGGGACTTTTGGGTTCAACGCTGAGTCCGTATAAGTGGATTCGACTGTATTAGCTACTAGTGCGGTATTTGATATTCTAGAAATAACTGTGGCCACGCGAAACGGTAGTGACCTTTGATCCGTACGTTCTGTGTTCGTTTCGCGAGTTAGGCGTTATAACAAACGAGAGTTAGTGGCTTCTGTAAGGTAGTTAATCGTACGACAGAGTTACTGGACCGTCATCGTGACTAACGAAGAAAGTGACGTGAGGTGGAGAGGTGCTGTGGTCCGAACTGCTGCAGAGGGTAATGGTCTAATAAGGTCAATAACACTACCAGCCACACCCAGATACACATCACTGACCCTTACTTTCCTAGCACTATACAACCACATGCGAACTCACCGAATCCTGAGGGACCAGTCGCCTTGGATTGAGGTAAGTAAGCTCCGTTTATTAGAATAGAACGCTCCCCCCAGATTGTTTATTGCAATTAGAAACTTTTCACCCTTGGCGTTAGGACGCCCGACCTGCACCTGCTGGTAGGTTCTTCGTCTATGGGCCGCGGAGGACCCTACTCCTGGGATAGGTAGTTGCAGGCCGTAACAGGTACATATTCATCGCCGGTGGATGCGCCACCAGAGTTCGAGTAGGCCGTAGAAGAGGTGTATAGAGAAGGTAGTAAAGTGGAGAACGGTTACAAAAATTGGTTCAGTCGTATGCAAATTGTATAGGTGCTGGTGGAAAATCTTGGAAAAGGTTTTATAATAAAAACTTTTATTATCGAACTTTTTGTTAAGTATTGCAAAACTTCCAAAGAAGCCCACGTATATTTTCAAAATTTTTTGAGAATTTCATGGGTCATTTTCAAACATTTTCTTGGCAAGTAAGAATAAATTATTTTATAATGTTAAAATTTAAATTGCCATTGTTGCTATAATTGGCAATTAATATTACATCAGGAAGATGCTGCAACCAATCTTTTGTTACGTGTCTCTTGTCTCTTGTCTCTTGTATTGTCTCTTACGTTACCAGGCAACAAAAAACATCTGTGTGTACTTATGTACGCACGTAGGAAGTTATACTTCTTTAGCGTAACAAAACAAAAATAACTACTTTAAATATAGTAATCAGTTCCCATGAAAACTTACAGTTACCCAATGGAGTTGTCGCTTTGAGATTTTAGTGTGCTAGCTCATCGTAACAACTTCATGGTATCGTTTTTAGCTGTCGGTGTGCGCGCGCATCGAAAAAAAATCACTGTCATAATTTTTTCCAAACGCCCCAAAAGAAGTACAACTTCAAAAGACTATACGATATAGTAAAGTTTTAAATAAGTATCTTAATTCCATTACCTACTTGCAATAAACCAGTTATTGTTCATGAAAAAAAAATGTAAATTATATTATGTTAAAACTGTATTTTTTTTTAAATAACAGGCTGAGTCTACAAATGCGCATTAGTCGTGGAACAAATGACAGATGCGGTTTAAAACAAACTGCTGTAGTCGAAACTTAACGAGACAGTTTCATGTATTGTTAATGTTGATTATTCAACATGTCGAAATAGTATAATAAGCGTACCATATCACTTAGTCTGAGTGTATAATCAAATAAATTAAACTTCAATGATGGAGTATCAGTAATCTAGTTTAATTTACTATTCAACAAGTATACAATTTTCTTAAAAATATTTAATTTCATGTCCTAACATATTAAGAGTCGAGACGGTAAAGGTAATGAATACCAGCGTAAAATAGCAGCTTAACACTGTTGTGTTTCGTATAGTGAGTGTAGAGAACCGGAGAACCTTTTTATTGGAAAAGAGGCATTCGATCTTAGTCTTCACGGGTGACAACGCATCTGCATTTTGATTCGCAAACGAGGATAAATGTAAATGTCTACGAGCCACAGCAACCACTTACCATCAGATGGACTGTGTGACTTTGTCACCCTATCCTATAAAAAAAAGGTAAAGGTATATTGAATAATTAAATTAAACAGCCGTTGGCTATTACGATTGCTACGTATGCAAACGTAACGATATGCTTGTGCTACTTTATAATAAATGAAGATATCGCAAAATTTTTTTTAGATATGGACCAAGTGTTAATAAAATTTAGAAAACCTAATTGAAATCTATCCAGCAGTATTTCCGTGATGCGCGCACCACTGAAAACCTCTATCATTGTATTTATATAGATTATGGGATTTATTTATTTTTTTATTTAAAAAAAAATTCCCCCGCAGTAAGACTCCTGTATCGTGGAGGCAGGTAACATACATAAACCTTTTTACTGGTAACGAGGCATTCCATTTTAGTCTTCAGGGGTGACAACACATTTGCATTTTGATTCTTAATCGAGAATAGGCGAAGATGTTTATTGGCCACAGCATCCACCTATCACTACAGTGAGCTTGCTTGTCACCTCTATTCTATAAAAAACGATATTTGTAGGCCATACAAATACTTGTTACGTGCGGGTTTCGAACACGCGGCTCTAGCGCTGTAACTCATTGCTAAGCCACTGCGCTTCGGAGCCGTCCAATACATCACAAAATTAGTGGCATTTTAATTTCGGGACATCATCATCATTTCATCAACAATTTCACGTGTAAATAAAAAATTTACTGACGGTTCCGTGGCGCAGTCGCTATTGAGTTGCAGCGCTAAGCTGAGGGTCACGGCTTCGTATCCCGCACTGATCAAGTATTTGTATGACCTACAAATAATTGTTTGAGTCTGAATGTTTGTTTTTGCGGAATTTATGTATACAAATGTATTGCAATATTCCATGATACAGGAGAAAATCTTAGTGTAGGGTAAAGTTATTACAAAAGAAAACGTTGGAATCTTAATTTTTAGGCGATAGTAGAACATACCTTGCGTTTTCGCTTAAGGCATGCAAAAACCATTTTTCCGCTCCAACCGAGTGTTCCACGACACTCACGCATGTTTTTTTTATTTACCATGCAACATGTAGCAAAATCCTTGAAGTTCCCGTTAAGTGCGTTATCAGAATCAGTAAGTATTTGACTACTGACGTTAGAACGTATAGAAATAACTTTACTTCAAAAAACTCGACCTTAAAATTTTATATTTTTGTTATTTGCAAATTGTATGTGGTTTTTTTACCTCTGCATTAACCGGGTTGCAAGAATATTGTCAAAGGTACCGGTTTACAGATGCTCGTATAAAAACCACATACAATTTAATTATTTCTATACGTTTGAATACTGATTCTGATCACACACTTAGCGGGAACCACAGGGTTTTTGTTACACGTGGTGCAGGTACATTATACATAGTGATACCAGTTACTCGATTTCACAGAGTCAGTAATGTATTAATGGGGCAATGTATACACTATTAAAGCAGCCTTAGAAAATATGCAAGGTATCTCGATTACACAGTTTAAATTTTGTACTAAACAAAGAGGGTTGGTTTGATATAATAACAAGGTTGATGCTAACCTATGGGAATGAGGTGATCGCTTCCAAGCTGTTTCTTATATGACTTTTGTAAATAATGTAAAACCTTTATTATATTGTATAATGTTACTGTCTTTCCAGGGCAGAGGTGTTTTTTCGAACTAGTGGTCAAAATGTGAAATGACCTTAAAACATTTATAATCTACCTTCATATATGTATATAATTCTTCTGTACGTGTGTTTATTACTGAACTCTTCCTAATCTGATGGAGCGATATTGATGAAATGTTTTGTGGGTCCCTGAATGGTTTAGATTCACAATAATTGAACATGGTAGGTAGCACTAGTGTGGAAATTCAGAAATCACCCGTACAAAGTCGGGGCGGCTCGAATAGAATGATTTTTATTCAATGCTAGATTGAATAAAAATCATTCTATTATATTCTATTCCATTCCATTCCATTTCGTTCCATTCCATTCTATTCTATTCTATTTTAATCTATTCTGCATTGATATTTTTTTATAGGGTAGGGTGACAAACGAGCACACAGTTCGCCTGATGGTAAATGGTTGCTGTGGCCCATAGACATCTACATTTATCCTCGTTTGCGAATTAAAATGCAGATGCGTTGTCACCTGTGAGGACTAAGATGGAATACCTCATTTCCAGTAAAAAGGGTCTGCGGTTCTCTACACTCACCATACGAAACACGGCAGTGTTAAGCTGCTATTTTACGCTGGTATTCTGTGAGAGCGTGGTCCTTCCCCGGTCGAGCCGACCCATTCGTGCTATCACTATACTACTAATATAGCTGCAGCATGGCTCCACCACGTACAAGTGCAAAATATAGCTTTGTTGCTGATGTAGCCATGATCACAGAAATATTGAGGATTTCATCATGCAGAAAGCTAGTTTAGTAATATGAATCAAAATTTTTTACAAGCTATCGAAACGCCCGCTATAAAAAAAAGCTGCGCGTAAAAATCAATCCACTAATTGATATGAACCTCTCAATCATAATGAGGGCAACCACGACTTTTTCTGCCACCAGGGCGGCGCCACTAGAAAGTGAGGTATAATATTTAATCGGGAAAATGTTATCATCTCTTTCTGTACTATTAGCTATATTTTATATAAATAAAATTAAAAATTAATAAAACAAACCACAGATATTCATAAAAGTAGAAAAATTAAAAAAAATAGTTAAAAATGAAATAATAACGTGACGTAAGACTAAGCAGGCTTATGTGTCGCGTAATTAGTTAATAAGCACCAGACTTTTTGCACAATCGATGGTGCTTCCATCGGTGGTCTGTATATTTTACTTATCTATACGAATAAATATAATTGAAGTGTCTGTTTGTAACGTCAAAATGCTTTTTACTAAATGCATATGAAAGTAAATACGGTATTAATAACAAAAATACAATTTTTAAAGTTTTTGTCTGTCTGTCTGTCTGTCTGTCCGTCTGTCTGTCTGTCTGTTTGTTCCGGCTAGTCTCCGAAACGGCTGGACCGATTTTGACGGGATTTTCACTTGCATATATTTGATGTCACAAGGAGTAACTTAGACTACTTTTATTTAGTAAAAAGAATTAAGCTTCCGCGCAAAAACATTAAAACCGCAAATAACACGCGGGCAAAGTCGTGAGGAACAGCTAGTTATCTATAAACAAGATGTTTATACCATCAATTGGAAGACAAAGTTTTTTCTGGGGTCTCTCATAGTCGTCTTTTACGACACCCACGGGACGAAACGAGGTGATAGGTTTTTTTTAATAGAATAAGGGTGACAAATGAGCACATGAGTCATGTAATGACTATATTGTGGTGGTTATCTTGATTGGGCACGACATCAAAGAAATATTAACGCACCAGCATCGTTTCTAAAAATTTACTGGTTATTGACGACGACGAACAAAAAGAAAATTCAACGAAAAATTGATTTTGGTACTTTGTGCAGACTTTTTTTATATATGGGATAAAGGTGACAATCGTGCACACAGTCACATGATGGTAAGTGGATGCTGTGGCCCATAGACATTTATGCTTGATTAAGTATCGAAATGCAGATAAGCTGTCACCTCTAAGGACTTAGATAGAATACCTCGTTTCCGGTAAAAAAGATTTCCGGTTCTCAACACTCACCGTTCGAACCACAACAGCATTAAGCTGCTATTTTATATATATATATACATATTACTCTGGTATTCATTGGATAATTTAATTCGTTTTAAAATAACATAATATAGATTTTAATAGAAAATTTACCTCTCTGAGACTCTTAATAATCTACGATACCTGTATATTTTGGTTATAGAAATGTAATAATAACATACTGGAGAATAAGTCCAAGTAATAAGTAAGTAATGGTTTCAGCAATTCCTGGTATTCCAATACAATGCATTCAAACAACGAATAACGAACCAAACATAGAACTATTAAAAACAAATTAAAACTAAATTATTTGAATTTGTCAACGCATACAAACTTGCTATTAACGTTTATTTAGACATAACCGATTGCGAACGAGGGCGCAAATGAGACCTTATGGTTGGGCTTCATTACGTGTGATGATTGGAAGTGAATGCCTAACGCAATTTCCATTAGTTGTTCCTTCCCTCAGCATAAAATCATGCAATTAATTCTCATCATTCATTGATTGATTTACTACTCCTTTCGTGTGAATACTTTGCAAAATTTAATATTTATTATCAAATTTGCAACTCGCCTGCACTAGAAGTAGCGCTTATTAAAAATCATTTATATTTTTTAATAAAAAGCAGTCAAATTCAAGTGGTCCTTTTACAAATTGTAGATGCTGTGCCACTGCCTTACCACATAATTTACTGAATTCTATTTCAGTCCTTTTAATTTAATTCAGTTTATTTAAATCTTTCTAAGAGACGACAGGACGACAGGCCATGCAGAAAGTTTTGTAACGAAGGTTTCTTTTATATCCAATTGGGGCCAGTTATAAGTACTTTTGAAAATAAGTATTGCTGCACCCAGCACACCAGTTAAGCAGGTAATTTGTTTCTTTATTTTTCATTACATAAATAAAAAAAGGAAAGGGAAAAAATGAAAGGGGTACATATTCATCGCCGGTGGTTGCGCCACCAGAGTTCGAGCAGGCCGTAGAAGAGGTGGTAGTAAAGTGGAGAACGGTTTCAAAAATTGGTTCAGTCGTATGGAACTTTGTATAGATACTGGTGGAAAAATCCTTGAAAAGGTTTTATAATAAAAACTTTTATTGTCGAACTTTTTGTTAAGTATTGCAAAACTTCCAAAGAAGCCCACGAATATGTTCAAAATTTTTTGAGAATTTCATGGGTCATTTTCATACATTTTCTTGGCAAGTAAGAATAAATTATTTCATAATGTTAAAAATTTAAATTGCCATTGTTGCTATAATTGGCAATTGATATTACATCAGGAAGATGCTGCAACCAATCTTTTGTTTCAGCTTCCCCTGTCGTCTCTTATAACTTCTCTTACGTTACCAGGCAAAAAAAAAACGTCTGTGTGTACTTTCGTACTGACGTAGGAAGTTATACTTCTTTAGCGTAACAAAACAGAAATAACTACCTTAAATTTAGTAATCAGTTCCCATGAAAACGTACAGTTACCCAATGGAGTTGTCGCTTTGAGATTTCAGTGTGCAAGCTATTGTAACAACTTCAGGGTGTCGTTTTTGGGGTGCGAAGTCAGAAGTCCTCCACGTGTGCCTGGTAGTTGCGGGTCCCTCTCGATACGTCTGGAGGGACGAGCAGCTACTGGGCCGGTGCACCCTGGGCGCGGCGGTAATCTTCCTCGAGAAATGAGAAGAAATTCTTACTCCTTGGGGAATGTTACTGCCGCGGCTAGTTATTCTGACATGGGTGGGGTCCATCCCGGACCAACGGTGCGTTCCACTGCGTGACCCTCTGATCAGCAGAGGGCATAGCAGAGGAGTGAGGGCGGGCTCGGTGTGCACTAACCCTGCCTCCGGGCAGACAGTGAAGGATTCATCCTTTGCTGTCACCGCCGGTCTCGTAATCCCATCGAAGTGTCGTGGATCATGTCTCGCGGCTTTGATAGGGACCGAGGGTCTTGGCTTAACCGCCCGGACTGCGAGGGAGAAAACCTCTATAATAAGTTACCCCGAATCTCAAGCGGCGACGCACCGCGAGGGGATGGATGGCTGACGGGGTTCTATGAACAAATCAGTCGCTAGTGCGCTCCTCGCCAGGGTACCTGCAGACCCCCTGGCGAGTAATAAATCCTCTAAATCTGCTTACCTTGGTAAGGGGTCACTGCCAAGGTGGACCTTTAATTACTCCCATACTCGTGGGTACAAAAATGGAACAAAATCAAAAACAAAAAAACAAAACCGCCGGCAACGGCAACGTAGAGGAGAGGAGGAACGATGCGGGGACAGAGTCCGACGCCGCATCGAGCAGCGTGGGAGGCTCAGAGAGCTCCCGACACGTGGGACCTGGGACCGCGGAGACCAGCAAGTTCTTCCGCAAGCGGTCCAGGCGGGATGGCGACCAGGGGTCGGCATCCGGTGAAGAGGAGGTTTCGGCCCGGAAAATCCCCACCAACAGGGGCGGGCTGAGAGGCAAGGGGAGGGAGCTCTCTGCCAATCAGAGGGCCGAACGAGCGGCAAAGCTTGCCGAGGAGGGGCGCCACCCGGACGACACGGCTCGGGTCTCAGGCGAAGAGACGGATGCAACTGGCGGCTCCGAGGTAGAGCGTAAGGCCAGATTTGTAAAGGAGGTGGAGGCCGCGATCAAGGTCGTGGCCCACAAGCAAAAGGCCTCCTCGAAGTTAAAGGCCATTCCCGCTGCCTCCGCCTCCATCATGGCGGCTGCGGAGGCCAACTTTGTTGGGTCCGGGCCTAATGCGGACGAGGTGGCGAAGCTGCGGGCGGACGTGGCCCGCCTGACATCCGCCATGGAGATTCTCCAGAAGGAGAATGAGAAGCTCCGCGCAGACCTGGCCAGTCTACATGAGCCTGCCTCTCGCGCGCCTCAGACGCACTGCCCAAGCCAGCCCGTGTCGGTGGAGAACCAGGTTTTGAACCTGGTCCGGCAGGAGCTGGCTGCCTTCCAGCACCGGTTCTCCGTGCTGGAGGGCATCGTCCTGCGCCCTCCCCTAGGGGCAAACAAGACGGCGGCGAGGCCGGCAACGGTCTCGTACGCGGCGGCCACGGCTGCAGCATTCAGGCCGGGGCCGTCCAGCCAGCCCTCGGACGGGGCTGCAGTTGCCCCTCCCCCTCCTGAAAAGCCGGTTCCGGCAAAACCGATACCGGCTGAACCGGCTCCGGCTAAGCCGGCGACGGGAAAGAGAGGCAAGGCGACGGCGAAAAAGGGCAAGGCGGCAGCACAGGTGGTGGCTGCGCCAGCCCCAGTGCCTACGGCGAATGGGCCAGCGCCAGCGGCAAGCCAGCTGCCGCCGTCGCCACCGCCCCCCCAGCTCCCTACACCTCCCGCGGCTGAAGCCGGTTGGCAGGTTGCCGGGACAAAAAAAAGGGGAAGAAGGCAGCCAAAAAGGGCAAGGAGCAGGAGCGGCAGCGCCAGTTCAGGGCGCGCAAGATCGCGGCTAGGCTCCGCGCCCCGAAGACCGCAGCTGTAGTGATTACACTACAGCCGGACGCGGAAAAGAAGGGCGTTACCTACCGCGATCTGCTCGCGAAGGCGAAAGAGGCGGTGGATCTCGGGGAGCTCGGGATCACCGGGGGCCTCCGGCTCAAAGTCACCCAGACGGGGGCCCGTATGCTGGAGATCCCCGGGGAATCCAGTGGCGCGACCGCAGACGCTCTGGCTGCGAAGCTCAGAGCGTCCCTGAACGCGGACGAGGCCCGAGTGTCCAGGCCCGTCAGATGCGCAGACCTGCGCATCATGGGTCTGGACGACTCGGTATCGGAGGAGGAGTTGGTGGCCGCCGTCGCCAGGTCCGGGGGGTGCACTACTGACCAGGTCAGGTCAGGCGCTATACGCCCGGACCAACAGGGTATGCATGCCGCCACGGTGTGCTGCCCTGTTACGGCGGCCAAAGCCATAGTGGAGGGCCGAAGGCTTCTGGTGGGCTGGGTCTTAGCGCAGGTTAAGCTGCTGGAGCCCAGACCTCTGAGGTGCTACCGCTGTCTCGTGGGACATCACGTGTCAGTGAAATGCGCCTCGGAGGTTGACTGCAGTGGCCTTTGCTTCCGCTGCTGTCAGCCCGGACACAAATCGGCGACCTGCTGCGCCACGCCGCACTGTGATGCATGTGCGGCGACCGGCAAGCCAGCCGATCACTGGGCCGGAAGCAGGGCCTGCGTGCCACCTGCCAAGGCCAAGGCCGCGGGTAGGGGAGGGCCCTCCTCCGCCGCCACCGCCTCTATGGCCACCTCCGCAGCCGCAACTGCCGCCGCCGCCGCTGTCACTGTTGCCGCCGCCGTCGCCGCGACACCGACGCTCGCAGAGGGGCGCCCCGTGGAGGAAGCTGAAATGGAATGCCTATAACGGCCCCATTAAGCTTCCTCCAGGCGAATATCAACCACTGCGCCTGCGCTCAGGATCTGTTGCTCCAGAGCATGGCGCAGTGGTCGATTAACATCGCTGTGGTCGCTGAGCCGTATTTTGGTCTGACCTAGGGATGACTGGGTGGCGGACCTTAACGGCTCAGTGGCCATCATTTCTTCGGCCGCCGCCGGTACCCCGACCCTTGAAGGTGTCAGGAGGGGTCAGGGGTGCGTAGCAGCACGGTTCGGGGAGTTCGTCGTTGTGGGGGTGTACTTCTCCCCGAACCGATCTCTCGCCGAGCTCCATAACTCTCTTGCAGAGCTGAGAGCAGTCGTCGTCGGAAGCTATCCCCTCCCCGTACTTGTCCTCGGGGACTTCAATGCCAAGAACTTGGTTTGGGGTTCTCGTCGTACAGATGTGCGGGGTAGGATGGTGGAAGACTGGGCTCTGGAGACAGGCCTGGTCGTCCTAAATCGGGGTTCTGTCCCCACGTGTGTGCGGATGCGGGGCGAGTCGGTGGTGGACATTTCGTTCGCTAGCCCCGCTCTGTCGCCGCGTGCCATTGACTGACGAGTCATGGAGGGGGTGGAGACCTACTCCGACCACCGGTACATCCGGTTTGACGTCTCCACCAAGCCCTCGAGCGCGCCAGTCCAACAGGCCCCGAGTGGTCCGCGTTGGGCGCTGAAGCAGCTGGACCGGGAGCTCCTCCTGGAAGCCTCGATCGTGCAGGCCTGGGTGTCATCACCGGATAGGCCTGCCGACGTCAATGATGAGGCAGGGTGGTTCCAGGAGGCCATGTCCGAGATATGTGACGTGGCAATGCCCCGCGTCCGGCCAGGAAGCGCCCGGCGTCAGGTGTATTGGTGGTCGCGTGAGCTGACGTGTCTGCGCGAGGCTTGTGTCGCCGCGCGGCACCTGTACGCCAGGCATCGCAGGCTCCGCATTCGTCCACCGAATGCGGCAGCCATTGAGGCGGAGCTGTACGAGGGATACAGAGCGGCGAAGACCGCCCTCCGGGAGGCTGTCATGCGGGCCCGGGATCGGGCCCGTGAGGAGATGCTGGAGACTCTTGACAGAGATCCGTGGGGGCGCTCTTACAAGATGGTGCGGGATAAACTCCGCACCTGGGCCCCCCCGCTGACGCAGAGTCTCCGGCCTCAGCTCGTGGAGGACGTGGTGAGCGCTCTGTTCCCTGCGCGAGGGGAACATCCGCCCCCGCCTATGGCTCCGCCACCTGCGGTGCCGGAAGCGGACCACCAGGACGACGACGACGACATCCCGGAAGGGACCGGGGTAGACCTGAGAGTGGCGGTACGTAGGCTCAAGGCCAGGAATACCGCCCCAGGACCCGATGGCTTGCCTGGCAAAGCCTGGGTCCTGGCCTCGGAGGCTCTCGGGCCCCGACTGGAGGGGCTCCTAAGCGCATGCTTGGAGAGAGGCCAATTCCCGCTTCGTTGGAAGACGGGGAAGCTGGTCCTCATTTGGAAGCCGGGGCGCCCTGCGGACTCTCCGTCTGCATACCAGCCCGTGGTGCTGCTCGACGAGGTGGGCAAGCTCTTTGAAAGAGTAATTGCAAACCGCCTCGCCGAGCACCTTGCGGGGACGGGGCCGGATCTTGCGGAACACCAGTTTGGTTTCCGCAAGAGGCGCTCTACGGTGGACGCCATCATGCGCATGAGAACCCTCACGACGGGGGATGCAGTGGCCAGGGGGGGGGGGGGGGTGTTGTCTTGGCGGTGTCTCTCGACATCGCCAACGCCTTCAACTCCATGCCCTGGAGCTGCATTAGGGAGGCACTCCGGTATCACCGGGTGCCGACCTATCTCCGTCGTATAGTCGGGGACTATCTGACGGACAGGGCCGTCATCTACCCCGGTCGCAACGGTGAGTGGAACCGGCGAGAGATGTCGTGCGGTGTCCCACAGGGTTCGGTTCTGGGGCCGCCCCTGTGGAACATCGGTTACGACTGGGTGCTGCGCGCCGACCTCCCTACCGGCGTCAGCGTAGTTTGCTACGCTGACGACACGATGGTACTGGCACAAGGGGGGTCGTACGAGGCGGCGGCGGAAACTATGACACGCGGGGTTGCGATAGTCGTTGAGAGGATCCGGCAACTGGGTCTCGAGGTGGCTCTGCACAAGTCCGAGGCCATGCACTTCCATGGTCCTCGGAACAGGCCACCACCGGGATCCTCAATGATGGTAGGAGGGGTATCCATCGGCGTCGAGTCGACGTTGAAGTACCTAGGACTCGTCCTCGACGGCCGATGGAACTTCGTTGAGCACTTCCGACGTTTGGCTCCCAAACTGGAACGGACCGGGGCTGCCTTCAGGCGGCTCCTTCCGAACCTGGGGGGGCCAAACGCCTCCTGCCGGAGGCTCTACGCGGGGATCGTGAGGTCCATGGCCCTTTACGGGGCCCCGGTGTGGGCGCGTGGTTTGGCGCGGCTTGCCGTCCACCACTTAAACGCGCCCCAAAGGGTAGTTGCCGTAAAGATGGTTCGCGGCTACCGCACGATCTCCCGCGAGGCGGCGAGCCTCCTTGCCGGATTGCCGCCATGGGATCTGGAGGCGATAGTCCTCGCGCGCCTGCACGAATGGCGCGCGGAGGCACTGTGCCGGGGGGAAACCCCGCTGCCGCGGCAAGTTGTCGCGCAGCGGACAGACTTTCGGCATGATCTCATGGCGACATGGAGAGAGCGACTGTCGCAACCCCGTGCTGGGCACGCCACTATAGCGGCGATAAGACCCCTCTTTGAGGAGTGGCTTGAGAGACGCCACGGCGTCCTCACCTTCCGCCTGACGCAGGTCCTCACCGGACACGGTGTGTTCGGGAGGTTCCTGCACCGAATCGGGCGGGAGGAAACGCCCGGGTGCTCCCACTGCGAGGATCGACCGGAGGATACGGTGGAGCACACCGTGGAGGTGTGCCCTGCTTGGGCGGAACACCGCCGTGTCCTCGTAGCGGCGATAGGCGGCGGCGACCTCTCGCGTCCGGCCCTGGTCGAAGCCATGGTCCGGAGCGAGACGGAATGGGATGCCGTCACCACCTTCTGCGAAGCAGTGATGCTAGCGAAGGAGGTGGCGGAGCGGGAGAAGGAAAGAGCAACAGCTTTCCTTCCCAGCCGCCGCGGGAGACGCCCTGGGCGTCAGGGGCTACGTCGTGGCCCCCGGCCACCGTAGGCGCGGGCCTGTGGACGGCGAGCAATGGGTAGCTCGCCGTCCGTCCGTCTACCGACGACAGGCCGTGTCGACGGCGCGTTTTGTTCCACGCGCGCCTCAAAGAGCTGTCAGCAGCGTGAAGGGGCCCGCAAGGGCCGACGCCTGCCGGGGCTGCGGGCTGTTCGAAAGAGATACCGCGGCTCCGGAACGTAAGGGCACTGAAGGAACACGGATGGTTTTTAGTCAGTAAAAGTCTGACACTCCCTTCCGCTCCACCCACAGCGAAAGGCGTCATTAGATGATTTTCCATCCGCAAAAAAAAAAGGGTGTCGTTTTTAGCTGTCGGTGTCGCATCGTAAAAAATTCACTCTCATAATTTTTCCCAAACGCCCCAAAAGAAGTATAACTTCAAAAGACTATACGATATAGTAAAATTTTAAATAAGTACCTTAATTCCATTACCTACTTGCAATAAACCAGTTATTGCTTATGAAAAAATAATTATGTTAAAACTGTATTTTTTTTAAAATAACAGGTTGAGTCTACAATTGCGATCGGCAAACGAGGATAAATGTAGATGTCTATGGGCCACAGCAACCACTAATCATCAGGTGGACTGTGTGACTTTGTCACCCTATCCTATAAACAAAAGGTAAAGGTATATTCAATAATTAAATTGAACAGGCGTTGGCTATTACGATTGCTACGTATGCAAACGTAACGATATGCTAGTGGTAGAAGTACAAATAGATTTTTAAGAAAGTAATATGAACCTTTCACGTAAACAACAACGGTGAAACCTATGGGTGAAACTTAGTACTACTAAATTTTTAACTTAAACGTAAGGCAGAGTAATAGCCCCAAAAAAAAATCAAGGATTTTGATAAATACGTGTAGCGTAGTGTAGTGCAGCTTTTTTTAATTATATTTAAAACTACATTAGTTTAAGATTTTTGGAACGAAGTTCCATAACGGACTGTACGGGTTTGGCGGATGGGAGCTAGGCGACAAAAAGTGTAAGATTTTTTCGTCACTACCCCATGTCACAGATTACTTAATAGTTTACTAAACCCATGTGTCATAGTGTAGACGGCCTTGGCGGCGAAATAAGAAAGTGAGATGGAATAATATCCATCTCCCTCGCACTTTTTCTTATCTTGTCATGAAAGAAATGTTATTTTATTTCAAATGAAGCTTCATTTTAATAGACGCTAGTAATTCATTTATTTGTATTAGTTAATCAATAATATAATAATACCTACGTTTATCATGTAGCATGGACTTAGTGTAATGGCGTATAGACGACTGACACCCTGAAATGCGCGTGACTTTTCAATAATTGTCCTTGTGTGCTTTAGCTAGTGATGTACTTGTAGTGTTTTACTTACAAGGACTATCGAAAAATGATTGTTAAGAATTCGACAATAAGATTAAAAAAGTATTTTAGTGCACAAAACTGAATAACTTCAAAAAATAACTGAATTTTTATCATGATATTCTAAAATAATTAAAAAATAATTTAACAGTGGTAGAGCCAGGCGGCAGCTTTTACTGTCGCACGGATTGGCCGGCTCGAACCAGGGTGGTGCCACGACCTCACAGAATACCAGCGTAAAGTAGAGGTTTTACCTCTGCGTTTCGCTTGGTGAGTGCAGGTGGCCGGAGGCCCTTTTTACTGGATATGAGGCATTCGATCCTAGTCCTTTCGGGTGAAAACACATCTGCATTTTGATTTGTAATAGCGGATAGATGTAGATGTTTATGGGCCGCAGCAACCACTTACCATCCGGTGGACTATGTGCTTGTTTTTCACCCTTATCCTATATAAGAAAAGAAAGAAAAGAATTAAAAAATATTCATATACTCGTAACATGTTCCCGAAAATAAGCAGCACCTACCTGCGTTCTGTTGGATTTTAATTAAAAATGTACAGAATCCCAATAATCTCTGAAGAGGTGAGTCTACCGAATAAACTTTAACAATTTTCCCCAAGAATCAACCCTCAAGAATCGGAAAATATTATTTTCGAGCTATGATTAGCTTTACCTTTATGAAAAATACTTACTGCCATGGAGAGTTTCCTTATAATTTATTTTTTAACATAATGTTAATCAAATGTATAGGTAGATACTTTATTTAGTAAATACCTATATAAAATTATAAAATATTTTGCTGATGAAATTAATAACGGGGATACGGAGAACATAATGACTGGTTTATTTTTCATATTTTCTGCCTACTTCCAAAAAGGAGATGGTACTCAATTCGACGCGTATGTTTTTTTAATGTGTGTTACCTCATACCTTTTTACTGGGTGAACCAATTTCGATGATTCTTTTTTATATGAAAGCTGATACTTCTTTTATGGTCACATATGAATTTGATCAAGGTCAGACCAATAGTTTTTGAGTTATTTGAGTTATTCTTTATAACTTATATTGAAGTCAGCTGTACAAATTTTTTAATTTTAAATTATAAGTATTACTTTTGATAATAACAAACATTTAATAATTAATAATTAAATACATCGTAGAAGTTTATTTTCACATTCGACTTAAATATGAATGTAAAATAATAATTTAAGTAAGGAAACTTGTAGGAATCAATTAAATAAGATTGCTCTGTTTAAAGGCCAATATGCTTGTGGCGGCGCTGTCGTCACGCCACAAACGAAACACAAAACAAAGTTCCGAAATTAAAGCAGCATAATATATAGAATAGCTCCGAACTACCAATCGGAGCGTTGGCCGCTCCCCGGGCAGAACACCTTGCCCGGCAGGAGATCTTTCCTTTTCCTTCCACCCACCACATGCTTATGAGGCTACTCTCTCTTTCATCTGTCCCTGAAAAATATAAAGTAGTAATAAAGTTATTATCATTTTAGTTGCATGAATCTAAAAACATAATGATCTTAACAGAGACCAGCCAAATCCGCAGGAGATATTAAGGTGCACCAAGTGTCTGAGGATACATATGCACTTTCTATTCTCGCAACCTCAGTATGTTATAAAAACGGTCTCCCATCCATGGACTAAAGATTAAGCTGCAATGGCTTAATCTTGCAGATCTATTGATCCGCGGAGCTGTTAATTAACCACGAGTTCCTCTTCTCTACGACTAACGCTGCAGGCGATGAACCACGCTATTCAGCCCTCGGCACACTGTCGTCGACCATCAAGCATGAATCGGGCATCGAGCCTTGTGAGTGGCAAATATTATGGAATTTTACTATCCTGGCACACTGAACCGTACGTCTCATGCGCGGGTGTCTAGGAAAATTACTTAATATCTATTCCTAACTACGCTAAGTTTTATCATTGTGACTTGGGAATTATATATTCCAAAGCTCCGCTCAAAACCTTTGGAAAAATAGCGTGATGCTATGAATATTGTACTAGTGTGACCGTGGGGTGCAGGTGGGTAAGTAAGGTTATTATTTTTTCGGTGGTTAAATTGATACTTTGTTGGGTTCATAATGGCTTAAGAGCCCTCTTACATTTCGGCGTTTCGCAAATTTAGGTATTTTACGCACCGAGCGGGCGGCAAGTTACGCGACCGATACTTTCTTTCATATCTATTCACTCGCTCGCACTATAATACTGTGAGTATGGCGAATAAACGATCTTGATCTTCGATAATACAAAGTTTTCTTAGGATGGACTTCAGTGGATGGAATATTTTTTGGTGTGTCATTTTAATGTTATCTTATTAATTTATTATTATATAATTTATTATTTATTATTATATACCATTTTGATATATTACTCATTATTTATGAAATTTAGTGTCAAAATAAGTACACATAAATATTTTAATTGTTACGCTGTAATCGAATGTTAATAATCGATTATGTCTACTACCGGTAGAATAGTGGTATAAATAAATAAACGGTTGCAACCTGTTTTAATAAATATAACAACCAAATGTAACTAATATTTTTTAATAGGTAATTACAGTCAACTACTATATTTTTTATAAGAAAAATATTTGCTGCGACGGCATTGACCGAACTTTTCTCGATTCGATAATTTCAGGCAGTACACACTTTTCATAAAAAGCTTGTAACTTGGGTAACATATTGAAAATCTAAAATTGGTCGTATTTGTAAATTTTTAGTACTTTTACTGCATTAATCTGGGCCAATACATATTATGGCAAGTATTCAGACATTTTTATTTGCTAAATGAAGCTGGACTTGGATTTGGTAAAACCAGTCATTATTTTGATTTAATGTTACACTTGAATCACTGAATTTATAACCTTTAACTTTTTTTTGTCGAAAGGCCGTATCAAAATCTATTCCGAAAGCTGAAATAGGACATTTAACTTCGATAAGACCGTTGCTGTATAAACCATTAGGTGAAGCCCTCAAATAACAATGATCTAAGTCAATGAATAGACCACATTTTTGAAGAGATGTAATCCAAATTATAACTATATAAAATAGTTTAAAACCGATCGATCAAACATTGCGGTCGTAGCATAGTATAAAGACAGGGAAGTACGTTATCTTCAAACAAACGCACTGCGCGCGGCTTGTATGTGTGCGCCATAGTATCTATGGGCGCCGCACGCACACTTAAACACAATCTCGGAATGTTTCTCCCTACGCCAGTCTGGGCTAACACCGCACGAGGTTCGCGCGTTACGGCTTTTTTACATACATTTACATATTTTTGTTGTATTAGTTGTTATAAAATCGTAATTAATTATATTTGCAAAAGTTATTTATAAGGATGCGGATATATTACACATTAAAGTTTAATAACAAGTCGTTTCGTAATAGTCGAAACCGAAGAAAGTATTTTTCTGTAGCTAATTTGTAATTTTGTAATAAATGTGTGATTCAATATATATATGCTTGTATTAATTAAAAATAAAAATGAATATTTTCCTTTATGTGTGCAAATACTATATTATGCCTATTAAAAATAAAAAATAACTAGAATATACTAAGTAAATAATTTAAACACGAGCTCACACACCGCCCCGCCAGTTTATTTTATCCCTTTTATTATAAATAATACTGCTCTGAATCTTAATACATTTCTGTATTTGTTAGGAAAACCATTGTTGAACTTTATCGACTAATGATCACTGAATTAGTTATACAGAGATGTATTATTTTTGGCAAGGGCCGGGCTTTAAACTAATGATTTGGTGACAATGACAACCCTGAGACAGTAGGCAATTATATCGCGGAATGGGCCGGAGACAGCCTACTTCCCTGTCTTTATACTATGGTCGTAGTTGACGATATTCTAGTATGCAGGTAATCGACGCACACTACGGTAGTATCGAAACGATGCAGCGCCCGAAATAAACTGACGCAGGTCCACCCTCGGCAAGCGCTCGCGCGTTAATGATCGCAGATGGCCGGCACAGTGAAATATATAGTACTTTTATTTAATTAATTAAAATATAATAGTAACAATTTAAAAAGTAAAAATAATAGCATAGTGTAAGCAAATGTTGATGGTTATTTTGGTATAAATTTTATTTCTAAATGTAGAACTTCGGAAATATAGGGGCTTGTATCGAAGCTTTTTTGGTCGTTTTTTGAATTATGTCGATTTTTTTTCCTAGCGTGGAAAGCATATAACGAAAATGTATTCCATTATTATTAAAGTGTAGGATATTTGGGAGATAAAAATATTTTTTTTGATGGTCGATATTCAATAGAATCTACAAATTAGAGCTCCCAAATCATGTCTTCGAGAGTTTTTGCCTAAACATGCATCGGGAGAATGATTATTACTGATTAAATAAATAAGTTATCTAAAATCCATTCCGAGCTTATTTGAGGAGAGAAAACGAACTATTTTTACCAATTAATTGTTATTTCAAGCAATGAACGATAAACATAAAATTTCAACGAGGAAACCTTGTAATTTCGCATTTTTTTGTAATACGCCCCTTAAAAGGATAATCTCAAGATTTTTAAAAATGTACTACAGTTTTGTAATGTATAAAAATCTATCTGTATTTTTATCTAAAGTTTTTGAAGTTAAATTTTTGAAGTCTTATTTTAAGAATATTATACTTACGGGTACAAATAATCTAGAAATGGATCTTTTAATAACATTGTTTTTATTCTTATTTTTCTTTTATATTTTCCAGAAAATATTTACTGCAAATTGTTGAGTTCTTCCTTGGATTTCAACCAACCAGACCCATTAACCTTAACCATTTTTTCTAATTATAGAATCCGGAGGGAATCTGTTTGACAAACGGCAAAATAAAATCACATTTTTAGAACGCAAACCGAGCATTTATTTTCATTCCTCTTCTTGCTGTGTGGGCAAGTCTTTCGATTCATTATTAACATTTAAGACAAATATCGATATTAATTTTGATATAGCTTAATCCTTAGGGTCCATGTAAAATATTTTGTATAAAATGTGTTTACTATATTCATGCATATTATCAACAACGTGACTTTTTTTCTTTGCAAAATATCAAAATTAACAAAATAATTAAAAATATTCGATATTTTATACAGTACCCACTTTACTGGAAAAGAGGCATTGCATCTTAGTACTCACGGGTGATAACGCATCTGCATTTTGATTCTTTATTGAGGATAAATGATGAGATGAGATGAGATGTCTATGAATAACAGCAACCACTTACCATTAGGTGGACTGTTTGCTCTGTTGCCACCCTATACTATATAAAAAAATATATAAATTTTAACCAAAAATAGACACGTATTATTATTGATGACGTCTTGAGAATTTACCCGTGAAATGAGCAATTATCAGGATTATTGCATGCCTTGATGCGAAGCGTGCAGGTATGTTCTACTAGGGCATAAAATTAAGATTTCAACTTTTTGTGGCATGAAATCGTATCTAGCAATCATATTATTCATACAAATGATATAAAAATCACATTGTCAGAAAGATTGTTGAACTTATTAATATTATTTTAAATAGATTAATTGCTATTTTTACTTAAAAAAGGGGTTTTAGTGGCTTATGGCTTTAACTAGCCTGAATGACCTTGACGAAACGGCTATCGCAGAGATTTTAGCCAACGTCAACACCGTCTAGCAACTACGTTCTGTATTACTTATAAAAGTGCAAAGATTAATAGACTGTAGAGATGACAATTATAAAAGTGACGTACTGCATGTTATGCTTGTTATGTTTGATCCCCGACAGCACGAATGCAATTTTCGTCAACACGCATTGGGGCAGTTCGGCGGGCATTTCCTTGCCCTAAAACCCTCTCAGAAATAAAAAAAGAGTTCTGTGCCCAGTAGAGGGACTTGTATAGCCTTTTACTTTACTTTGTAGCAATATTTATATTCGTTTCAGATACAGAAGGGTACCTTATGCTGACAAAAATATCATGTGGAGGCGACGAAAACGTAAAATATCTTTGTACCTAGATAAAACTTTCGAGAGATTGTCAGTCATGTCATACGCCACATTTTCTATAGAGCGTAGAACATTGCAGATAGGGCAAAATAAAAAATAATCCAAAATATTATGGGAACTATTTATTAATAATATATACATTTATAGGTATTTATAATAAAAATAATGAACAAGCTGCAAGGTTCCACTAATAATGTTTCTTGTAAACACAATTGTAAAATTCCTGTTTTAATTTTTAATTTTATGATTAGTTAATTGATGAAACCTAGTCAAGATCACTTCATATAAAATATATTTAATTAAAATTGACACATGACCTATTTGGCTTTCTACTTACAACTCGGCGGAAATTTGAAAAGAAGATTTTGTCTTTTCACACAAGTATTGTTTACAACTGGCGTGGTTTCGAAAAGCGTGATTAAGTGTCAGCGGTATTTAATCAATTAAATACTGAACTTTATTGAAATTTATTTTTTTGTGTATTTTTGTTATATCTTCTTAAAAACTGACGCCATCTGACTATTTTATTATTTGTTTTTTTTTGCAAGGCATAAGGATAAGTTAGACTTAGTTAGATTAACTTGGATAAGTTTGTATTTTTTTTAATTTTATCACAAAATTTCCGCAATAAATTATTACCTTTCCTACAGTGATTCTCTCCTCTTAGTTTCGGCGTGACTGTAGGATGTTATACTGAGTCACCGTCAGTTACTAAGCGGCCATAAATCATTATATGTATGTATAGACATACATTTATATTTTTTTGTTTTTAATATTTATGTTTTTTGAATTTTGATTGATTTTTTAAACCTGGTAAAATTATTTTTTTCCATACCAATTGATGGGCCTGAGTATAATGCCAGTTATGCTCTTTGGCTGAAGTTATTTTTTATTTTATGCTCAATTGCAGACAAAACAATATTGATTGCGCATTTCTAAAACAAATGTTATCAGTGATTGTTACATCATTTCTGTCATAAATCGTTATAGATAATATTTGTATAATTATGGTTTTGTTTTATAATATTATTTTTTTAATTATCAAATATAAAATAGATTAAAAGTCACTGTATTGTTATAATAATTATCATTGATAATTTTCTGTTTATTTCTAATTTAGAATTCGAGATATTTACTAAGAATGTTATAAAAGTAATTTCATCTTCTAAACATTCGTAATTAATTCACTCATTAGTAATATTTATAACAGTGTTTAACTTATTTTCATATTATAAAAGTATTTGGATTGTATAATTCTTACACATTCAAACTGTTGCTGAGTTCAGTTTTGATAGGTAGTAGGGATAAGTTACCACCATTGTGCGATATTATTTAAACGATTGCAATAATGATTGAGGTGCTTTTCGTGCTGTAAAATTAGTAAAGGAAACAACTAACAATCAGGCGTATTATTATTCCTTTCTGCGACTCCTGTAATATTTCAGAAGTGGGATAAAGTTACAACGCACCACAACTCCACAACTACAGCACAATATGGAAACTTTTGAACCCTACATTTAACGGGTTAGGCAAGAATAAGCTCAGCAAAAATTGAGAAGGAACCTATGAGGTAAACGAAAATATTCTAAAATTTTTTTTCTAACCTTGGTTCAACTATCGCGAAGAAAAGAAAAACTACCCACATGGATACAGAATTAATTTCAAAATTCAATCCTGGACCAAAATCTTCGAGTGCTAATTAACATATATAGTTGGAGTGGTACTGATAAATCTTACATAATGGACATGAGATTACGTGGTTCTACACGGGAATGGTGCGAATCAGCTGAAAAACTGTACTACGGATATTTGTACTTACTTGAACATTACAAAAAAAATTAACACCAATGCTTTGAAGAAAAAGAAGAAGAAGCTAGTCATCCAACCAGGTCTACGTGGCGTCATGGGAGGTCATCATCGACGAGGCAGTGCTACATCTTTCGGAGACCAGGTCACGAGATTGAAGACTGTAGGAGCCAGCTCTTCTGTACCAATTACCAGCGTCGAGGCCGCCAGTCTACGATCTGCTGAGATACAGGTGCTAAGATGATGTACACTTTTAAATCCATTGATATTCAGCAAGACTGTTTTAACAAAATCGTTACCATAAACGATTGTTGGATAAGTGCTTATATTGATACCAGCAGTGAAGTGAATATTTTGGCACTCTACATCAACTTGCTAGATCTAGCTTTAATTCCATCCACTGTTGTATTGAGAGGATTTGGGAATAGCTGTATATTTTCGTTTGGTACCATTCACTTTACAGTAGATGTTGATAAATTAGGAATATTTAGTTTTGCGGAAGTGACGCCTAGTTGTGCAGCCAATATTGGTATGATACTAGGTCAACCTATTATTAATCAAGATAACATCAGTTTGATTACTAGTTCAACTAGCGCTACCCTGGTCAGGAATAATCTGTGATAATATTTTAATTCAATTTAATCTTGATAGCACTGACTTCCACCATACATATGAAATACGGTTATCACAAGACGTAGTTATTCCCTGTTATTGTGAAATGCCTCTTTAGTATTTATTTAAGTAGAAATTGTATGGGCTTAATGTATACTACCCTACCTCTATACAATTTGAACGATATGTATTTAATACCGGGTGCCTTATTAACGTCGGCGACTGATGCCATTAAAATTATTAATTTAGGAAATCACCTTATCGCGTGGAGAGCGGAGTGTTTATGAACTAGGGCGAAGATTTATTATGAGAAAGATTTAATGAATGTGTTATGTACTAATACAAATTAAATAATTCAAACCGCCGTCTTAAAAAAATGAAATTAATTTCGAGGCACTAGATTTAGGTGAAATAAATAACAGTGAACGGGATACTTTGATTTAGTTACTACGTAAATATACGTATTCATTTACAACGGATATATCTAGCTTAGGTTGTACGAATTTAATTGAAATATCTATTGCAACTTGTTATTAATACTGATAAACAGTTTTTTTTAAGTCTTATGGATTATCATACAAGGAGAGGGAAACAGTATATGAAAAAGTTCCAGAGTTATTAGATTATCAAATAGCAAGGGAGTCAAATTCACCCTATGCGAGTCCAGTGGTACTAGTAAAGAAAAAAAATGGATAGTATAGATTATGTATAGATTACAGTGCTTTGAATTCATGTACAGTAAGGGACCGTTTTCCCTTGCCACACATAGATGACCTTATTAGCTTGTTATAGGGGGTTATAGGAGTACTATTTTACTGCACGTGATCTGGCCCAAGGGTATTATTACCAGGGTAGGTATCAGGTCCCTATTTCCCTAAAATCCATCCCAAAAACTGCATTCGTCGTTACACCATCCGAACAATATGAATTTGTGCGAATGCCGTATGGCTTGACACTTGAACCGGCGGTATTCTCTAGAGCCCTTAAACTATCTTTACGGGAATTGGCTAACTATACAAAATTAAATAACAAAGAAAGCTATGGTATCAGTACAAATAAAACTGAGTAGTTGCGGTATATTTAGATGATATTTTTCCAACTGTCGCAGTTCAGGAAGGACTTTCGCCATTGGAACAAGTATTAGATCTTCTTAAACGAGCAAATTTACGATTAAATCAAAGTAAATGTTCATTTCTAAAAACAACTATCGATTATTTGGGCCAGCAAATTACAGCTGGAACTATAAGACCAGGTCAACATAAAATTGAGTGTATACTTTGCTTTAAAACTCCAACTCGTTCGCGAGGTTCGGTCAATTTATTGGTTTGGTGTCATATTTTCGAAAATTTGTTAGAGATTCTGCATATATAGCACGCCCCCTAACAGAATTGACAAAAAAAAGACTATACTTGGTGTTGGGGTGACGAATAAAATAATGCCTTTAATACTTTAAGGGGTTATAAACAAGCCCCGTATTGGTTATCTACAATCGTACTGCGAAAACAGAGTTGTACAGAGATGCAGGTAAACCCTGATTAGGTGGTATTCTAATGCAGTTTGAATCTGATAAAACGTTAAAACCGGTAGCATATTTGAGTAGGGTCATCAGCAGGGAAGAGCGATTCTACCACAGCAAGGAGTTAGAAACAATTGCTGTCGTAGAGTTACTCAAAATATTTCGCATTTGCATTGTAGGTATACCTGTTAAAATAATCACTGATTGTTCAGCCATCCGTAACAATTTAAAAAAAAGATCTTGTGCTGCGCATTGCAAGATGGTGGATTAATAGTATTATAGAAATTCTATTGAAAAATAATATAGACCGGGCGATAGGATGCGGCATGTGGATGCGTTAAGTCGCAATTCTCTATGCGTGAATTTATTAGATGTTAAGATGATAGATGAAAGAGATTAGGCACTCTCTGTTTAACTTCAGGATGATGGCATTCAATAAATCATTAATCAACTGCAAAAGGGTACTATAAATAAATATATATAATAATTATTCTGTTTCTAATGGGCGGTTGTAAAGGAAAACAGCTACAACCACACTACACACAACAATCTAGCAGGTGAACGTTTTGTAATACCAAATTGGCCAAATATAGTATTTTGCAAAAATTAGAAAAGTCATTAGGAAATACGTAAATAGTTGCTTACAGTGCACATACGGTAAATCAGGTTATGGTCGGCGTAAAGGGGAATTGCACCCCATAGAAAACTAGACATACCTATGCACACCTTACACATTGATCATTTGGGGCCATTTCCAAAAATGTCTACAGGGAAACCACTATATTCTAATAATAACAGATTAATGTACAAAGTATGTTTTTGTTCGTTCCGTGAAAAGTGTGCGTTCAATAGAAACTAAAAGAACTCACGGGTATAATTTTAGTGTTTGGCAAACCCAGTAGAATTATAACGTACCGATGTAAAGCTTTTATAAGTCGCTATTTTAAAACTTTTGTGATAGATTATCAAATCAAACATATTATGGATGCTATATCTGCACCTCGTGCAAATGACTCGATCTGGATGGTTCTGGATGGCTCATCAGTAAAAGAAGAGTGCAGTTGGGACACAAAGTTATCCGACATCGTCTGAAGTATTAATAATGTTTAATGTTTGCCCACGAAAACAATCTGTTGTCAGTACAACTATTTTCTTCTGAATTAAGTAATGACATACAAAGACAAACCTTATCTGGTAGGCGAACACAGGCTAAAACGAATATTGACCAAAACACGACTCGAATGGAGAAACAATTTGACAGTTGGCATAAAAAATGTACCAAATATAATATAAGACAACTGGTGTTATGGAAAGGAGGCGTGGTTGTTAGCAAAAAGCTAGGCAGCAGATACTCCGGACCGTATAAAATTATAAAAACTAATAACGCCATGGATCGTTACACGATATCTTCTGTGAAGGCTATCGAAAATTCAATGCAGCGGTAGCCGAAGCTACATTAGCATTACGTTCATACAAGTCAGTAGTATCCGATGCTGATGATTCTACAGACATTGGGGGCCATAATATTGATAACGATGACTTGATGGATTTGTTTGAAAGTTAGGTTATTTCTTCCATAAAACTTGTAATTTCGTTGAAATGGTGCTTATTCGCGTGTTATTAATTATGTGTAAATGCTCTATGTATCTTAAGATTGTCAAAAAAGGGTGTAAGCTAGTTAAGAAGTTTTTAAAATTTTACAATTCATTTCCATTTAACATATGACTTTTTCATAAAAAAAAGACAGATGTGAATCTCTGTTACTAAAGTGAAACACATTTTTATGAGTATTTCTATTCAAATTTCAGTCAGTATTATCTAGATTTCCCAAAGAGGGTAATAACTATATCAATAAATATGGCAGCTACGCTTTGATGATCGCAAGGTAAAGCTATGTGCGCTTCTCCAATAAAATATACTTTTACTAACAAATGCATACACACTCAAAATATTACCGTAGGCCGTTATTAATCTAATTTTTATTTTACTTAATTTAGCTGTGTGGACAGCAATAATCTTTATATACCGTCATAATTTATTGTATCTGTGTGCATAAATTGAGGTAGGTTTATAACAGAGCTATGTGCAATCAAAAGAGCTATGTGAAATAAACTAAGCTATGTGCAATAAACTAAGCTATGTGCAATAAACTAAGCTATGTGCAATAAACTAAGCTATGTGCAATAAACTAAGCTATGTGCAATAAACTAAGCTATGTGCAATAAACTAAGCTATGTGCAATAAACTAAGCTATGTGCAATAAACTAAGCTATGTGCAATAAACTAAGCTATGTGCAATAAACAAAGCTATGTGCAATAAACTAAGCTATGTGCAATAAACTAAGCTATGTGCAATAAACTAAGCTATGTGCAATAAACTAAGCTATGTGCAATAAACTAAGCTATGTGCAATAAACTAAGCTATGTGCAATAAACTAAGCTATGTGCAATAAACTAAGCTATGTGCAATAAACTAAGCTATGTGCAATAAACTAAGCTATGTGCAATAAGCTAAGCTATGTGCAATAAACTAAGCTATGTGCAATAAACTAAGCTATGTGCAATGAACTAAGCTATGAGCAATAAACTAAGCTATGTGCAATAAACTAAGCTATGTGCAATAAACTAAGATATGTGCAATAAACTATGTGCCATAAACTAAACTATGTGCAATAAATAAAACTATGTGTTAATAGAGCTTGGTGCAATAACAAAATAAAGTTGTGTGGAAATTCTATATACGCCTTGTATGTCACAAATGTTATTTTAATAAATCTGCTGCTAAGTCAAGAGCTCTAAAGAAGATCAATAAAAGTACCCCAGTAGTCAAGAAAAAAAAATTATGTAAGAGCTGAATTCAATATATATTACCCGGCTGTGTGCATTTGTCTGTAGAAAAGGATTAACGTAATACAATTTTACAGACAAAGATTGCTTATGGAACAATTTATTTTTGTACACATTTTTACCATTACAGATAGAGCGGCCACAGTTGACACCATAAGATGGCAGACCAACTTCAGGGGCCAGTACATGACCAAGCAGAGGAACTAACTACTTCAAGCCTTGTTATGAGACCTTCAACATCAACAAATGCTGCTAAATAAGATTACCAAATGGACTTTGAAGATTGCCGTGGGACACGGCTAAAATCAGGATGGCCGAATGTTATCAGTGATTGTTACATCATTTCTGTCATAAATCGTTATAGATAATATTTGTATAATTATGGTTTTGTTTTATAATATTATTTCTTTAATTATCAAATATAAAATAGATTAAAAGTCACTGTATTGCTATAATAATTATCATTGATAATTTTCTGTTTATTTCTAATTTAGAATTCGAGATATTTACTAAGAATGTTATAAAAGTAATTTCATCTTCTAAACATTCGTAATTAATTCACTCATTAGTAATATTTATAACAGTGTTTAACTTATTTTCATATTATAAAAGTATTTGGATTGTATAATTCTTACACATTCAAACTGTTGCCGAGTTCAGTTTTGATAGGTAGTAGGGATAAGTTACCACCATTGTGCGATATTATTTAAACGATTGCAATAATGATTGAGGTGCTTTTCGTGCTGTAAAATTAGTAAAGGAAACAACTAACAATCAGGCGTATTATTATTCCTTTCTGCGACTCCTGTAATACAAAATTTTACCTCTTCTCCTTCTAATAATAGCTCCTGCACCTAACACGGTGGAATAGTTATTATTATCTATAAGACCATTTGCAGAAACAGTTTTAGTTAACAGTTATGAGTGTAACATTTTATCAGCTGCTTTGTTTATAGTGCCTTGAGCAACACTTTGCCGGTTTCTGTACAGAAAATGATGCTGGCTTTGCAAATATGGATGGCCGCTACCATTGAATATAATAACCGCTATGTTACACTTATTTACATAGAAACTTTAATTATCATTTGCATAAAATTCTAAATAGCACTTTTTACACAAGAAAGTAAACTTTTAGATCAGTCCATCTTGTTTTTCACTAATTAAGTGAAAAGTATAACAAACCAATTTAGGTCCGTGATTTAAAATTTCTTGCAACTTTTTATAGAAAAGCATGACCTTATCATAATATAATAGTCAATAATTTAGCCATATGATAAAACTTTTAAAAATGTGCCAGTCAAACATTAATGATGATATTCGGGTCATTATACTGGAAATAGTCTTTTAATAATTTTGTAGTACAATTGATAATCTTCAGTATATGACTTTTATAAGTCTATGTTATTTTTGATGAAAATTATTATTGCAGATAAAAGTCCTTTCACATTTATTGTATTCTCGAATTAAATTAATCAAAATGAAAATAAGAATTTTGGCTCTTATAACTGATCTTTAAATGTAAAACACTCACTTGAAATTATATAACTATCGGCATTTTTTTAATTCATTGAACTTTTTAAGATTGTGTTGAAACTACTGGTAAAAAAAACATATATATATATATATATATATATATATATATATATATATATATATATATATATATATATTATAGTTCTTGATGAAAATAAAGTATGCGCGTTACATCGCATCCCATCAAGAATTTCTAATGTAATTCTTGGTGTAAAGCTAACACGTGATAATAACTGTAAACAATAGAATAACAAAACAATGAAAATATTTGTAAATACTTGCTTATAACCTAATAAATATTATTTAACCGTAATAAAATAAAACAAGGTAGTCTTCGGCATGAAAGTGAAAATAAATATTTTCGTTTATTTTTGCAATATCTAACAGCCGGATCAGCGCGCGATTCTGACCTATCTAAAGATTGTCAAATACAAATTCACTGTCACATACAATAGGAGTGACAGAAAAACGGTTCTTGATATAGAAGGGTAAATTAATTATTTAACCTATAAAGTAAAATCACTTTATTAAAAATCAAAATAGCCCAATAGCTTTATTAACATGAGATATATAATTGTAGGAGTGCTTACTGTGCACGACGCAAACAGCGTGATACAAACGAAAGACATTCATTGTAACCGGCACTAGTTGAACAACCTAAGAGCAGTGGGCATGACGACGGTGTAATTATCGGGCCACGCCTCCGGTTCGACAACTAGCTGGGGTTGTGCGGAAGAACTGGCGCAGCCTTATGCGGGATTTAAAATATAACTTTATGTAAATAACTGTAAACCTTATACTGAGCGATAAAAAATAATGTTGTTTAATAACTATGTTTAAGGTTGAGTTGTAACTATGCGATAACTCTCCAAATAAAGGCACCATATGAACAGGGAGAGTTAGCATAGACTTATAATGTAAAATATAATTGTTAAATGTAGTAAATATTACCTTTTTATAAAATAAATATATTAAGCCATTAGGCACATAAAATAATATGACCAAAGAGCATGTTATCGCGACGCGGCCGCGGAGCAAATGAAGCCACGCGCGCCGCTATTTTCTGTGATGTTAGCGCTGTTAACCTATGCGGTTCTTACAGCTTCATCGGACGCAGGGCTCGCGGCCTGAAAGGCCGCGAGCTATTTAAAAGTGGAAAGGCGATAGTTGGGATGAGGATGAGGATGATGATGGTTTATGATTTGGTATTGTTACCAATCATCATGTCCCCTCCGTAGAGGATTATTTTAAGCTATCTAACCGCTGTCCGAGGGGGGGATCGCGAACCCCAGCCTCTGACTGCTTAGCTCGTATCGGTCGATGTTCTGGGCGGTGAGAACCGCCCAGGCACGCGGGTGTACGGTGTGTACGCGGTGTGAGTTGGAACGCGTCGTGCCCGCCTACGGGTGCGACGCGCCCCATCCGTTGTCCTATTAGTGTTTGTCCCATTTGGTGTGGGTGTAGTGTCTGTGTGTGATGTGCCTGCGACGTTTGGGTCAACGGGATCGAGCGAGCGCGGTTGCTCTATTAATACGTTACGCGGTCTACGGAGAAACGGCGCGACGTTCGGTATCGGGACGTAGTTGGCTGCGTTTACCACTAGGGGGTTAGAATGAGCTTCAGCGCTAATAAAGTAGCGCTGGGACGCCTCTTTAAAGTATTCGGAGATAGAGGGGAGTTGACAATCACTGTGTAAATCAGAGTTCCGTTGATACCACCGTGCTCCAGTGGCTTTACGGATGAATAAGTTTTGAACTTTCTGTAGTTCGTCTAGGTGGGACTTATATGTGTGCGCAAAGGCTACACTTGCGTAAGACATGATAGGTCTAACGCAGGCTTTGTACAGGTGGAGTTTGTGTCTTAGAGACAGCTTACTCTTACTGTTCACAAGAGGGTGGAGACGGCCAATGACTGACTTGGCTTTGTTGCGGACTTTACTAATGTGATTCGCGAAACTCATGCTGGCGTTGAACGTGACGCCCAGATATTTGGCCGAATGTTCCCATGGGATGGGGCGGCCATATAGGGTAATTACCTTCAATCGGTTTTTACGGGACTGTGTTAGATTCCGTTGAAAGAGTATTGCTACACTTTTTTCGGGATTCACTTCAATTCTCCATTGGCGGAACCATTCACCTAAGCGATTGGTAGCTTTTTGAAGTTTTGAAGTGAGAATATTCCTATTGTAGTCTGATACAAAGAGAGCCGTATCGTCGGCGAAGAGAGCGGTGTTGACCGCTGGATCTTTTGGGATGTCACTCGTAAAAAGTGCAAACAGAATTGGAGACAGGGCGGAGCCTTGTGGGACACCGGCCTTAAGAAAGCGTTTCGAAGAACGGGTTCCCTCCACTCGATAGCGAAAAGAACGATTTGAAAGGAAGGCTCGGATGATGTGTACGAGCCTGTCAGGCACGTTTAGTTTATACAGCTTGTAGAGCAAGCCGTCGTGCCAGACCTTGTCAAATGCCTTTGCGACATCAAAGAAGAGGGCTCCCGTGCTTTGAGATTTTTTCTTTGTCGGGTGATGATTAAAGCCAGACAGAATATATTCTGTTAGGCGATGGATTTGGTTAGTACACGAATGTTTGGCTCTAAATCCAAACTGTTCATCAGGTAGGAGTCTGTTTGTTTCCGTGAAGTGACGGAGACGCTTAAGAATAGTGTGCTCATATAATTTACCCAAAGTATTGAGTAGGCTGATGGGCCTGTAACTGGTGGGTCGGTTGCGCGGTTTGCCTGGTTTATGGATCCCTATTACGTCTGCTTCTTTCCAGATATCCGGGAAAGAGCAGCTCGAGAGAAGCGCGTTGAAAATTCCTACGAGGAGATAAATTAACGGTGCCGGAAGAGATTTGATCACCTTGTTACTGATGCCGTCTGGCCCAGGGGCTGATCTTATCTTGAGGCTTTTTATGGTTTTGGTGACTTCTTCGAAAGTCACGGGATCGAGTGGATCGCCCGCTGGCGGTAACGCAGCCCTACGTTCGATTTCCGCTTCTACCTCTAGTAGGTGAGCGGGATCTGTTGGTACGCTGGATGGGGTACACTGGCTCTCTAGACTGTCGGCTAGGCATTCAGCTTTTTCGAGATCGTCTAAGGCGAGATCGGGGTGGTCGAGCCTAACTAGAGGCGGCATGGGAGCAATTTGCTCTGCTTTTATGGCTTTAGTCAGCCTCCAAAAGGCATCTTGAGATGGTTCTAATCCCTCTAAGAGGTTATCCCATTTATCATTTCTAAATTCGACAACGCGTTGTTTAATCTCGTTCTGCAGAGAACGTAGCCGGAATTTGTTATCTTCCGTGCGATAACGGTCATATGTTTTTAGCGCGGTGTTTTTCGCTCTAATCAGCCGTCGAACGTCTGCCGGAAGCTTTGTGTACCGATCGCTCGACACACGAACCTTACGGGAGCACTCTTCGACGGCTGAAGTGAGGTGAGTCGATAGGGCGCTAATCGCCCTATTGGCTTCCTCCGGCGAGTCTATCTTGTCCGGTATGGAGTCTAAATGCTGGGAGTTCGTAGACTCAAGTTTGACCTTGAGCTTACGCCTGTCGACGATGGTTTTGGTCTGAGGGACCTCACCAGCCGACCGGCCCAGTTCTAATACGACCGGCCTATGGTCCGAGCATAGTTCGACAAAAGTTTCGATTGAATTAATATTAAGCCGGATGTCTTTTAGTATAACTACGTCAAGGACGTCCGGTTGGTGACTAGTCACAAATGGGTAGTGAGTTGGGCTCTCAGGAGCGATAACGTCGAAGTTAAGTCTCTCCGTGAGGCCGCATAATATGATTCCGTTTGGATTATTTACGTTAGCGTTCCAACTAACGTGTTTACTGTTTAGGTCTCCCGCGATTACTACGCTGGGGCCTAGATTTAGTAGTGCCGAGATGTCGGCTCCTAATAAGAGTTTCTGCGGTGACTGATATGCCGAGGCAATTATGACGGGCGGATGGCCCGTAAGTGCTATTCTACAAACCGATGCTTCTAAGTTAGCAAGCGGTGGGGTGTCTATCGGTATACAGTGCAAGGACCTTTTGTAGTAGATCAAGGTGCTGCCTTTAGGTCCGGTCAGCCTATCATTTCTTACTAAGGTATAATTAGCTATTTTGGGATCGCGCACGCTAGGTTTCAAGAAGGTCTCCTGCACTAGCATGATGTCGACATCACGATCGCGTAAAAAGTACACGATTTCTTCCTTTTGATCTCTGATGCCGTTTGCGTTAAAGAAAGCGACAGTCAGTGACGCGCGCCGCGCCACGACGTTTTATATTTATAGTGCTGAGGCGGGGGGAAGAATCCTCCGCCTAAAGCAGCTAAAAATTATAATTTAACACTATAAATAAATAAAAAGATTGTTATGTACACCTTAGTCTAATAAGTAGTTGTAAGAATATTATATAGTGAGTTATGTTTATTAGTTTGTAAGGTTATTAGAGAAATAAAAATAGGCGCGGGGGTGAGGCAAGGGTCCGCTGGCCAGCAGCGGCCAAATGATATAAAAGACGGGCCGGCCGCTAGGGTCGGCAGTCGCTCTCCAGCCACCGAAAAGGCACCAGCAAGAAAAGAAAGTACAAGTTCCTCCTCACCGCCGCTTGCCTCCAGTTAAAAGCAAGACCAGCGCGTTTTATTCCATTTTTCGCACGGCATTACGGCGATCCGTAATATTAATGGTCCTTCGAGAAGCCGGATTACTAGAAGAAAAAGACAATATCGGTCTTGGTATTGCCGGAAGAAAGAAGCAAACCGCAAGAACGAAAAAATATTATTGTGAAGAAAAATGGTGATTACGCGTAGTAACAGCGGAGAATCATCGAAGCGTCGCAAGGATGAACAAACAACCCAGGGGGCCACAGAAGAGGCCTCCGGGGGTGACTCAGCCGCTAGTGGTTCAACAAACGCCACTAGCGAAACCACAACGGTCAGCGATACGACCGCTACCTCTGCAACCGATAGAACGACCGCAACGGAAGAAACCCAGCAAGAGGGTGATGAAAGATCGCAGTGCACATTGAAGCCGGGCGAGACTAGGTCACGCCGCTTCGTAGCCTCACGCAAAAGACTCCTCGCGGAGTTAGAGGCGAAAGAGCGGTTAGCCGAACTCAATCTCGAGCAGGCTCAGTTGCAAGCAAGAACGGAATTGCAAGAAATACACGTGCAGCGACACAGAGTACAAGCAGAAGCCGGATCAACCGATGATGAAGATGAAGAAATAGAAGACGATTTGGCATCAGTGCGCATTAGTACATGGTTGCAAGAAAAAGTGAGCGCCACAACCCGCGCCACAACCAGCACTGCAGATCGCACCACCCGTACTTCAACAGTGTGCGCCGCAATACGCTCCGCAACATACCGCGCCGCAACCCACGTCGTACTTCGCGCCGCAACCAGCACTGCAGATCGCACCACCCGTACTTCAACAGTGTGCGCCGCAATACGCTCCGCAACATACCGCGCCGCAGAAAGAAGACTATGGACAGGCAACAAATCGACGTCGCTACCTTAGCCGCTGCTCTATCACAAGCAGTACGAAGCACAAGGGAGCCGCCGAAATATATACAAGAGCTGCCCTCATTCAATGGTAGCAGCAAAGAATGGCTCAGCTTCAAGACAATGTACGAAGAATCTTCAAAGTACTTCACGGCGAACGAAAACATAGCGAGAATACGCCGAAGCTTAAAAGGGACAGCAAAAGAAGCCGCAGGTTGCCTACTTATAAGCCAACCAGATCCCAGAATTATAATAGAAGCTTTGGAAAGGAGATTCGGACGACCAGAGGCGTTAATTCACTTGGAAATAGAGAAGCTGAAGCTGCTGAACAAAGTTACGGACAATCCCAGGGAGCTATGCATATTTGCAAATCGCATAGCAAACGTAGTGGGCACCGTGGAAGCACTCAAGAAAGCACACTATCTGCATAGTCCAGAAATGACGCGAGTTATCACAGACAAACTCACGCCTATATTGAAAAGCAAATGGTACGACTATGCAGCCAGAAAGAAAGAAGATATCCCAGAGCTTAAGAAGATATCAATGTTCTTAAACGAAGAAGCGGATAAATGCAGCGCGTATGCCTTGCCGGAGTTTATCGCAGAGGACAGCGAAACGAGAGAGCGAAGACCGAGAAAAATAGAACGTGCCTTCTCCACAAGCAAGAAACCATATGAAGAACGCTGCCCTCAATGCAAACAAGGACACAAACTGCCCGATTGCAAGTCATACGCCGCTCTGTCCACAAATGACAGATGGGAAGTAGCAAAGAAGTACAATATCTGCTACCGCTGTCTGCGAGGCAAACATCGTCGATTGCTGTGCAAAGCTCCACCGTGCGGAAAAGGCGGATGCATGATGAAACACCATAAATTGTTGCATCACGACAGAACAGCAGTAATGGAAAAAGAACCCGCTATGGAAACCGCAACATCGGCAAAGGAGGTCAACACAGCGACTCGACCGTACAAGCACCGCCGCGCTTACCTAAAGATTGCGCCCGTAACAATAAGGGGGCCGCTGAGCTGCGTCGAAACATACGCATTATTGGATGAAGGAAGCACCTTAGTCGATGCCTCAATCGCCGACGTCATCGGCGCCGACGGCCCAGCCCACACAATGTGGATACAAGGGGTCGGCTCGGAGGTGAAACACGAGAAGAGCAAGATCGTCAGCTTTAAAATAAGAGGAACGTACGCGCAAGAAGAACACAACATAGAAGCAGCGCGTACGGTAGAGCGGTTGGACTTCGCGCCAGAATCCGTGAATGAAAATCACTTGGAGAATTGCCCACATCTGTTGGATATCAAAGAGGATATCACCTACGAACGCGCCTCACCGAAAGTACTAATCGGGCAAGATAACTGGCACCTCATAGTGTCTAGAAAACTGCGCGTCGGCCGTCGAGACCAACCAGTCGCCTCATACACCAACCTGGGCTGGGTTCTGCATGGCTGTCATAGCTCATTGACGTCGACGGTCACCTTCTGCGGCAGACTACATCAGAGGGAAGATGCACCACCGATAGAAGAAGAAATAAAAAATTATTTCAAATTGGAGTCACTGTGCATCGAGCCGAGAAGACCGAGAGAAGATCCCGAGCAGCGAGCCATGCAAATATTGAACGAAACCAGCCAGAGGTCAGCGGACGGCAGATTCGAGACAGGGTTGTTGTGGAAACAAAAGGACTTCCAAATACCAAATAATTATAAAGAAGCGGAAAGGCGCCTGCACACATTAGAGAAGAGGCTCGACCGAGACAGCAATCTCAAGCTACAGTACGAAAAACGCATAGAGCACCTCTTCAACTCGGGTTACGCAGAGCGCGCGCCAATGCCACCGCCGCAAGGAAGGACATGGTATCTGCCACACTTCCCAGTCATCAACCCTGCGAAACCGAACAAGCCGCCGAGATTGGTACACGACGCCGCAGCGAAGACAGCTGGAATATGTCTCAACGATATGCTTCACTCGGGGCCCGACTTATTACAATCATTGCCCGGAGTGATCATGAGGTTCCGACAGTATCCGTATGCAGTGAGCGCCGACATAAAAGAAATGTTCATGCAGATTAAAGTGCGCAAAGAAAATAGAGACGTTTTACGTTTCTTGTGGAGAGGCAAGCGGCGGGAGGACCAACCGGAGGAATATAGGATGACGTCAATCATCTTTGGAGCGACATCATCACCATGCACAGCATTATACATCAAAAATAAAAATGCTGAAGAACATGCTGAGGCGTACCCAGAAGCTGCGGTCGCCATAAAAAGAAACCATTATATGGACGACTATTTGCAGAGCTTCCACTCTGTCACGGAAGCTCAGCAAACTGTAAAAGCAGTCGATCACGTCCACAAACAAGCGGGATTCGTACTCAGCGGGTGGACATCGAACGAAGAAAAAACAATAGAAGAAATAACGACAGAGCATAGACAACACGACGCGACCGTGTGCCTGGGCGGAAAAGAAACTGAGAAGACGCTAGGCCTGCTCTGGCATGTGCAAAGCGATCATATTGGATTCAATACTAACAATATGAAGATGCCTGCCGACGTAAAAGAAAAACAACGCTTGCCAACTAAACGAGAAGCGTTGAGCGTCATAATGGCATTATTTGACCCGCTGGGGTTAATATCACCGGTGACCACCCCAGCGAAGAGAATATTTCAAGACACATGGCGTTACAAGGCGGACTGGGACGACCCTCTGCCAACAGAATTAAAAGAAAAATGGGAAGGCTGGATTACTTCACTTAACGCCATAGAACAACTAAGAATACCGCGATGCTACGATTACAACCCGGTGTCGACGCGCCAACTACACACATTCGTCGACGCAAGCGAGGAGGCCTACGCAGCAGCAGTGTATTGGAGAACGGAGCGAGCAGACGGCAGCGTTAACATAGCATTGGCCGCCGCCAAGAGCCGCGTAACACCACTGAAACCAGTCTCCATACCACGGCTCGAGTTACAAGCGGCACTGCTGGGAGCTCGTCTGGCGCAGACCGTGGTCGATGAACACGATGGCGACATAGCGGGCAAGACATACTGGTGTGACTCCCGTACTGCACTGGTGTGGATAAGATCGGAGCCTCGCGCGTACAAAGCTTTCGTCGCTCATCGCCTGGCGGAGATAGAAGATACAACCAAAAAGAACGAATGGCGTTGGCTACCGTCTAAAGACAACGTGGCAGACGACGCAACCCGAGCCACACCAGAAAGGTTCGACGACTCGCACCGATGGTTCCGAGGGCCCCCGTTTCTGCAGCGTCCACCGGCAGAATGGCCGCAGGAAGAGAAAACGACACAATACGACACCGGGGAAGAGCGAGAAATATGTAGCATCGCTGTTAAAAGTGAAGACTCGCCAACAACACATCTTCCACAAATAGGAAGATTTTCTAAATGGATTCGCCTCATAAGGGCGACAGCGAGAGTCCTCCTATTCATCGACATGTGCAGACCAAACAAGCACGTGGTGAAGGCTGGGCGTAAACGCAACAAAGCAAGACAAGGTAGCGACCCTGGCTGGCAGAGAACAAACAAACGTAACACCCCCGCCAAGGAGAAAAAGGCGACTCCTACTGCCTCATCGCTTGTAGGAATACCGGCCGCTTATCATATGAGAGCCGAACAACTGTGGGTGCAAGCCAGTCAGCGGGAAAGCTTCACGAAGGAGCTCAAGAGGATCACCAGCGGAAGTGTTCCGGGAGGCGATGACAAACTAGGCCACCTGAGCACATACATTGAAGAAGAGGGGACCCTACGCCTTAGGGGTCGAATAAAAGCGGCATCAGAAGTGGAGGACGACATGTACGACCCTCCCATATTAGACGGGAAGCACGCGTACACTCGTCTGTACATAGCATACGTACACGAGAGGCTGCATCACGGAGGCGTAGAAACAGTTGTGAACGAATTAAGACAGAGATTGTACGTAAGAAAAATACGTCCAGTAGTGAAAACTGTCATCAAAGGATGCCTACCGTGCCGTCTAAGAAAAGCCAAGCCTGCATCACCGTCTACAGGAAACCTGCCGTCCGCACGCCTCGCTCATCACGCACGTCCGTTCACATACACCGGACTAGACTACTTCGGGCCAATAGAAGTCACAGTGGGACGACATCGCGAAAAGCGCTATGGCGCGTTATTTACCTGCATGACGTCGCGAGCAATACACATAGAAGTAGCCCACTCGTTAAGCGCAGACTCAGCCGTGTCGGCGCTTAGGCGTTTTATGAGCAGAAGAGGATGCCCAAAAGAAATATGGAGTGACAACGCTACGTGCTTCAAGGCAGCCGACAAGGAGATGGCCGAAGCAGCATTCACAGCCCTCGAGCACGAAACCACATGTCAACAGATTGTGTGGAAGTACATACCGCCATCAGCACCGTTCATGGGCGGCGTATGAGAGCGAATGGTTCGCTCCGTGAAAGAAGCCCTACGCGTCACCCTCAACGAGCGCTATCCCAGTGACGAGACATTGGGGACCCTGCTCACCGAGGTCGAAAACACTGTCAACTCCAGACCCCTCACACACGTCTCAGTCGATCCAGGAGACCCTGAAGCCATCACGCCGAATCACATCATCATCGGTCCCAACTCGCACGTACCTGCGCCGGGGCACTTCAGCGAGAGTGACGTGACGGCCCGCCAGCAGTGGAAACGAGCTCAAGCCCTAGCCGACGTGTTTTGGAGAAGATGGGTTAAAGAATACCTGCCCCTACTCCAACACCGGCGGGAGCCCAGCAGCATAGGAATATCGCCGAAGATTGGAGACCTAGTCATCATTTGTGACTCCAATCTACCACGCAACACCTCGCCCAGAGGGAAAATAAGTAATGTATATCCTGGCGTCGACGGAGAGGTACGAGTAGTGGACGTAACCACCGGCAGTGGGCATGTACTAAGAAGACCAACGAAGAAGATCGTCGTGCTACCAGAGGGATCGCAGCGTGGCGACGGCGGGAGAATGTGCACGACGCAAACAGCGTGATACAAACGAAAGACATTGTAACCGGCACTAGTTGAACAACCTAAGAGCAGTGGGCATGACGACGGTGTAATTATCGGGCCACGCCTCCGGTTCGACAACTAGCTGGGGTTGTGCGGAAGAACTGGCGCAGCCTTATGCGGGATTTAAAATATAACTTTATGTAAATAACTGTAAACCTTATACTGAGCGATAAAAAATAATGTTGTTTAATAACTATGTTTAAGGTTGAGTTGTAACTATGCGATAACTCTCCAAATAAAGGCACCATATGAACAGGGAGAGTTAGCATAGACTTATAATGTAAAATATAATTGTTAAATGTAGTAAATATTACCTTTTTATAAAATAAATATATTAAGCCATTAAGCACATAAAATAATATGACCAAAGAGCATGTTATCGCGACGCGGCCGCGGAGCAAATGAAGCCACGCGTGCCGCGCCACGACGTTTTATATTTATAGTGCTGAGGCGGGGGGAAGAATCCTCCGCCTAAAGCAGCTAAAAATTATAATTTAACACTATAAATAAATGAAAAGATTGTTATGTACACCTTAGTCTAATAAGTAGTTGTAAGAATATTATATAGTGAGTTATGTTTATTAGTTTGTAAGGTTATTAGAGAAATAAAAATAGGCGCGGGGGTGAGGCAAGGGTCCGCTGGCCAGCAGCGGCCAAATGATATAAAAGACGGGCCGGCCGCTAGGGTCGGCAGTCGCTCTCCAGCCACCGAAAAGGCACCAGCAAGAAAAGAAAGTACAAGTTCCTCCTCACCGCCGCTTGCCTCCAGTTAAAAGCAAGACCAGCGCGTTTTATTCCATTTTTCGCACGGCATTACGGCGATCCGTAATACTTACAATACTTAACATTATTTTACTAAAATCTCAGTTTTTTTTTAATAGAATAAGGGTGACAAACGAGCACACAGTCCACCTGATGGTAAGTGGTTGCTACGCCCCATAGACATCTACATCTATTCTTGATTACGTATCAAAATGTAGATCCGTTGTCACCCGTGAGGACTAAGATGTAATGCCTCGTTTCCAGTAAAAAGGTTCTCCGGTTCTCTATACTCACCATACCAAACACAGCAGGGTTAAACTGTTATTTTACATGGTATTCCGTGAGAGCGTGGCCCTTCCCCGGTCGAGCCAAGCCATTCGTGCTACAACTATACCTACTACTAATATAGTTGCAGCATGGCTCTACCACGTAAGAAAAAATTGACGTTGAAAATTTAAGTATTTTCAGAATCAACTTTGCAATTATTTGAGTGAATTTTTGTGGAATCGTGTTTTGCAAACCGCCACCTGAAATACGTAAACCTTTATACTTATATATTTTCTTCTTCTCATCATATTTTTATGGTTGGTTAGAAAAATTATATCTACATTCATTCATATTCTAAATTCACAGGGTAATTTTTTTTTACTATTTTTACCCAGCAAGTAGTAAAGCAACTACAATCCCATCGGTAAGTGGTTATGTAGCGTTAGATGGTGAATTGCACTTACTTAACAAAACTTAACTTACTTACTTAACAAAAACCTATTCACTCTTGCCTCTTGTGTGTGTGTGTGGGTGTGTATGGGTGTGTTGGCTGTGTTTGGGTGTGTATGGGTGTGTATGAGTGTGTATTGGGATGTATGGGTGTGTATGGGCGTGTATGGGTGTGTATGCGTGAGTATGGGTGTGTATGGGTGTGTATGGGTGCGTATGAATGTGTATGGCTGTGTATTGGTGTGTATGGGTGTGTATGGGTGTGTATGGTTGTGTATTGATGGGTATGGGTGTGTTTCGGAATGTATGGGTGTGTGAATGGTTGTGTATGGGTTTGTATGGGTGTGTATGAGTGTGTATATTTGTGTATGGGTGTGTATGGTTGTGTATGGCTGGGTATGATGGTGTATGGGTGTGTGTGGGTGTGTATGTGTGGGTATGGGTCTGTATGGGTGTGTATGGTTGTGTATGGGTGTGTATGCGTGTGTATGGGTGAGTATGGGTGTGCATGGGTCTGTATGGGTGTATGTGGGTGTGTATGGGTGTGTATGGGTCTGCATGTGTGTGTGGCGTGTATGGGTGTGTATTGGTGCTTATGGGTGTGTATGAGGGTGTATGGGTGTGTATGTACGTGTATGGGTGTGTAATGGTGTGTATGGATGTGTATGTGTATGTATGGGTGTGTATGGGTGTGTATGGGCGTGTATGGTTGTGTGTACGGGCGTGTATGGGTCTGTATGGGTGTGTAGTGAGTCCATACACACCAATACACACCCATGTGTGTATTGGAGTTTATGGGTGTGTATGGAAGTTGTTGGCAGTGAATGAGTGTGTATGGGTGTGTATGGTTGTGTATGGGTGGGTATGGGTGTGTATGGGTGTGTGTGTGTGTATGGGATATTATGGTTGTGTAACGGTTTGTATGGGTGAGCATGCGTTTGTATGGTTGTGTAATGGTGTGTATGGGTATGTATGGGTGTGTATAGGTGTGTATGGGTAAGTATGGGTATGTATGGGTGTGTATGGGTGTGTATGGGTGTGTATGGCTGTGTATGGTTGTGTATGGTTGTGTGTGGGTGGGTATGGGTGTGTATGGGAGTGTAAGGGTGTGTAAGGGTGTGTATGGGTGTGTGTGTGTGTGTATTGGTTGTTATGGGTGTGTATATTTGTGTATGGGTGTGTATGGGTGTGTACGGATGTGTATGGGTCTGTATGGGTGTGTGGTGAGTATGGGTGGGTATGGGTGTTTATGGGTGTGTATGTGTGTGTATGTGTGTGTATGGTTGTGTATGGGTGTGTATAGGTGTGTATGGGTGTGTATGTGTGTGTTTGGGTGTGTATGGGTGTGTATGTGTATTCATAGCTGTGTATGGGAGTGTATAGGTGTGTATGGGCGTGTATGGGTCTGTATGGGTATGTATTGGTGTGTATGGCTGTGGTATAGGTGTTTATGTGTTTGTATGGGTATGTATGGATGTGTATGGGTGTATATAGGTGTGTATGGGTATGTATGGGTGTGTATGGTTGTGTATGAGTGTGTATGGGTGTGTATGGGTGTGTATGGGTGTTTATGGGCGTGTATGCGTTTGAATGGATGTGTATGGGTGTGTATGCGTGTGTATGGGTGTGTATCGGGTCGTATGGGTGTGTATGGGTGTGTATGGGTGTGTATTGGTGTGTATTGGTGTGTGCATGTGCGCGTGCGCGTTGACTCGTGGGCGCGTGGGCGTGTGGGCGCGTGAGCGCGTGTGCGTGTGCTTGTGCGTGTGCTTGTGCGTGTGCGTGTGTGTGTGTGTGTGTGTGTGTGTGTGTGTGTGTGTGTGTAAAGAAAAGCGTATGAGAATACGTGAAGATGAATAAAGGTTGAGTTCGACTTCGAGGTTGCCACTCGAGAACCTTTCTTCCTATTTTTTATCTTTTTTCCAAGTTATATAGCCAGCCCATTGCCATTTCACTGTAATATTCCGTTGGGCTATGTCAGTTACTCTGGTTCTACTGCGAATATCTTTATTTCTAACTTTATCACGTAGAGAAACCCCTCTCCAATTTAAAATTTTTACATTTTTAGATGAGTGTCTAACATAAAAAAGACCAAAACCCGAGAATGTCTTTATATAGTTATTTATACTTAGGGAAGCACCATTTTCTTATTTATTTAAATTGTTTGATTTAATTTGATAACAGTGTACCTAAACATAAGTATCTGTATCTATATTTCCCTCCCCAATAATATTTTATAAAGTCATACTCATAAAATGTGGGTCATTGTAGAAAAATTTTGTTTTTTAAAATTTTATTGTGGTCAAATGGGGGCCATGCTGCATATGCGATGAAAATGCAGACCAAACTGTAGAGCACATTGTCATTGATTGCCCACGTTTTGGGAAAAGAAGATTCGAGACCGAGTGCAGCATGGGTGTGGAGATAGTAGCAGAAAACTTAAAATTTATCATAGAAGATGACTATTGCCGACCTATCTTTATGAAGTTTGCCCTTTTGGCATTAAAAAGCATAAGTAAGGAAAATGGTTGTAAAATTATAAATTAATTATTCAATAACTTATAGATAAAAACATAGAAATTTACGAATGTATAAAAAAAACAGGTTGATTAAACTAAAGAAATGTAACTAAGTAGTATATAACCCTAAGTTTATACTTATAAGTAGAAAAAACGCAAGTATAAGTATATATATGCATGTGTATGTGTGTGTGTATGTATGAGTATGTATGTATGTATATATATATATATGTATGTATGTATGTGTGTGTGTGAGTATTTATATGTATATATATAAATAGAAAAAGAAAACGCAATGTAATAACTAGTTCGATAAGAAACAAACCTGTAAATAACAGCACTTTTAGTAATATATAAACATATAAATATTTAGCTTAGAAAACAAATACTACGTAATTAAATAATGAGTAATAAAAAGCTACAAAATTGTAACCAACATAGCATTATATTAGTCATATAGAAATAAGTAGAAAGAAATAGAATAACATATTAGATTATACAGTTAGTAATAAATAATAAAGTAGAAAATGAAAAAAAAAATTACAAAGCCGGGCAGTACGTAAAAAAAAAAGATATTAACTCACATAGCGAAAACATAACAGAAAAAAGGGTACTGCAGAAAAGTAGTAGTAACAAAAGTAAAAAAAAAAAGAAATGGGGGTCATTGTAGATGCGTGCTCGTCGCGACCCCTGCCAGCCCTTTTCAGGGCTGCAATTCTACACAGCTGCGCACCCATGCCAACGAGGGTTAGGGCGTCCCCCCAAGGCGACGCACACCAGCTAGTCCCCGTTGGTGTGGAATGCAGCGCGCAAAGCGGCGATGGGGACCGCCACCCGTCACGCACAGCCCGAAACGGTGGAAGGTGGAGGACAGAGTGCAGAGTTGGCACGTGGAATGTTAGAGGAGGCATGAAAGATAAGACGAATGAGTTGATTAAAATAATGAAAGAAAGAGAATTAGATGTCGTGTGTATGTCGGAGACCAAACGGAAGGGCAGTGGTACTGAAGAGCTCCCTGGCGGGGCGTTAGCTCTATGGTCCGGAGTCCCGGAGAGCGAGAGCGCCCGCCAGGGAGTGGGGGTGCTGCTGTCGTCTCGGTTGGTCGATGTTATGACTGAATATAAGGTTGACTTCTCTGGGTTCGCTTTAAATTGGGACTGACGAAGTTATTCCTTTTGGCTGTTTATGCGCCGGTAGCTTCGTCGTCCAGGGCTGAGCTGGAGGAGTTTTGGGAGAATGTAAGAGAAGTTCTAGATTTGGCTAGGGGAAACGAAAGAATTGTTGTGTGTGGTGATTTGAATGGATGGGTTGGTACTGCTCGACCAAGGTACGAGTCGGTGCTTGGAAAGTTTGGCAATAAAAGGGTTAATGATGCTGGCAAGCTTATACTGGCGGTATGCAAGGAAAAGGGTCTTCTTGTGACAAACACTATGTTTAATCACAAGAAAATCCATATGTATACTAGAGAAAGAAAGAATGAGAGAAGTATGATCGATTTGTTTCTGGTGGATGACCGACTGCGAAAACAGGTGATGGATACGCGAGTGTTCAGGGGTGCTGACCTGGGAACGGATCACTATCTAGTGATTACTAGATTTAGGGGTCTGTTCGCGGGTTGGCGCTACCGGACGGCAGTAACAGAACCACAGTCGGTCTGTCGCATCCGAAGCTGGAAGCTTCAAGAAGCGGATACTAGGGACAAATATCATGCGAGGGTAGCCGAAAAGCTTGACACCATCGATGGCAGAAATGAATGTGTGGAAAGAACATGGTAAGTGCAGCGGAAGAAGTGTGTGGAACAATAAAAAGAGGCAGTAGTAAAAGAAGAGATGCATGGTGGAATGATGAAGTGAAAGAAGCTGTAGAGAAGAAGAAGAAAGCATGGTTAGACTACTTGGCCTCTAGTAATGATAAGGATATGAGAGAGAAGATGAAAAAAAGATATAAGCTGCAGAAAGTTCACACGAAAGCATTGATTGAGGAAATGCGTGAAAGGTGTAGAATGGAAGCGGACGAAAGGTTGTTGCACAACTTTAAGGAGAACTCCAAACTCTTCTGGAAAGAGGTTGGAAGGACCCGAAGTGGTGCGACGGCCTTAAGAATGAACAAAGTGCTTTCGAGAACTAATGACGTCCTCACAGAAAAATCGGACGTCATGCAGCGATGGAGCGAATTTTATAGAGAAATGTATGCGTGTGATGATCTTAGTGAGGGATCCGGGGATGACGCCGTGACTGGTACGCCAGACCTGGACCTCGATGACACTGAGGTCATCAGTATGAAAGAGATTGAACGTGCGATTCGAAGTTTGAAATGTGGTAAGGCTGCGGGACTAGACAGAGTTACTGCTGAAATGGTCAAGTATGGTGGGCCTCGCGTCTGGGACAGCTTTTATCTGCTGTGCAATTTGTGCTGGCGGACGGGGTATGTCCCGGATGATTGGCGATCCGCAGTCATTGTGCCTTTATATAAAGGTAAAGGTTCACATTTTGACTGCGGGTGCTATCGGGCGATCAGCTTGACCAGTTTAGCAAGTAAAGTTTACTCGAAGGTTTTGACACGTAGGATGCAAGAGAAATCGGAAAGATTTCTATGGAGGCACAATGCGGATTTAGACCTGGACGAGGATGCACGGATCAAATGTTTTCTCTACGCATGATCACGGAAAAGCTTCTGGCTGCTAACCAGAAGATTTTCTGTGCTTTTGTGGATCTTGAGAAAGCATTTGATAAGGTTGTAAGGAAGAAAATGTGGGAACTGTTGCCGGGGTACGGTGTGGATGGTCGATTGCTAAGGGCTGTGCAGTCACTTTACTGTGACTGTAAAGCCTGTGTGCGGGTAGGGCATGACCTGTCACCCATGTTTAGCGTCCAAACGGGCGTAAAACAGGGTTGTGTCATGTCTTCCTGGCTGTTCATACTGTATCTCGAAGGCTGTATACAGAAGCTGAAAGATAGCTGTTTGGGTGTGAAATTGGGTGTCATAAAAGTAAATTGTCTGCTGTATGCTGATGATGCAGTGCTTATTGCACCATCAGAGGCAGAACTGCAGGCATTAGTCACGTGTATGAAAGAGGAATGTGAAATTAAAGGTCTCCGTTTGAATGCTAATAAAACTAAGGTTCTGGTATTTGAAAGGGACGAAGAGAGAACGAAGTGTGAAATATGGATAAATCAGGAATGTCTAGAACAGGTAAATGAAATTGTATACTTGAGGAGTGCTTTTAGTCGGGATGGAAGATGTGATTTAGATGTAGACAGGCGTGTCGCTGCCGGGAACAAAGTCAATGGTGCCCTGACTGTGTTAGTCAAAAGGCAAGGCGTAGTGAAGAGTGCACGCTTTGTAATACATAACGCAGTGTTGGTACCGACTTTGTTATATGGCAGCGAAACCTGGGTATGCCAGAAGAAGCATAAAAGCAAATTGAATGCAGTGGAGATGCGATCTCTTCGTAAAATGTGCGGCGTTACCATGGCCGACCGAAAGCGAAACGAAGAGATTCGCAATATAGCAGGTTTGAAAGATGACCTTATCACAAAAATTGATAAGGGCGTGCTTCGATGGTTTGTGCACGTTGAGCGAATGAGTGAAGACCGAATGGTGAAGAAAATATATAGCGCGAAAGTTAATATTAAAAGGTGTCGAGGTAGACCGAGACTAACTTTCGAAGGCCATGTGAGCAAACTGCTCGAAGAGGGGAGGGTCAAGAGTACTCGGATACCTAGACGTGCATGTATGAAGAAGATAATGAATCTGAAAGAAGCGAAAGAGGTATGTAAGGATCGTGACACTTGGCAATCTGTTCTCTCTGGCTACTCCGTCAGGGATTGTGCGTGAAGATAAGTTAAGTTAAGTATACTCATAAAAACTGCGTTTAATTGTAATACATAATTATATAATTCAGTATCAACTAATTAATAAAAATATGCACCAATAAAATTACATAGGTATTAAAAACTATCGAAATCTAAGTAACGAGAGCATGTTGGTCGTTCCACATCTAAATTATATAAAAATGCATTTTTCAATTTCACTAATCAACGTCGCGCGAAGATTTCTTCTTCTTTGGGTACTTTAAAAATTAATTTATTTAGAAAAATAATATTTACAGTTACCAGTGTACAGATATTAACTAAATTAAGTATTTCTTGTCATAAAAATATTTATAATTGAGTATAAACTTTAAAACTAATATATAATTGAACGAAGTCGCCCCAACACCGACGCGCGGTCCACCCTCGACGATGTCCGAAAACGGACTGTGACAGGCTGACAGGGCGACGGAGCATGCGCGCTCGTGTAAATATATTCAATTTCAGGGAAAAATTCTCTTATAAAACGGGGAATAAAAATAAAACTCTCAATTAAAAATATTAATATTTTTAAGAACTATTTAAAAAGCTTGTGCCGTTTTGGAGAAATTTTGCAAAATATGACAAAGATAGGTAATGTTTAGGGATTTTTTTTTCTGATAAGGGGTTGACAAAAATACAATTTTGTTCAATTAAAACATTTAACAAATCCTCTTCTGTTACCCTGTATTTTTTCTTTGTGGATTAAATGAACAGTTATTGAGATTTTTTTACTTAAATATCCAAGATTTAGGCATTTCAACCACTGTTAAGGCCTTATGGTGTGGATTTATCAAGTCCGCATGGTGGCGTATACACGGAAAACTTTGACAATATCCATTATTCAACTCAATCTATTTTTAAAACTTTTCATTTATCAAATGGGAGCCATAGAATGTAAATGGCAGTTTAATTGTGCTTTGTTTAGTTATAATTAATTTTTTTCGGCTCTAATACGGCGAAAGTTTCGGTGATTTGATAGCCTTGTATTTTTATTTATTTCACGTAAATACACTGTTTCACTCCGCTACGTCTTTCGTCATTCCTGCCTCGGCCCTGTCGTGAGTGGATTTTGCTTGTTTGCAGCGAAAAAGATCGCCTTAGAAATACAAAATATCCCCAAAACCAAATTTGATATTATTATTTTTATAATGACAGATTTTTTTACAATATTTTGTTTCCTTAAAAGCACGCAGGATTTATATATAGGTAAATATACTTATACGTCTTGGACTTTATAGATCTGAAAGTGTACTTCGGTATCTGCTACTGGAACTCCTCGACGAGGATAACTAAATGTGCCGATTTCGGCCTCGTTTTGCTAGTTATGATGAGACCTTACCTCACTCTTCCTTCGTGATTTCGCCGACAGCAGACGTGAGCGACAGTGTGTGTCAACAAGGCTCATAATAGTTAAAAATTATCAATAATATTAAGTTCATTTGACTATTCAACACCAGCGACCGGCTGCGGTGGCGAACGTGCGAGTAAGATAGTAGACTTAATAATTGCCTTCTCGTTCCTGCATCGCATTTTTTTTATATGATAAGGGTGACAAACGAGCACATAGTCCACCTGATGGTAAGTGCTTGCTGCGGCCCATAGATGTCTATATCTATCCTCTATTACAAATCAAAATGTAGATGCGTTGTCACCCGTGAGGACTAAGATGGAATGCCTCATTTCCAGTAAAAAGGGTCTCCGGCCACCTGCACTCACCAAGCGAAACGCAGAGGTAAACCTCTACTTCACGCTGGTTTTCTGTGAGGTCGTAGTACCACCCTGGTTCGAGCCGGCCCATCCGTGCGACAGTAAAAGCTGCCGCGTGGCTTTACCACTGTTAAATCTTCTTTGCTCACTGACGCAGCAAGCGGTGCCAAAAGAAGACAGATGGTATTTTGTTTTTTTTTCATCTCTTTCCTCCCTGCATGATTGTTGTAAATACGTCAACCACCGTAGACACTTCTACTACGTTCGCTACGAAGTACATGCTACGAGACCACGACATTAGTTGAAACATACCTACTTCACAACTGTCAATACGCTTACTACAAGTGACACCGTAACTCTCGACTATAAAATATAACCTGTCAATTTGTTCTACCCTTTGTTGAGCTGGAAATAAGTTTGAGGCTGTACGAGAACTCTGAAAATGTTTCGAACACCGGAAAAATGCAATTCTGATTCCAACCTGCCTAGCGTCTCCGACGACAAAGAAATATCACCTCCCAGTTTTGTTAGCTCACGAATTAAGAGAAAGCGCTCCGAAGAAATTCTGACCGATTTAGCGGATTTTAAGACAGAAATGAAAGACATGATTACTTCATGGATGGATCAGCAAAACAGCGAAAGAACAGAAGTAACATCTGTGTTGAGATCCATAGAGGAATCACTGACTTTTCTCTCAACCAAATACGACGACATGTGTAAATAAGTGGACCTTATGGAGCAAGAGAGGCATAAACAGAAGGAATATATTACTATACTTGAAAATGAGGTGGAAAATCTCATGAAAGCCCATTTGAACTGAAAAATGTCCCAAGATCGGAAAATGAATCCCAAGAAACGTTGTTGAGCATGGTAAGCAATTTATCTACATCACTTAAGGTCAATATACAAAGTAATGACATAAAGGATATATATAGGACGACCATAAAGGGCGATAAAAAGCCTATTGTTGTCGAAATGTCAACTCACTTCCAGAAAATGAACATTACAAGCGCTGCTAAAAAGTACAATAACCATAATAAAAATAATAAATTAAATACCCAAAACCTAGGTCTAAAGGGAACATGTAACCCTATTTTTATCTCTGACCATCTCACATCTAATGGTAATAAACTGTGCTACTTAGCGAGGGAATTGTCAAAAAATCTGAAGTATAAATATTGCTGGACCTCGGTAGGTGAAATTCTGGTGCGGAAAGATGACTCATCCCCGATCATAAAAAATATGAATGAAGCACAAATAAAAGGCATTTATGAGGTCAACAAATGACTATGCATGAATTGTGTACTTAGTATCAAGTGGATCTATGTCTTGCAAAGTGTTCAAGCAATTGATATAGGTTATATACATAACTTTTTTAGTTGTATGTTGCACCTATGTTCTGTTCACTCTGTTTATGCCAGTAACAAATTCATAACTTACACACTTTTCTTGTCACACATTTACCTTAATACTTACTCCAAAACACAATCACATATTGCACTCACACACCTCTTTATAAAAGTTCTGTTTTCGCTAGCTAAACATAACACCTTGCATTCACACTGTAGATTGATTGCAATAATTTACTTTGATCTGAGAGTTTGGAATAACCAATGTAGGAATATTATTTTTCACTTTTATTCTTTTGTGGTAATCAACTATCTACAACTCCTTTATGCAAACAATTTTAAATTAATACCTATTAGACGAATTTACTACACACAAAAGCTTCCTAATTTTTATGGATAATTTGTCCCATCCAGATAATAATATTGTCTATATTAGTATAGCTCGGGCCATCACTTGCACGCCTGAAGAGTGTTATTTACACATCTCAACAAAAAGTCACCTAACCATTCTTACCCAAAACATAAGGAGTATATACAAAAATCTAGATATTTTTCAAGCTATGCTCCACTCAATTAAAACCCATTGCGACGTACTAGTTATGACTGAATGTCACCTCTCAAAAATAAAAAAGTATTCCTAACCTAAACCATACTTATAACACAGACTTTACAAAAATACCTTAAACCAATGTGATGGCGTAGTATTTTATGTAAAAAAGAATCTAAACATCAATGTATTTGAACCGTATATTACAAACGCGTCCTGCCTTGTTTTGACTCTTTACGATACTGTTATAACCGGCATTTATCGCACTCCATCTATTAGAAACACTGACGAATTCGTATCTTCCCTTCAATCTCTTCTTATAAAATATAATTGCTATCCGAATATTGTTATAACGGTTGACATAAACATCGACATCAAAATCGACTCCAAAGATCCAAATTGTCATAACTATTTAACATTACTCGCTTATTATGGGATACTAACAGCTCACAGGCTCTCAACTCGTGATAAAATGAGCTATGATCACATGATGCTGAAAACGTCTCACCCTGCTAAATCACTTTTTCTTACTAACCCTACCACTGACCACAGTACAGTCATTCTTGACGTGATGTTTGAACCTCTGCGACGCAATCTAGTTCTAAAAACCAAAATTTCAATCAATTTTGATGCCACTTTGAATGATATTAAAGCGGACTTACCTGATATATTAACAATAACAGACCCTTCTGAAGCTGCCCAGGTTTTGGTTTGTAAAATCTCCACTGCGACTAAAAACAATCAAACTATAAGAAGTGTCCCTTCAAGAAAAATACATATCAAGCCCTGGATAACCCCAGGAGTATTACGTTGCCTTCGCAATCGCGACAAGCTTCATTTAAAATTAAAAAAGACTCCGTATAACGAAATCTTGAAAGTAACCTTTTTGTAGTTAACTTAGCTTGTAGCTAATAAAAATCCTAAATTACTGTGGAGAACAATAAAATCTAAATGCAAAATAAACACTAATAAAAATGACTATATACATAACCTACTTTCACTTAAATCCACACCGTTGGAAGCAGCAAATTGTGCTAATAATTACTTCTATAACTTAGGTAAACATCTCGCTGAAAACATATTACCGTCCCCTATGTCCTATAATTCTATTCGTAGCATAAATAACATTAATAGTCCCACTTCATTCATTTCTTTCGTTCTTTTAGCAACAGATTCAGCAAAAATTAATACAATCATCTGTAACTTATCTAACGACTCCGCCCCCGGGTGGGATAACATTCCTACTGCTTTTAATAAAATGGCCAAAAATTGTCTTATCCCTGTCCTTTGTCATCTGTATAAACTCTGTTTCGAAAAAGGCTGTTTCCCCACTGTTTTCAAAAAAGCTATTGTTACACCCATCCACAAAAGTGGAAATAAAGATGAAATTGAAAATTATAGGCCTATCTCTATACTTCCAGTTCTGGCAAAAATTTTGGAAAGCTTATTAACAACCGCATTAAAAAAATCCTTTACAAAAACAGCCTGCTATCAAATAACCAATTTAGCTTCAGAAATGGCGTTTCCACTGAAGACGCAGTTCTGGCACTTTCCGACACTATCTGTAAGCACCTAGATGCAGGCAATAAATGTGTCGGCGTCTTCCTGGATCTGGAAAAGGCGTTCGACTCTGTTTCAATTCCAATATTATTACATAAGCTATATCACATTGCATAAGGAGGATACCCCATAAGCTATTCACAGACTACCTAATGAATCGCCTACAACATCTAAAACTTGGTGACGTTATCAGCCAGTCATCTCCCATTACTTACGGCGTTTCACAAGGCAGTGTGCTTGGACCGACAATGTTTTTGATATATGTGAATGACCTCTATAGCCTCAAAATTCCTAATTGTGATATATTTAAATATGCGGATGATAACGCCCTGATTTTCAGTGAAAAGAGTTGAGATTCTCTTAGAATTACGACTGAATCAGGATTGCGACATATATCAAATTACTTAAGATAACATCTATTAACTCTTAATGTATCAAAAACCCAATTTGTTCCTTTTGTGATACGAAAATATACCTTACCACACTCGGACTTTGCTCTTAAAATTCATAGCTGCTCCCAAAACCAGGTGAAAAATTGTCAATGTGTTGATATTGCTAGATCGTCTATTATTAAATAGCTAGGTATCACTATCGAACAGCATCTTATATGGAATAAACAAATTGAGTGTACCATTGACAAGATAAGAAAGCTTATGTGGGGTTTTAGAAGGCTCAGACATGTCGCAGATAATAAAATACTTATACGTATAAAGCTCTAGCCCAATCTGTCTTAAGCTACTGCATTACAGCATGGGGTAGAGCAGGTAAGTCCTATTTAATAACTCTTGAAAGGGCTCAGAGAGCATTACTGAAAGTGATGTTCTTTAAACCAATCCGTTTCTCAACT